>NC_051167.1:186850622-187225597 GCF_013339725.1 Rhipicephalus microplus
CATGGTTTTGCTGCCTGCTTTGCGTATTGGTATAATTGTTGCGGTTTTCCATACTGCGGGGATAGTGCATAATTGCAGTGATTTATTAAAGAATACACATAAATATTTAGCTACCCGTTCCGCATAACTTTTAAGGAAGATGTTTGATATGTTGTCAGGTCCCGGGCCCTTCTTGGTATCGATATTTATTAGTAGATCAAGCACGCCTTGCTCGGTAATTCTGCGGCGGCTGCATTTCCGATGGAGGCGGAAATGTTGTAGGCCCATGTGCTGAGGTTTGGGTGCACGTTAAAAAACCCCAGGTGGTCGAAATTTCCGGAGCCCTCCACTATGGCGTATCTCATAACCAAATGGTGGTTTTGGGACGTTAAAGCCCACATATCAATCAATTGCTCGGTAATTGTCAAGGGTTCTATTGGTGAATGGTCTGAAGAGTGTATGAGTGGTACGATTCCGTCATCTACGGTAAAAACTGATTGAAAGTAATCATTGAAGGAGTTGGCGAGATAGTTGTTGTCGTCAGAGGAACGCATGAGCTCATCATCTTTCTTTGGATTTATATATTTCCAAAATTTATTTGGAGCGCTTATCAAAAATGTGGGAAGTATGTACCAGCTTAACCTTTCTATAAGTTTCTTTTATTTATTTATTTCACGCACTCCTAATTTCCTCACATAATTTCTTGCACCATGATTCGCAGAATGCAAAAAAAAAAACGAGAAAAATATCGTCTAAACCCACGTATAATTAGAATCGATAATATGCGAAGCATGAAGGAAGAAGGTTGATATGTCACAATAAAATCAGCCTAATGTTACCAGGCACACGTAAATTATGCCGTACATGACTTTATTGGTATGATTAACATGCTTGCACCGGTAATATACCTTCGTACCCATTCAGGTCATGTAATACCAAAGCCCCGCCGCGGTGGTCTAGTGGCTAAGGTACTCGGCTGCTTACCCGCAGGTCGAGGGTTCGAATCCCGGCTGCGGCGGCTGCATTTCCGATGGAGGCGGAAATGTTGTAGGCCCGTGTGCTCAGATTTCGGTGCACGTAAAAGAACCCGAGGTGGTCGAAATTTCCGGAGCCCTCCACTACGGCGTCTCTCATAATCATATGGTGGTTTTGGGACGTTAAACCCCACATATCAATCATGTAATACCAAATTTGATATATAAGGTGTTTTTATTTTCTAAAATGCAAAATTCACTTCAAATGAACTTGAGAAAAACGCAGTTTTTTTTTCTACTGACGATTTGGTTGGGCCTGCTAGAACATCTTTTTTCCAGTATGTTCATCTCCCCTAAATATTACAAATCTATCTTGTGACAAAAAACTACATAGCCAAATTTGTCAGTATTGTGGAGTAAAGTTTGCATTTGAGTAATATAGAATAAAACAGTTCATTTGGACATAAAATAGCTTTTAAAATAAGAGTAAAACGATCCGAATGTATAGTAAAGCCATATTTTGAGATAGAATTCACCTCATACTTGTGCTTCCGTTGGTGCCCTGCTTCGACGCATGGGTGTCATGGCGATTGCCAGACTTTAAAAGTGAGTGGTCCGTCCTGGCAAAGGGGGCACTACTCTGGACTGTCATCTGTGTTTTCTTGTTCCCGGGCATCAATTGAAGTCCTTGAAAAGTGTTTCAGTTAGTTTTATGTCATGCCATTGCTTACCACTTCTTTTAAAGAAATAGACAGACGCCCAATATTTTTATTTCATGCCTATTCTATTTCAAATATACCGTGTTGGAGGCAGTTGAAGACAAGATACTATTGTGCTAAAGTCGAAAATAATCATTAATATGGATAAAGAGGTAAACAAGTCAGCCTCTTGCGCTTTAAAATCGAGTTTTGTCATTAAACGTGTCCTTCAGTAAGTGCCAACTCACTCTAGAACACCTATTTTGGAACGTAAACACAACAAAGCCACTAATTCAAAAATGAAACATTGTGGGTGAGACCATGTTGATTATTTTGATCATGTTTATTGGCACAGTGCTGGTTAAATGAATGTCGCTCACTTTCATTGAAACAGTTGGAGTACGTGGCTTATTTCTGATTAGAAACTGAATTTTTCAGCTCATGTTACAATGAGGAATTGCCCAACTTTGATTATAACTGTTTTGAAAATGGAAGATACTTAGGCATTCGTTACGTTCTAATGAAATTTAGCCTAGTTTCGCTTTCTGAATTTGGCCCTTTTAGAAAGAAGACACCTCATATGGGAAGCTAGGGAAACGACTGCGAGTGCATCATGAGCGTGGCATGTAGTCATGTTCTTACATGACACGCAGTAATAATCATCTTGTTTGCACCAGTCATATCCCTTCGTTATCTATTCACGTCACGTAATACCAAATTAGGTGTACGTGAAGCTCGCGAAACGGCCGCGAACGTATCTTGAGCGTGCTACGTTGTCGTGTTTTACATGGCACGCAGTAATTATGTTTGCACCAGTCATATACCTTCGTCACCCATTCACATCAGGTAATACAAAATTTGCTGTATGTGAAGCTAGCGCAATGGCCATGAACGCATCTTGAGCGTGCCACGTAGTCATCTTTTTACCTGACACGCAATAATGAGTATCTTTTTTGCACCAGTCATACACCTTCAACTATTCACGTCACGTAATACCAAATTCGGTGTATGTGATGTTAGCAAAACGGCCTCCAACGCATCTTGAGCATGCTACGTAGTCATGTTTTTACATGACGTACATTATTGATTTTCATGTTTGCACTAACCATATACCTTCGTCATTCATTCATGTCCCGTAATGCCAAATTTCGTGTATGTGAAGCTAGCGAAACGACCGCGAGCGCATGATGAGCGTGGCATGTAGTGGTGTTCCTACATGACACGCATGCCATAATTATGTTTGCAGCAGTCATATATCTTCGTCATTCATTTACTTCACGTAATACCAGGTTTGTTATATGTGAAGCTAGCGCAACGGTAGCGATCGCACCTTTAGCGTGCCATGTATGCACGTTCCTACATGAGACG
Source organism: Rhipicephalus microplus (assembly GCF_013339725.1). Lineage (NCBI taxonomy): Eukaryota > Metazoa > Arthropoda > Arachnida > Ixodida > Ixodidae > Rhipicephalus > Rhipicephalus microplus. The sequence goes on from NC_051167.1 coordinate 186,853,642, forward strand.
CATGTGCTGAACAGCTTGTTTACAGCAGTCGGATACTTTCGTCATCCATTCACGTCACGTAATACCAATTTTCGTACATTTCCAGCTAGCGAAACGACCACGAGCGCATCATGAGCGTGACATGTAGTGATGTTCTTACATAACACCCAAGTCTTGATTGTCATGTTTGCACCAATCGTACACCTTCGCATTTCATTCACGTCCTGTAATACCACATTTGGTATATGTGAAGCTAGCGAAACGTCCGCGAACGTGTCATTAGCGTGACGTGTAGTCATCACATGCATGTCATGATTTCCGCGTTAGGGCCTGTCACCTGGCTTCTGGCGACATTTTCCCCAAGGCACAAGGCCTGGGATAGTTGGGTGAGTCAACTTTGTCCCACCACAGCAGTGAATGAGAAGGGGAATGTGTCTTGTGTCGTATTCCCATCAGCCAGCTTCATCACAGCACGGGGTTCACACTCCTTTTGCGAGTCCTCTGTGCGCAGCACCTTTGTGATGCTGGACGCACACTTGTGGGGATGGTATACCGGATGGCGTGGACGTAGGGTGTGCCCCCCGGGTCACATATGGGCCAGCCATGTGTGACCAATTCGATTGTTCAGGCTCAGCTGAACCTATGCCACCAAGAGTACTTTCCCCTTTACGCGCTTCAAGGAGCTGCGCAGCAAGACTGAACGGCTACCTCAACACCGTCAAGTGTCGCCACTCGCAGAAACGTGGCAGAAAGCCAACCCACCGCTTATTGGACTCGGACCAATGGGCCTTTGTGGCACATCTTCCGTACGCAACGGGAGGGGGTTGGCAGCCCGCGCTTAGTTTGTGGGGTACCGGAGGGTACATGAACAATCATGTAGGTCCACTTTGGTGCCCCCTCGCTGCAGCCACTGACCCTCCAATTCCAGGTCAGCAACGTGAGCCCCCTCCCCCCGCCCCTCTTAGGCACTCGGGTATCTTAAAACACCCTCACTTTGTGCGTGATGCACCACGTGGAGGTGAAGGGGGCGCTGTGATTCGAGAGGTCGCGGCTCCTACTGGGCTGGATTACATGGGCAAGCGACAACCCGAACCATCCCGGCACCTCTGAACCACGAATGGATTTGAATCATTTCCGTACCAGTAGCGAGAGATTCCAAAACCCGTGTCGCGGCCTTCTAGTTGGCTGGATTATATGGAGTCACGAGTTTCCCCGGCCATAGTGATACGTAATCAAAACCTCGCAAGAAAAGCAATCTTATGCTGAGGCCTCCTAGAAGTTCGATTACAAGTGCTTACCAAATCACCCAGCCAAGTCAGCACAGTTCCTACCCAACTGGAGTCCAACCAGTGGGTGAAGTTGGAGCTCTTCCTTGGACGCTCGCCAGTTATAATCAATTCATGACCGGCATCTTCTCAGCGTCACCTGTTGTGCAATACTTCATATGAGTGAAAACACCGATATAGCAGCAAACTATGACATGTAAATCATGACATTCATGTCATACATATGATTTTTATGCTATGACTAGTCACTCACGCTCGTCATAAAGTGATAGTATGTCATACGAATTTTCGTACAGATCTCATTATCAAAACGGCAAGGAGAGAGCTGGAAGTCGTAGGCGGCCAGATAGATAAATAGATAGATAGATAAATAGATAGATAGATGGATAGATAGATGGAAAGATAGATAGATGGATGGATCGATAGATAGATAGATGGGTAGATAGATGGATAGATAGATAGATAGATGGATAAATAGGTAGATAGATAGATAGATGGATAGGTAGATATAGGTAGATAGATAGATAGATATAGGTAGATATAGATAAATAGATAGGTAGATAGATAGATAGTCTCTGATGTTTTCTAAAATGCTCCTGCAATTTCAGGTGGTCGAAAGTTCCGGAGCCCTCCACTACGACGTCTCTAAACATATGGTGGTTTAGGGACGTTAAACCTCACATATTAATATTAAAAATGCTTCTGGAAAATGTCGTTGTTTTTCCACGAGGTGAAGCGTTCCTTCTTTAGCTTACCCGTATTGGCGGATAAAGTCGCAAGTTACTCACTTTTTCTGGACCTCCCCATGATCATTGAGAAAAGCTGCTCAGTGCCAGGACGTTTTAATCAACATTATTATTATTATTATTATTATATTATTATTATTATTATTAAAATTATAATATTATTTTATTTTAGGTTCGTGGCGCAATATACGCCTAAACATCGCACGTTTCCTTACTGGTTTTCTCCTAAACTTACATGTTCATTGAAGCCCAGAGATCACTCGCACAAGAAGGCTATATGTTCTCTGTTATTAACTGGAACGAAGAGTTCAGCTTTTTACGAGCTCTACCTAAATGCTTATATAAACGGGACTACAATTCATATATTGCATTATTAGAAAGATCTTCCTGAAAGGCCAACTGAGTTCTGGAAGTATGTACGCAAACGGTCTGGCGAAAATGGGGAGTTCTTCAGGCTATTAGGACTCGGACGGTGTCGAAGTGCGTGCCGTTGCTGACTGTCTCGCCCCGAGTTTTTCATTCGTTTATGAGGTCTCAGACTCCTCTACTTAGATACAACAGCCCAAGGCAGTTAGCACATCTAGTGGTCTTTCGCGGGATTTCAAGCTGATTTGCTCACGCATTAAGCGCTCAAAACCGTCTGTATCGTGCGGCCTCGATGGCATCCTTTCGCCATACTAAAAGCTAATGATAGTATATTTGCCAAGTTCTGACTACAATATTTAACAGCTATGTGAACGCGCGCACATTTCCTAGCATGTGGAAAACTGCGCGTGTTTTTTCAGTCAGGCTGCAAAACAAACGTTTCTGATTATTGCCCGATTTCTCTGTTGTGTGCCTCATCGAAGATTTTTCAGCTGGCTCTTCTCAACATTTTGTACGTTAGCGGTTATAATTCACTAATTCCTAATCAACACGTGTTTCTTCCTGGCCGCTCAACTACCACAAATGTTGCTAGTTTTATGACCCAAATCTCTTTCCCTGTTTCTCTAAGAGGAGAAGTTGATGTAGTCTACGGTGACATGAGCAAGGCTTTTGACGTAGTCAGCCACCCACTGATAAACTTGCAGGTTTTGATGTTGACTTGTGTGTTGTGAATCTCCTGCACAGCTATCTGCCTAATAGATCATGCTACGTTGCCATAAATGGCCAAAAGTCTTCCTTGTACAAAGGTATACTAGTGGAGTCCCTCAAAGATACGAAGGGCCACTCTTAATTTTAATTTACGTTAACAATATTTTTTCAATTCGTTATTTCTCATTTCTCTTGTATGCGAATCACATCAATATATTTTAAAAAAATTGTTCAGTCAACGGCGGTCATTTGCTGCAGTCAGACTTGTGTTCTTTGAGTGGTGTGATAACAAGAACCCTTGTCCATATACCTCAAAGACCTAATTCATGGGTATATTCAGCGAAAACTCTATCGTGCGATTTCCATACTCTGTCAATACCATGTCCTTATGTAAAGTATATGAATTCAGTGATCTTCGTGCTCATTTTGACAGCATGCTGAAATTTTCTGCTCACACTATACGTGCTGCCATGGGTGGCGTTCATTATCTTGGCTGCATCTGTAGAACCTCTCGAGAATTCAGTTTTCCTCCCGATTTCCACGAATTTTACACCACCATATTTGTTTCTCAACTAAAATATGTACCCCCCTGCAGTAGTAAAGGATAACACTGTTGACCCGCGGGCCGCGTGATCAAATCCCGGCTTCGACGGTGGCATTTTCGATGAAGGTGAAAAAGCTGTGAGCCGTGTCCTCAGATCTTGGTGCACGTTAAAGAACCCCAGGTGATCAAATTTTCCGGAGTCCTCCACTACGGCGTCTCTCATAAATATATGGTGGTTTTGGAACGTTAAACCCCACATATCACCATCGTTTCGAATATGCATCTGTGATCTGTAATGACATCGCTAAAATCTGTGGTGACGCCATTGAGCGAGCTCAAAAAAAATTCATAAGCACATTCAATCATCGTTTCGCTTGAAATAACTCTGGATGGCGGCATTCTAACACTGCCAGATTATTATCGGTGTCATAACTTCACTGCCGACAGAATCGCGCTGACCTATTATTTTTTTTACAAACTAGTTCACGGTATGCTATCCTGCCCTCTACTTCTCAGTTGTGTAAATTTTTGAGTTCCCTGTAAGTTAACCAGAGAAAGTAGACCATTTATTGTACCCGCCAACTTATTTCAACACTTTACTATCAATAGAATACAAAGTTTATATATAATGAACTTTCATAAACTGGATGTTTTTCACGGTCTACTGTCATTTTTTTTTATCTCAGCTCTACATTGTTTAACAGTTTTCACAATGTACAGATTCTTACTTTTCAGTCTTTCAGGAAGGTTTCTGCATAGATATGTATATTTTCCTTTACTTTTCACTTGCTTTCTATGAGTATTTTTTTATGTTGCCCAATTTGTGCACATTTTTTGCTGTGTATTTTCACTGTTCATTTAATTTTTCTTAAGAACTGTATTGGAACGTATGTATTGTTTTATTTTTATTTGTTGTTTATTTGTATTGATTTACTTTTGCTTGCGCCTGCACTAAGACCTCATGGTGATTCCAGGGAAACCTAAATGAGTTATTATTATTATTATTATTATTACTAATATAATAATAATAATAATAATAATAATAATAATAATAATAATAATAATAGTAATTGTAATAGCTTAAAATAAAAAATAATAATATATATTCCTCCCTTAACACAAAGGGATATAATACAAAGGGATATAATATAACACAAAGGGATAACACAAAGGGACATAATTAACACAAAGGGATATAATATAATGATTATTATTATTATATTATAATATTATGATTGCTGCTCAGTAAACAATGATGTGACTTCCCTCGGTGTTTCTTACGACCACTCCTGCAGCGGATCTGAGATCGCGTTTCTCGCATCATAGCATCCATACAGTGCTTTTTCGCAATAAGGTAACGGTGGCTTGCATAAAAGCGTGCACTGGGAATATATATGAGCGATATTCGTACGCTCATATTTTTTTCCGTGTTCCTCGATATGGATAAAGCCTATGATACTACGTGGTGCTTCGGCATACTGAGAGACCTTTACCACTTCGGTGTACGGAGAAGAATGTAGAACATAGTCGAAAGGCATTTGACCTCCAAGACATGCCGTGTTCGATTAGGCACTGTAATGTCGGGAACGTTTGTCCAGGAAACAGCAGCGCCACCGTGAGGTGGATGGAGTCGCACACTCTTTATAGTCAAAATGACCTCCTCACGCCTCACTATCCAACGCAATACGTTTTACTGCACATATGTTGATGTAAAGGTTTGTTTTAAATCGTGCAACCACTCAATATGTGAATGGCAGGACCAATTAGGTTTGAACAAGGTTTCTCGATGAGCAGATCAGAACGGTTTTCAACTGAACACGCAAACGAGCACTTGCGTCTTATTTTGTCGGAAGAGGGTGTGTTAATCCCAATCTCAATATTTACCTGCATGGTGAACGTCTATCTGTGCAGTCTGAGCATAATTCTCTGTGTCTAATATTAGACACAAAACTAACCTTTATACACCAAATCAAGTATTTAAAGAACAGGATCTTAAAATTAATGAATATTTTGAAAGTGTTTTCACGCACTATGTGGGGTAGTGACAGGAAATGTCCGATGAATTTGTACAGGACCCTTCTGCGCACGCGCCTAGATAACGGGGATATTGTCACGCGCTTTATCTGCCAGCGTGAAGGAGGCAAATTAAGACACTGTAGTCCTCGTGGTCGTGCCTTTGTTTTGGTTGTTCTGTGCCGAACACTATCGGACGACTCGGACCTTGTGTATACCCACTCCGTAAACTTCGCCTTCGTTTAGAACGTGGCATTTTATTGGTGAAGGAGCTGGGTAGTGCCACCAATAGAAGAGACTTCTCCCAGTAGCAGGAACGCTAGCCAGAACCGGGAACGTACGCCAGTTCACCGTGCTAGGCGGAGAACTCGGGGTCTCGCCCCCGAGTTTGTGCCTCCCTATACGACTACAACTTCGACAGGTGTGGAGGGAGCTAATGTTACCACCTCTGCTGCCGCAGCTGCAGCGGCCACTGCAGCTTCACCCGCTTATTATACGCTGCAAGAACTACAGATGTCAAGTCTCTTCCGTGGTGGCTTTTTTGAAGATGTGGAAGACTGGCTGGTGGACTTCGAGCACGTAGCGGATTTCGACGAGTGGGACGAAGTGGCGAAGCTCTGAACGTGTACTTCAGCCTTCTGGATGGTGATTGTACATTGTTACAGAACCACAAGGGCCTCATAACGTCATGGTGCGAGTTATGTCGCAGACTTCTGAACTGGTACGCGAGCCGAGATCGTCGTGATCGAGCGGAATGGGTTCTTCAGTCTCGTATTCACATGCCCAACAATGGTGTGGTCATGTACGTGGAGGATATGGACCGTCTTTTCAATCTAGCCGATTCAAACATGCCGGAAGTCAAGAAGCTGCGTCACCTGATGCGGGGCGTGAAGGAGCAGCTCTTTGCCGGTTTCAGTCCTAGGCCGCCCACGACGATTTCGGAGTTCCTCACTGAAGCCGTCACGATGAAGAAGGCGCTGCAGCAGCGGAACCAGTATGATGAGGCAAGTGAATGCTACGAACACTATCGGGCTAGGATCATTTCGGAGAGCCGTAGAAGCGCTTTGTGGGCTAATACATTAGGTCGTCCGCGACGAGCTGCAACAACTGCACCAGACGCAGCAGCAGCCGACTACTAGTTGCCTAGCCAGAATAATACGAGACGAAGTCGCTCCGCCGCGGTGGTCTACTGGCTAAGGTACTCGGCCGCTGACCCGCAGGTCGCGGGATTGAATCCCGGCTGCCGCGGCTGCATTTCCGATGGAGGTGGAAATGTTGTAGGGCCATGTGCTCAGATTTGGGTGCACGTTAAAGAACGCCAGATGGTCGAAATTTCTGGAGCCCTCCACTACGGCGTCTCTCATAATCATATGGTGGTTTTGGGACATTAAACCCCACATATAAATCAATACGAGACGAAGTATAGCAGGTACTCGGCTCACCTCGTCGCGAGACACCTGTTCAGCTTGGTGCGCCTCTTGAGCCGTTCACACCTTCCGGCGAACCTCAACGCGTGGCGTATGCCGACGTCCTGAGAGGCCCCATCCCGTCGGCGGTGACACCACCGGTGAGTGGCGGCTTCCAGCACGCCAGTTATGTCGACATACTTGGATCCTACTCACCTGCGCCAGCGCCGATACCCGCAGCCACCCAGTATGCCACGCTCTAGTCTGCACAGGCGGTGCCTTATTTTGAAAACACTCGACCTGTTACGCGTAAATCTGACATTTGGCGCATGCCCGACCAACGACCGCTTTGCCATCACTGTGGTGAGGCGGGTCACGTGTACCGAGAGTGCCAGTACCGCCGACTTAGGCTTCAGGGTTTTCCGGCGAATTCACACCGTCCCCGGTCCGGACAGCGTTGACATGTCGCAAGGTCGATCTCTGAGCCCTCGCCTGGAAAAATGACGTCAGCGACCTCTCGAGGCGAGATCACTGAATCTGTCTTGAAGACCTCGACCTCTAATCAACGTGACTTTGGACAGACTGCAATTCGACAATGCGTGTATGGACGCCGGGTGATCTGTTTATAGAGATACCTGTGCTCATCGACGGTCGAAATGTAAAAGCCTTAATAGATACTGGCGCTGACTACTCGATTATTAGCGGAACATAGGCAAGTCTAATGAAAAAAGTTATCATGCCTTGGACAGAGTCACACGTACGTACGGCATGAGGACACGTCGTCAAGCCCCTTGGTGTGTGCACTGCCAGGCTGCAAATACGAGGTTCAACGTTTTCGATGAGCCTTCTCGTGCTACGTGAGTGTTGTCGCAAATTGATTATAGGAATGAACTTTCTTCGAGTACATGGTGCCATTATCGACTTGCACAGACGCTGTACTTTATTTTCTACAGCCAAACAAAGGCAAGAGCACGAGGACGACTGCGTCTTCGTTACGCGGGCAGATAAAGCGCGTGGCAATATAACCTACCAGTCTACGACACCATCAGCTTTAAAGGTGCTCGACCTTGTCCACCATCTAAAATTAGTATTTCTACGGGTGCTTTTCGAACTAGCCCCGTAGAAAACCGGTACGCAGAACCAAATTAATGGTCGGTCCATCTGAAGAGATGTTATGCCTTTTACATACAATCTCAGGGTGAACGTATACGAACATCCCACCCACTCCACAATTATTGATCCGTTCCATTCAAACTTGTTCTACAACCGTCCTTCGCGATGGAGCCCTACTCACTCCGTGTGAGGAGCCTCGCTGAGGGAATAGGTGTGCCACTTTTAGGACACCGTTTGATAGCTCCCACAGCATGTCCGCCACCGTGGTAGTGGCCAGTTATAGACTGTGACGTATTTTTTGTGGAAATAACTAAACAGGCACCTACTACGCATACCCACACGCACTTCCTCGAACTACAACACTAGCACACATGCCCAGAATTCTTCGCAGATGCGTCAGTTTTACACTGGTGTTTACTATGTAGCTGTTGACCAATATTTTTCAAATTGCGAACTGCTGCACCCCCAAACAAGCATTCTCACCACTGAAGTCGATGTGATATCTTTGGTTGTCAGGCAATAATAAGAAATTATATAAGAAACAACGCGCGGTTGTATACCCAGATTCGCTGAGCGTCGTAACAGCTTTGAAAACACTAAACAAAACAAAGATGCGTTTCTTGTGTCGCTTTATTCTATTTTATGCACGATCTACGCCCTCAAACGAAAGCTTGCGGCCGTTTTCTGGATTGCTGATTGGACAAACTTTTCCATCGTGGCATGGATGTTTGTCATAAAAGTTTCATGCAACATCGTGCACCTGGCATCAACAAGAACTTGGACGTCCAGCCCCGCTGCGGTGGTCTAGTGGTTGAGGGGCTCGGCTGCTGACCCGTAGGTCGCGGGATTGAATCCCGGCTGTGGCGGCTGCATTTCCGATGGAGGCGGAAATGTTGTAGGCCCGTGTGCTCAGATTTGGGTGCACGTTAAAGAACCCCACGTGGTCGAGCTTTCCGGAGCCATCCACTACGGCGTCTCATAATCATGTGGTGGTTTTGGGTCGTTGAACCCCTCAAATCGATCAATCAGCTTGGACATCCACCTACAGCAGCGCCTTACCCGGCTGCGAGCTTGTCTTGTAGCACTTGGCATTGTTGTTTCGCAATTTCAGAAATTTTTTGCTGCTTCTTGCATTTTTGAAGTAGTCTTATTTCATGTGCTATAAATTCATGTAGTAATTTAAAAATGTTAAAAACAAGCTTTTTTATTTTCCGAACAACGTCAATAGATTTCTTTTCTTACATTACATATACGTGAATATTTGTTTTTGCATTTCTAAAACGGTTTTACGTTTTCCAGTTTTTGTTTTCTTAATTTGTTTGCTATTTCGACAAAACTGTATGTCAACACTGCCTTGTGTACGGGCCCCCAGGCATTTTCAAGCTGCAGTTTTCACCACTTTCCGCCTGGGGTGATCCCCAACAACTGTCAAAAGTAAACTTTCTCGATTCTTGAGTTAACTCTCAGGAAGCTTGAACGTAAGTCATTATTAAGCGCAGCAATAGAAACGGTGCCAAGTGGCAATCCAAGAAAGGGTTTCTAATATTGGCCTGGTGACACTTTATTAGTAAGCCTTCGTTTTAACTGTCTTAAAAGACAACACTACGTACAATCGTTTGGGGTTTCTTTCTGAAGACCTTCTGCATACATGTTTGTACATTTAAAAACGATGCACTCTTCACTTCGACAGAATTATTTTACGGACGTTAAAACGGCTTGTTACACGCACTCCACTTATTGCTCCTTCATTAATTTTATACTGTCTATATTGTAGGGGCGAATCTCCTAAAGGCATCGGTTTGTCAATCCCTTGTATGTGCATGACCGCCTATAGTTCCACCTTTGCAAACTGTCCACTGTATACTTCACCCTTGCTAACTTCCACTATGCCCCATCACCGATGCACCACTTCAACGACCATAAAGCTGTTATAATGAAGAGAGAATAGACGGCATGACATTTCTTGTATGAATGTATAAGTGTTTGTCACGTCTCGATGTAGTAGGTGATATTGGCGGATGGTTCACGCTTTAGCGACGAAACTCTCCAGCACTTCACCCCGCTCATAATCATTCACTTCGTGATTATGCTGTGATTTTTTGTCAGTCTTGTGCTTGTCGGTTCTCCATAATCTGCCAATTATGGCGAGGAACTCCTCGGTTGATCCGGCAGTGCATTCTGGCACCGCTTTACCAAATTTACTCTTATACATCCGTATATATTCGTTGATTGCGTGTCTTCAATGCGAATTTTACACTTGATGGGGTATCTCACAAGATGCTACACAGACATGCGCGCAGATCATTTGAGGTTCGAATGTTGTATTTTATTGCATACCTTCACAGGCATGCTGTTTTCCCTCACGTTTATTCCATAGTTGACAAATTCAGTAAAACTACGCCCTCATTTCACTGGAGTAATTTTTTACTAAGCCTACTAGAAATACGCGTTCTACACTAGGCAAATTGAGAACTCAACCATTGAAACTGTTCTGCATCATTATGCAAGCCATTACGCACTAGCGCTTGAACATGTGTTTCGCGAACTATGTAAAACTGACAGAAATATTGTAGTCGCCGCCTGCACTATTCTGCAATTTTTGACCAAAAATAATGTTCTAACATAAAGGTAACTGCTCTGGTTAACAATTTCTGTTCCCAAGATGTCTTCTTGGTCTATAAGTGCTAACTGATGTACTGCTATTCACATTTATTCCTGATCTGTAGAGGATTCACTAATCACGCGCTTCTACAAAAATTGGCAGTGGCTTAACTCGGTTATGCCTGTGTGTACTTTGGGAGAGGCAGGGTAAATCTTTTTTCTTTAACTTGGTTCTCAGCATGGTTACGCTTCTAGAGCTGCGCGGCTCATTCTTCCTCAGTCACCTCAGCTCTCTGCCTCCTCTTGGCTTCGTTCTGATGACGAAGCTGAATCGACACATATTAGCAGGCTAATGATCTTTGCTGCGTTCAACAAAGGCTCGCAGCCAACCAGAGCTGTCAGCTGAGAGTGGTGGATAGCAGCTATGTACAGAGGGGGCGGGGGGTTAAGATTCCAGGCCACTATCCTATGTATTCCTATGACAGGGGCCATGTGAACTTTTGACTACCCCCTGTACATCTACATAGTGTAGGGAAGAAAAGGCACAGAGACGGCACGCAATCCTAGGCTAGATGTTCAAGCCACGCGATGGTATGCCGCAGGTCGGCGGAGCAGTCCGATGATCCGCACGATAAGGTCGATGTGTTTACCGCCGTAAGTTGCTTGTCAGTGCTCGGTGCCAACAAATTCCTGAGAGAGAGGTTGCCGCCGTAAGCGTTAACGGCTTTTTCGGGCGGAAGAAGGCTGTGCGTTCTCCTGGCGGCTCTGCGGTACGCCAAGGAATCCTCAACGGCGTCCTTTGAATGTTCTCGCGGTAGAAAAGTCTCGCGGCCAGGATGGATTTCACCGTTAGCAGAGGTGACGTTACCCCATGACAGGAGGCCGTACGCTATCTTGGATACAGGTGGTATCGAGGTTCCCGGAATGTCGTGTTCTGTAATCACCAAAGAGGCATCGACGTCGTCCGCGAATGATTCGATGGGGACGTGCAGTAGCGGTTGGGTTGTTGAGTCCCTAATTAAGGAAGCGTGGACGGCGTCCCTGTACGACAGACCCGCGCTTGTCGACGACCCGGGAGGACACATACGGCTTCAGCCGTGAGGTTCAAGGTGTCGGACTGTGCTATCGTAACAATGGAGCCAGAAAGAGAGCACCCGTTCTTTGAAGAACTGTTTTATTCTGTCCTTCGTCTTTCTATACCTGGCCCAATGTCCTCTCGAGCCAGGAGTTTTGTGTCGTCCTTCATCAAAATACATATGAATCCGGTTGACAATGATGGCGGCAATAGAAGTGGTTGGTCCTGGAGATTTGCCAGGAGTGTCTCTGGTGGGCTAATTTTGGTGGGACGCTGTAGCCGTTGCGTGCCGAGTGGACACGGAATTCAAGCCGTGTCTACTCTGCATACATGCCGTGTAAGTGTGGTGCTGTGGTCGCTATGTGCATTAGCATGCCGAGCCGTAAAATGATTGTTTAACAGAGAATGTGTGTGTGTGAATGAAAATGAGATCTCTGCGGTGAAACTGCTGTCTCCGCAACATGTGCACGTCTGTACGCATGAACACAAGAGCTTGGGCCTTGGACACAAGGGCTATCAATGTGTCATTCGTGCTAGTTCATTATATCTTACTATAAAGTTATTTCAAAGACCACTGTCATTCATTCGTGCTACAGGCACTTCATTTCACCCTCATGATTTTAATACCTGTGCGTTTTACCCGCTTTGAAATGTGATATTTTATACCCTTATAAAGTGGCATATCACCATCATAGTTCGCCTACCATCATAAACCCCAGACCATTGCTATTAATCAGTTGTCTTGGCACTCTTTGGCGGAGTGTCGCTCTTGCGCTAATAAAAACATATATCATTATCATTACGTATGCATGAACACAATCGTTCTTCATTTCTGGATCTCACGACGACGTCGTTGGAGTTGTTCGATGGAGCCTCATTGCTTTGACCGAGCTGGTCACGGCCCCAACTGTCGGTGTTGTTATTCATGGGGACAGCAACGGCTTCGTGAGGCTGCGCATGGTATCAGGCAGTACGTCTGGAATAACACTGGCGTGCTTGTCGTCATGAGCAACATGTCGCCGGAAGGACCAATGCTGTTTTTCTCTGCCAGGGACCCATCTATAAAGCTAGCACGCTCATTCAATGACTCTCGATGTAGTACAAACTGGCCTAAAAGGGTCTCCCTTCTATCCGCGGGCTGTTCTGGTAGTAGTGATTGAAAAAAAATTCTCGTTCATTCTAAAGACATTTCCGGAATGGTACTTGTGCCCTGTCTGATCCCAGAGTCACGGGTTTATTCCCAGCTGCATCTTCGATGGAGGCGAAAATACTTGAAGCCCGTGTGCTTAAATTCAGGTGCACGTCAAAGAACCCTGGGTGGCCGATATTCTCGGAGCCCTCCACTTCGGCGTCTGTCATATTCATATGACGGTTTCGGGAAACTAAACACCGACATTTAGTGTTATTATCATTCATGTCTCCATTCGAACATAAGATTCGTGTTCTTGACTTCGACAGCTATATATGAATCGCAAGTGGCACTGGTCTATGACAGGGAAGTCTGTGAGATAGGACGCGACGGGGAATCTGATTGCAACCATGGCGTGCACCTTCAAACTTGTTTCTGTGTTTCCAGCTCAGCATTCAGCCGAGACATTTTCAAAAATATGGCACGGTAGAGCTGTGCAGCCGGAATGATTCCGGTTAGGTACGTCATTTGAGAGACTCGTTGACGAGGCGCGTCTTCGATAATAGCCTTTGGCTGCGCTAAATTTTTGCTTGGCAAAACGTACGAAAGTTCAAAGGGTGAGCTGCATTGCATGGCTGCAGCCTCGACGTGGAACCCCTCCCGTGCTTTAATCTTCGTAGTGGTGTAAGTGGCTGGTGGCAGAGAGGTGGTAGGGCGTACAGCCACAAGCAGCAATGAGCTTGAAGCTCCAATCTGGCCTGGACTGCTGCTGGACGCCTTCATGCCAATGCAACGCCGCGGCACCGTTTCGAAGACTGTGTATGGCCACGGACCATTTCTGCTCTATCGTTCAAACCTCGCGATCTCTCAGAGCGTTGACAATGGCTAACAAGTCGTCAGCAACGTCGTAGCCATATAACTCCGGTATTTTTATCATTTATCTTGCGATGTAATCACAGGCGACAAAGAAGAGAGTATCGAGGAAAAAACTGCAGCTGGTATGAGAGCTGCATGAGGGAACATCTGAGTTCTCTGCATTGATCGGGTGAGCTAGCGTTCAGGTCTTCTGAGGCTGCTGCATGCAACATGGTGTTAGTTGCGCTAATGGCCGGTAGCATGGCAGGAAACAGGAAAAAGCTCCGCGCTGCGAAGGCTTTGACCATGACGCAGAGTGAAGCGAGGGCACGCCATACATAGCTGAATGAAACTTTCGGGAGATTTGAGCGTGAAGACCACGGTGATGCCCGATGAGGAACGACCCCTTTACCCACTAGAGTGGGATATTTGCAAGGCGGAGCTGTGACACCACTCTTCAGAAGATCAGGTGTCCCTAATTGCAGAGCGAGGGTTGTTGCCTCAAGAAGTGTGAACAGCGTTCTCGGGCACCGAGAGGCTGTACTTCGTCCTGACGATGATGGCGTGAGCCTGCCGTTTGGTCACGGGGAGGCTTGAATGCTGTTCTCGAATGGTGGTCGTGTTCTTACTGGCAGTGATAGGGTCCTTGGGTTTGTGAGGAAGGAAGCATGAAAGGCGTTTTTTAGACCGAGAGACCCCATGACCGAATGCCAACTGATGAATTGCTTCAGTCAGAAGGTTGAGGTTTCGTAAAATGCGCCATTGTAAGGAATAAGAGCCACGAAGACAGCAGCCGATCCTGGGCCAGCTGTTATATTCCGGTCTTCGTTTGGCTTTGTCTTCCTGTCGGCCAGCACACCCAAAACCCATTGTAAGTCATCGTCATAATATATATATATATATATATATATATATATATATATATATATATATATATATTGTCACGTGGGTCGTGACGTGGCCGAAGACAGGGGACTTCTTGTTGGGATTTAACTGTTTGTTTGGGCGAACCTGTGCCCGGTAAACAGAAAGTCCAATTACAGCAGCAGTCTCGCACAGATAGCAGTCTCAGACTGATAGCGGCGAACGGAGCGTCGGCCTTCGATCAACTACTGACAAGCGGCGAAGCGCGTCGGCATTTATACTCCCGCCGTCGAATGTTCTAGCGCTATCACTGGTGGTGGCGTACGTTCCAGAACAATCTGTACCATTCGCACAGTGGGCGTGATCTTATCGAAATGATCTACTACAGTCCGGAACCTTCTCGAAAACTGCAGGCGCGGTTTGCGCTGAGAATCGTGTGGTGTTTTGGGACGATAACAAAAACTTGGGAAATGGAACGTGGCATTGCCCCCCTCTGAAAAAGGCATCGTCTCGATGCTTTAACTGAAGATGAAGGTACAATAATATTGCAAGAAAGTACAATAAATAAATTACGATACAACAATAATTAAAAAATAAACACTGTTTCAGTTTGTTAACGCGCATGAAACGGCTTGAGGCGCGCGACATGCACGACTTCAGGTCGCGATCGGCGTCGTTGAGAGTTCGTAATGCCGTCGGGGACAACCTCGTAATCAAGTGGGCCGAGACGTCGAACCACCCTGTACGGTCCGAAGTACCGTCGCAGAAGCTTTTCACTGAGTCCACGTCGGCGTATCGGCGTCCACACCCAAACACGTTCACCGGGCTGGTATTCCACGAAGCGTCGTCGAAGGTTGTAACGGTGGCTGTCGGTCGTCTGTTGATTCTTGATACGGAGCCGCGCATGTTGTCGGGCTTCTTCGGCGCGATGAAGGTACTCGCTAATATCGAGGTTTTCTTCGTCGGTGACGTTGGGTAACATGGCATCGAGCGTCGTTGCCGGGCTCCTTCCGTAGACCAATTTGTATGGAGATATCTGCGTCGTCTCCTGCACCGCCGTGTTGTATGCGAAGGTCACATACGGAAGAATGGCATCCCACGTCTTGTGTTCGACATCGACGTACATTGACAGCATGTCGGCGATCGTCTTGTTAAGCCGCTCGGTGAGGCCGTTGGTCTGTGGGTGGTACGCTGTCGTCCGGCGGTGGTTTGTTTGGCTGTATGCCAAGATCGCTTGAGTTAAGTCGGCAGTGAATGCCGTTCCTCTGTCGGTGATAAGGACCTCCGGGGCACCGTGACGTAGGACGATATTTTCGACGAAGAACTTAGCTACCTCGGATGCACTGCCTTTTGGCAGGGCTTTTGTCTCGGCGTAGCGGGTGAGGTAGTCGGTAGCTACCACGATCCACTTGTTTCCGAAAGCCGACGTCGGGAACGGCCCCAGTAGGTCCATACCAATCTGCTGGAAAGGTCGGCAAAGTGGATCAATTGGCTGCAGAAGTCCCGCTGGCCTTGTCGGCGGTGTCTTGCGTCGCTGACAGTCCCGGCATGTCCTCACATAACGAGTGACGTCGGTGGTAAGACGCGGCCAGTAGTACCTTTCTTGTATCCTCGCGAGCGTGCGAGAAACACCGAGGTGCCCTGCCGTCGGATCGTCGTGCAGGGCCTGCAGGAGTTCTGGTCGCAGAGCTGAAGGCACCACAAGGAGATACTTAGCCCGAAGCGGTGAAAAGTTTTTCTTTTGTAGAAGACCATTTCGTAGAAAAAACGACGCAAGTGCGCGCTTGAATACCTTTGGGACTTCGGCGGTCCTGCCTTCGAGGTATTCTATAAGGGCCTTAAGTTCCGGGTCGGCCCGCTGTCGTTCAGCGAAGTCGTCGGTAGTTATCGTTCCCAAGAAGTAGTCGTCATCCGGGTCGTCGGGTAGCGGTTGGTCGACAGGCGCACGAGAGAGACAGTCGGCGTCGGAGTGTTTTTTGCCGGACTTGTAAATGACAGTAATGTCATATTCTTCAAGTCTCAGGCTCCATCGTGCGAGGCGACCTGATGGGTCCTTCAAAGTGGCTAGCCAACACAAGGCGTGGTGGTCGCTCACAACTTTGAAGGGCCTGCCGTAGAGGTATGGGCGAAATTTCGACGTAGCCCAGATGATGGCGAGGCACTCCTCTTCTGTTGTGGAATAATTTGCTTCTGCTTTGGATAGCGATCGGCTGGCGTAACTAATAACCCTTCCAAGTCCGTCAGCCCTCTGCACAAGAACGGCGCCAAGACCTACGCTGCTTGCGTCAGTATGTATTTCTGTCTCGGCGAATTCGTCGAAATGGGCAAGTAACGGAGGCGTCTGGTGGCGATGTTTAAGCTCCTGGAAAGCGTGTTCCTGTGGCGTTTCCCACTTGAACTCCACGTCGGCCTTGGTAAGGTTAGTGAGAGGATCGGCGATGCGGGCGAAGTTTTTCACGAACCGCCTATAATAGGCGCACAGGCCCAGAAATCGGCGCACGGATTTCTTGTCAGTGAGTGGCGGGAATTCGGCGATGGCGGCTGTTTTTCGTGGATCAGGACGAACTCCAGACTTGCTGATAACGTGCTCCAGAAACAAGAGCTCTTCATACGCAAATCTGCACTTTTCTGGCTTCAGTGTGAGTCCGGAAGTCTTGATGGCTTGAAGTACAGCTTCAAGGCGCCGAAGATGCTCGTCGAAACTCGAGGAAAACACGACGACGTCTTCCAAGTACACAAGGCAAGTCTGCCACTTCAATCCTGCCAGCACTGTATCCATAACGCGTTGAAAAGTTGCAGGCGCTGAGCAAAGGCCGAAGGGCATCACCTTAAACTCGAAGAGTCCGTCCGGTGTTATAAACGCCGTCTTCTCTCGGTCTCTTTCGTCGACTTCGATTTGCCAATAGCCAGTCTTGAGGTCCATTGACGAAAAGTACTTGGCGTTATGGAGCCGATCAAGTGCGTCGTCTATTCGTGGGAGAGGATACACGGCTTGACGGGGGCGTCCGGTACATGAACGAAGCAGCACCTCCACCAAATGTCACGTGGGCCGTGACGTGGCCGAAGACAGGAGACTTCTTGTTAAGATTTAACTGTTTATTTGGGCGAACCGGTGCCCGGTAAACAGAAAGTCCAATTACAGCAGCAGTCTCGCACAGATAGCAGTCTCAGACTGATAGCGGCGAACGGAGCGTCGGCCTTCGATCAACTACTGACAAGCGGCGAAGCGCGTCGGCATTTATACTCCCGCCGTCGAATGTTCTAGCGCTATCGCTGGCAGTGGCGTACGTTCCAGAACAATCTGTACCATTCGCACAGTGGGCGTGATCTTATCGAAATGATCTACTACAGTCCGGAACCTTCTCGAAAACTGCAGGCGCGGTTTGCGCTGAGAATCGTGTGGTGTTTTGGGACGATAACAAAAACTTGGGAAATGGAACGTGGCAATATAATATTGCCACATTGAATATGCAGCACCAAGAGGACAACGAAGAACACGCGCAGCGAGAGAAGACGAGGTTCTCTTCCGATCAGTTGGCCAGTGTTCTGGTACAAATAAAGTGAGTTTCCTGGATTCGACTGCTGCTGTTTCTGCATTGCGACACTGGTGGAGGCGCTGGGTACATGTTCGGGACGCCTGACAACAGCCCCGCATCTGGTCAAGAAAGACTTCCGCGCATCGACACCCCCGTTCACCGCAGCAGCCGGCGTCTGTTAGGCCTCAGCCCGGAGTTTGGTCCATTGCCGGAAAGCGTGACTGTGCCAGAAAGCATGACTGCGCCTGGAAGCACTGGCCCCAACATGTCCAGCCCAAGCACGACACAGGTGACTGTTTTGAACCCTCGACTTCCGGTTGACTTCCACGGAAACGCATATGAGGATGCACATGACTGGCTCGAGGAATTCGAGCCAACAGCGAATGTTAACGGTTGGAACACCACACAGAAATCGGACTACGTTTTTTTTTCCGCTTCAAGACGATGCCCGAACATGGTTCACGAATCGCGTGTGGTCGTCTTGGGACGAGTTCCGGCAGAAGTTCTTCGACATGTTCGCGAGCACTGAAAGACGAGAAATCGCACAGCGTCTCCTCGAGTCACGGATTCAAAAACCAAATGAATCCGTTACGATGTTTGTTGAGGATATGGCGCGGCTATTTCGTCGAGCAGATCCCAATATGCCCGAAGCCAAAAAGGTTAGCCACCTCATGCAGGGCGTTAAGAAACAGCTGTTCGCAGGTCTCGTACGAAACCCGCCTACAAGTGTGGATGAATTCTCCAAGGAGGCGACATCTATCGAACGCGCACTGCATCTACGTTATCGTCAGTATGACCGCCCAACCCACAGTGCACCGATCAGCGTGGCAGCCACTACCACAGCAACAACACCCGACGAAGGTTCTTCGCGCCAACTAATACGAGAAATCGTACAAGAAGTGGTCAAGAAACTCGTCGCCCAACCGAATGACTGCGCGATCGCCTCAGTAGCGGAAGTTGTACGCCAGGAGATCAGGCAAGTGCTCTCGCTTCCTGAGCCGAACACGAGCACTCCCAGGGCAAGCTATGCAGACGTAGTCCGCCGACAGCCAGCGAACGTGCCGACACCACATAAGTACCACCAGCAACATCCGCCGACAGCGCCTTGGTACTACAGAGAAACTTCGATGCCGAGGCGGCCACCACTTCTCAAAACTGACATCTGGCGTACCCCTGATCATAGGCCCCTGTGCTTTCACTGTGGGGAAGCAGGCCACATCGTTCGGTATTGCCCGTATCGCGCCGCAGGGTACCAAGGGTTTCCTTCTACGGTTCCTCGGCGCCATTTCAAAGGAATACCTGACGTCGACACGAGTGTCATGACCCCGCGGGATGGTCCTCCTGGGTTTCGGTCACGCTCACCCTCTCCTGGACGTTATTCTCCATCCTCTAGACGGAGCACCACTGACATGCCAAGAGGGAGATCTCCTAGTCCACGCCAGGGAAACTAAAAGCAGCGACCTAAGGGGGGAAGGTTGCGAATCGTCGAAGTGCTGAAAATCCCCCATTACTGCCGAGCGAAGAGAGACACATTTTCAATGAATCGACGAAAGATGGGGTTGTTACTGCCGAAGTTGCAATTACGATTGACGTACATGACGTCATGACATTGGTCGACACTGGCGCGGGCTTCTCAATAATGAGTGAGAGTCTGGCAGACACGCTCAGGAAGGTTAGAATGGAATGGACAGGACCACAGATTAGAGGAGCTGGAGGGCAGCTACTCACACCTACCGGAAAGTGCACCGCAAGAATGAAGATAGGGGATGCATCCTTTGTCGCAACTTTTGTTATCCTTTCTGAGTGTTGCAAACAGGCAATCTTGGGGATGAATTTCTTGCGTGAATATGGTGCCATCATCAATATTCCGGACGGTGTACTGACCTTTTCAGCGGATCAAAGCGCAGCGCTACACCGAAAATCCCTACGAGTCATTGACGATGTGACCGTACCTCCGTTATTGTGCCACCTTGTTTCAGTCACGTGCAGCGAGCAGAATACTGGAGAAGGAATCGCTGAACAAGTATTGACGCTTCTAGTCTCTCGCGGTGTTGCAATTGCCAGAAGTATCGTCAACGTTGTGTGCGATGAAGCAGAGGTTCTGTAGACGAATTTTACCAACGAGCGACGACACATTACACAAGGCACTACAGTTGCCTACTTCGACGAGATCACCGAAATCCGCGAGTGCTGTGTAGTACAACAGGACGAGCCGCGCAAGCCACGTCAGCCCCACCACCTATCGACGTAAGCTCGGATTTGTCACCAGCGCAGAGACAGCGTCTAGTAGATCTTCTTCACCAGTTCAAAGACTGTTTTTCATCGACCTCGAGGGTCAGTCAAACGCCACTGACGAAGCATCGGATAAAGCGGAGGAGACGGCAAGGCCAATACGACAGAGCCCATGCCACGTAGCACCGAAAGAGCGTGAAGCAATCCAGGAACAAGTGACGAAAATGCTCGATGATGACGTCATCCAGCCGTCAAGAAGTCCTTGGGCATCGCCGGTAGTGCTGGTTAAAAAGAAAGACGGAAGCTTGCGATTTTGTGTTGACTACCGCAAGCTGAACCGTGTGACAAAGAAAGACGTATACCCATTACCGCGCATCGATGATTCACTCGATAGGCTGAGGTATGCACGCTACTTTTCGTGAATGGACCTCAAAAGTGGGTATTGGCAAATTGCGGTCGATGAGCGAGATAGAGAAAAAACGGCTTTTGTAACGCCTGACGGGCTTTATGAATTTAAAGTCTTGCCATTTGGATTGTGCTCAGCCCCCACAACATTTCAGAGACTGATGGATACCGTTCTGTCAGGCCTTAAGTGGCAGACATGTCTGGTCTATCTGGACGACGTCATTGTTTTTCAAAAACATTTGAGGAACACCTGAGCAGGCTGCTATCGGTATTCAGGGCAATAAGGTCTGCCGGCCTGACACTGAAACCCGAGAAGTGTCATTTCGGTTTCAAGGAGCTTCAATTTTTAGGCCATGTGGTGAGCCATGAAGGTGTTCGACCTGATCCCGATAAGATTGCGGCCGTCAGAAAATTTCCGGTACCAAAAGACAAGAAAGCAGTCAGGCGTTTCCTTGGCCTATGCGCATACTACCGAAGGTTTATTGCCAATTTCTCCCACATAGCCTCGCCGTTAACACGACTCACAAGAGAAGACGTTTCGTTCACATGGGGCGACGATCAACAGGTGGCATTTGACGATCTCCGACAACGCCTGCAGACTCCGCCTGTGCTTGCTCACTTTGATGAGGATGCTCCTACCATGGTCCGTACACATACCAGCAACGTGGGTTCAGGCGCTGTACTCGTCCAGTGGCAAGACTCAGCCGAGCGTGTGATCGCATATGCTAGTAGGACGCTTTCCCGCGCCGAGTCCAACTACTCCACAACGGAAAAAGAGTGTCTTGCTGTCGTATGGGTGGTTATGAAGTTTCGTCCGTACCTCTATGGTCGTTCCTTCCACGTAGTCAGCGACCATCATTGCCTCTGCTGGCTGACCAACTTGAAAGACCCGTCTGGTCGGCTCGCACGGTGGAGCTTATGCCTTCAAGTGTTTGATATGACGGTCGTGTATACGTCCGGACGGCAGCACGCCGACGCCGATTGCTTATTAAGGTCACCGATAAAGCGCGATGATGACACAGATGACAGCATGGCGTTTGTAGGAGTCGTTGACACCACTATGATTTCGTGCAAGCAGAAAGAAGACAGTGAGTTGCTTCCTCTTATTGAATTTTTGAGTGGCCGGACAACAACCGTCCCTAGAAGATTTGCAAGGAGCCTGCCGTCATTCTGCTTACGTAGTGGTGTTCTCTATAAGAACTTTTCTCCCAGAGGAAGCACCCACCTACTTGTCGTTCCGACGTCACTTCGTGAGGAGATACTTTGTGCTTGCCACGATGAGCCAACGTCTGGTCATCTCGGATACACACGCACATTGGCCAGAATCCAACAGAAATACTACTGGCCAAGACTTCCAGCTATTGTGAAGCATTAAGTGCGCACGTGCCTCGATTGCCAACGACGAAAATCGCCACCGTTAAAACCAGCTGGACTATTACAACCAATTCAAGTGCCCACAGTACCTTTTGCCCATATTGAAATGGATCTCCTTGGACCATATCCGACTTCCCATGCTGGCAACAAGTGGGTAATAGTCGCCACTGATTATCTTACGCACTATGCGGAAACAAAGGCTTTGTCAAGTGGCACCGCCGTTGAGCACGATTCTTCGTTGAAAATATCGTCCTGAGGCACGGTGCTCCAACAATCATAATAACGGATCGAGGTGCCGCTTTCACGGCTGCGCTCCTGAAGACAGTGCTTGAGCTCAGTAGAACAGCCCATCGGAAAACCACTTCCTATCATCCACAAACCAACGGCATTACAGAACGCCTCAACAAGACTATTGCCGACATGTTGAGTATGTACGTTGACGTGGATCACAAGAACTGGGACGACTTTCTACCATACATCACGTTCGCCTATAACACAGCGCAGCAAGAAACTACACGAAGAACGCCGTTCAGTCTCCTTCATGGCCGTGAAGTGATGAGGATGCTTGACGCCATGTTACTGCACGACTGCAATGACATCGATTTGGACGCTGTATCTTTTACCCAACGAGCAGAAGAAGCGAGGCAGCTTGCGCGCGTCCGAATCACCCAGCAGCAAAATTATGACGCCCAACGTTATAATCTGCGACACCGACATCTTTGTCGCCGTCTATCGGGCCGGTGACTAAGTCTGGGTATGGAGTCCTATCCGCCGCCGGGGACTGTCTGAAAAATTGCTGAAGAAGTATTTTGGCCCCTACACAGTTTTACAACGCCTGAGCGACGTTAATTACGTGATCGTTCCTGACAGCTCCTCGACAACTCACCAGCAAAAACCAGAAATCGTGCACGTTGTGCGAATGAAGCCCTGCTTTTCGGACTGATTTACACCATACATCTACTACACCGTCTTTTGTAGAAGAGCATCGGGACGCTGCTCTCTGGAGGGTGGCAAATGCCACATTGAATATGCAGCACCAAGAGGACAACGAAGAACACGCGCAGCGAGAGAAGACGAAGTTCTCTTCCGATCAGTTTGCCAGTGTTCTGGTACAATTAAAGTGAGTTTCCTAAATTTTACTGCTGCTGTTTCTGCATTGTGACAATATATATATATTGTAACGATTCAGACAGATAACGCCCACCGTACGCTTGGCCAGCTCTTTATGTAACTTCCCCACACGCAGCAATCCTCGAGCCCCACAGCGTTTACATATTACACTCGGTCACACCCTCAAAGTACATGGAGAGCTCCAGAATTGCGTTCAGGCGGACGATATTGGCTGTGCCGCAATGGTCGTCGAAGGCTCACAGCTCCTTAACCCTGAAATATCATCGTTAGCGATATTGTCTCTGCTAGGCGTATTGGCTGTGCTTTTAGTGTCTTCGCTGTGCTGAAATGTTCTCGGGTGGACGAGTGCGGAGTTCGTCTTCGCAGGCCTACAGGCTCAGGAACCTGAAGAGCCATCGTTAGCAGAATGATATCTGGCGGTCGGCATTGACTGTGCCGTGGTGCATGGTCTTGCATACGCCCTAACCTATCTTACCAGGCTGCTGACTATTTTTTTTGGGGGGGGGGTGACGCTGTCTGTTTCGGGGGGGGGGGGGGGGTGTTGAAAGCATCGGTCACTCTGGGCAGCAGATAAGACAAGTGGTTCGCAATGCTTCTTGGTCTACGAGCCAAGCTTCCGCCTTACTGCGTTATCAATTGCCTATACTTTGGTATCAAACACACGTGATACATTATTGATGTCAGCAGCCATGTTGCAATTTCCAGCCTCCGTCAACAAGGCGTCGTTGAACGGAACGGGACGGTCACTGCGAAGTAATTCCGCTACCCATCTGCGAGATGTGGGTACGTTTAATCTGGAGTCTTAGTTGTGGCGACCTGGTTACCGATGACGTGGTTGTCAGGTAGGGTTGAACTTTGCACTTGGCGAGAATCCACACGCTCGGCCAATGACTGCGGTGATGGTGAGGTTGATTACGAGGGAGCTGATGCTGTCACACTGTAGGCCGATGCGTTCAAGCACTCTCGCGCTGGCCAGCTTGAAAGCACGCTCACCAGCTGTTGACTAGGAACCAGTTTCGATCTGTGTCATGGCCTCATGGCCCAGTCTTGAAGTGTGTCGCAAAACAAACGCAGTTCAGGTCTTCGGCTGTGAAACCCACCTTGCCACCTTTGTGTGTATTTGTCGCAGGGTGTTCCACGGAGCTTACTGAAAAAGTCGCTGTTGGGCACATATGTATCGTCACGTCAGTGCCCCTCAAGAACTCGGTATCTAAGCGAGAGAACGCTGATGCAGGGCGCAGATGTAGGCATCGGGATAGTCTGCTGTGTCATCAAGCGAGGGAAGTGTGGTAGAGGCTGAGTTCTACTGTCAGCGCTGTGCGTCTCACAGATGGATTCCGCAGTTGGCAGGGAGATAGAGGGGGGGGGGGGGGGGGGAGTAGTCTCAGTAAGTGGAAAGTTGGCAAAAAATACTAGTCAACTTGGCGCATCACTCTGACTACGATCGTTGCCTGACGCCCGCGTAGGCACGCCAGGCCCCTGCAGCATCGCGAAGGTGATTGATGGCCACGAGACCACTTCCGATGCTCTGCCCAGCCATGGAGGTTTCCCAGCGAGTTGGTCTCGACCCAAAAGAACACGACGTCCTGGAAACAACGGAACTCCAGTCTTCGTCATGCAGCAGCTGATAGTATAATGTGCTTTGGCAGGATCCGCGAGTTCAGCCGACAAAATGGTCTACTTGTTTGGCTCGCAAGTATTTAGTCTATATAATGTATTAGTCGTGGTTCCGCGAAGAACACGGAAATCTAGGGGTGGGCTCCGCAAAATATGTAGGGCGTGTTACAGCGCAGATTATCAGCGCTGCATCGTCGGGTAAAAGACCCTGGAACCTCTTGGCGGCGGGCGCAGAATATGTTTCTGTCGCAGCAATCAGGACAGCGGCATTGTCTTTAATCGGGAAAGCGGAGTACGTGGTAGTTCCGGAACTCATGGCGGCAGTAAGCATGACCGAGGACGCGTGGATGGCACCCCTCGTCGTAGACAAGTACAAGTTCAGAATTTAGGAGCAGCAGAGGAGGCCCAGAAACCATCCCCGAAAGGTAGTGGCAGTGGCGGAAGGTCAGAAGATGCCGTGGAGATCTGGATGTTGCCCTCATGCAGCGTTTACCGTGGGTGCTTGTGTCATGAACGAGGAAGCTGAGCCGTTAGACTGCATATTCATTGACTGCACCATTGTAATCATTGAGATAGAGACAACGTCTGTACTCTGGGCTGGCTGTTCTTCCTGCCACTAAGCCATACACCACGCACCACCCATGCCCGAACTCCATTGCTCGTACGTTGATATATATATATATATATATATATATATATATATATATATATATATATATATATATATTATGAGACCACGTTTTAGTCCAGACGCACGAGCCAGAGAGACAGCCCGCCTGACATACGATGATGATCCCTACAATGGTTTGGTCATACAGATGAAGATGAAGTACATAGTCAGCGCTCACACTATTTTCCCCCCTTCGCGAAAGAGGGCAGCAAGTTAGAAAGGGTTGGGACGCCGAATATATCGTTTCAGTCGAGAGACGTGGGCGATCTCGGTGTGGCGGTGACGACGATCAGAAGCCGCGTTGACAGGAGCAACGCGATAGTTAACTTCAGATGTTCGTTCCAGGACGGTGTATGGACCGAGATACCGTTGAAGGAATTTTTCGCAGAGCCCAGGTACACAAACAGGTGTCCACAAAAGGACTTCGTCGCCTGGGCGGAACACAACAACTCGACGCTTCGCATCAAGGTCGATTTTTCTCTTGTCCTGAATGGTAGCAGTGTTGGCGCGGGCGATTTGACGGCAGCGGGCGACGCGAGCGGCGAACTCTTGCGGGAGAGATGAAGGTGGATTGGAAGATGTGGACAAAAAGGTGATGTCCAGAACAAAAGTCGGTACACGGCCATACACGAGAAAAAAAGGGCTGAAATTCGTTGTACGCTGTATGGCAGTGTTATATGCGAACGTGACAAAAGGAAGTATTGTGTCCCAGTTTTTGTGATCTGGTTGCACGTACATAGAGATCATGTCGGACAAAGTTCGGTGAAAACGCTCAGTCAGACCATTAGTTTCTGGGTGATACGCTGCTGTGGTCTTGTAGGTGGTGTTAGAGGCCTGTAAGACTTCAGCAAGGACATGTGAAAGAAATGTCTTGCACGGTCACTAAGCAGCACACGCGGTGCGCCATGTCGTAAAATAATCGCGCGAAGGAAAAAATCGGCTACTTCAGAGGTAGCACCAGATGAAAGAGCTGCCGTCTCCGCGTAGCGAGTAAGGTAGTCTACGGCAGTAACAATCCAACGGTGACCGGCTGGCGTAAGCGGAAGAGGTCCGTATAAGTCTATGCCCACAAATTCAAAGGGAGTGGACGGGCACGGCAGTGGTTGCAATGGCCCCGTGGGAAGAGACGTGGTACGTTTTCGGTGCTGGCATGACGCGCAGGAAGCGACGGACTTGGCGACAGAAGTGGAGAGGCCAGGCCAAAAGCAGCGAGTCCTGAGGCGGTCGTAGGTCTTGTGGAACCCTAAGTGGCCAGCTGTCGCATCGTCATGAAACGCTTGTAGAACTTCCAGACGAAGTGAGCGAGGAATGACGGGAACCCATTGGTTACCGAGAGGATGGTAAATTTGCCGACATAATGTTCCCTTTTGAAGCTTGAAACGGGCAAGTTGTCGTCTTAGGCGGCTGTTTGGAGCACGCGATAAGCCAGTGAGCCGATCGATGATTGTGCGGCCGTAGGTATCGGCATGTTGGAGCGAGGCGAAATCTGTGGACGAAAGAAGGTCCGCCGAGGCAACTAACTGTTTCGAAGCAGCAGCCGTCTGTTTGGTTACTTTGGCGGGTGGTGACGAACAGATGGAAGATGACACTTCGGCGCTTTGCGAGAGCGGGCAACGGGACAAAGCGTCGGCATCTTGGTGCTCTCAGCCCGACCTATATGTGACGCTGTAGTCATACTCTTGCAATCGTAGTACCCAACGGCCACGGCATCCCGACAAATTTTTGAGAGACGATATCCAACACAGAGCATGATGGTCAGTCACTATTGTGAAATGCCGGCCGTATAAGTAAGGACGAAACTTTTGTATGGACCGCACAATGGCGAGACATTCTTGCTCAGTGATGCTGTAGTTTTGCTCAGCAGGTGACAGAGTACGGCTCGCGTAGGCCACGACTTGTTCTTCGGAAGCGTGGTTCCGCTGAAGAAGGACAGCACCGATGCCAAGTCCACTTGCGTCAATGTGTAGCACAGTAGGTGCTGCAGGGTCGAATTGGCGAAGCAGTGGCCGTGATGTGAGGCATCGCTTGAGGGTGTGAAAAGCGGCTTCGCAGTCATCCGACCAGACAAAGGGTGCGCTCGTGGTCAGCAGTTTGTGCAGAGGAGCCGCAATAGTAGCGAAATCACGTACAAAGCGGCGGAAATACGACGCTAAGCCAAGGAAGCTGCGGAGGTCTTTCTGTGTGGTTGGTGTAGGAAAGTGCAGTACCGCGGCAACCTTGTCAGGATCGGGCTCAACGCCATGTTTACTGACGACGTGACCTAATACCTTGATGCTCTGACTGGCAAACCGACACTTCTTAGTGTTGAGCTGGAGACCGGCCTTAGCTAAACACGTGAGGACATCGTCTAGCCGTTCCAGGTGCTGTGAGAAGCTCGACGAAAAATTGACGATGTCGTCCAGGTAGCAAAGGCAGGTCTTCCAATTTAATCCCCGCAGTACCGTGTCTATCATCCGTTCGAATGTGGCTGGGGTATTGCACAGGCCGAAAGGCATTACATTGAATTCAAAGAGCCCATCTGGCGTAGCAAACGCAGTCTTCTCTTTATCAGACTCGTGCATTGGAATCTGCCAATAACCGGAGCGCAAGTCGAGACTTGAAAAGTACTCGGCACCTTGTAAAGTATCAAGAGCATCGTCAATGCGAGGCATTGGGTAGACGTCCTTACGAGTGATTTTGTTGAGTGATCTGTAATCAATGCAAAACCGTACCGAGCCATCCTTTTTTTCACTAGTACGATAGAAGACCATGCGCTTGTCGAAGGCCTGATGACGTTGCGCGCGAGCATGTCGTTGACTTTTTCTTCTATAAGCTTGCGCTGAGAAGCCGACACACGGTAAGGGTGGCGGCGAATCACACGGGATCCGTCGGTGTCGATACGATGGGCGGTCACTGTTGTTTGACACAGACCTACGGAACAAACGTCAAAGCAAGTTTTGTGCTTCATTAATAACGCTAGCAAGGCATCAGTTTGCGTTGGGTTGAGATGTTCAGACAAAGTGGCCTTGAGAGCAGGAAATGCATCTTCCGCTGGCATACACTTTGAGAATGACGAAGCAGATGAACCAGTGACGACACAAAGCGGTGCTTCTTCGGTAATGCTGGCAACAGTGGTCCCCTCAGGCAAAAGAAGTGGTTCTGGCGTAGTGTTGCAGGCCGTGATGCTTGCATAACCATGGGAGAACCGCACTAAACAAGATGCGATAATGATCCCTCGAAAAATGCAGCGCTGGCAAGGAACAACCACAGCGTCACCATCTAGAATGTCTTGTGACTTGATCGTAAGGACACGTTCTCGTCCGGGAGGTAGGAGGAAATCCGCAGCTGTCACAAGGTTGGGCGACGAAATGTCGGCAGCAGAAGAAAGCTCAGTGTCCGTAATACGAATGAGGGGCCGACCACACGAAATTACAGCAGATGCCGCTGACAAGAAGTCCCAGCCTAAGATTATCTGATGAGCGCACGAAGACAGCACAGCCAATGGTATGTGATGACGGATTCCATCAATGAGAATACGAGCAGTGCACAACCCGGTCGGGCGAATTGGACCGTCATTAGCACCGCATAACATGGGACCGGCATAAGGAGTTTGCACTTTACGCAGGCGAAAACACAATTCGCGATCAATTACCGAAATTGCGGCTCCAGTGTCTATAAAGGCGTCAACAAAAACACCTTCCACAGAAACAGGCAGTAATTAGCTGGACGAGACGGAGGAGTTGTAGCGTTCCAAAAACTGCACCTTCTAGTTTTCCGAGTCCCGAGAGATCGGGGCGGGACGTATATATATATATATATATATATATATATATATATATATATATATATATATATATATATATATATATATATATCTATAGTTATGTCAAATTAAACGATTCAGTAGTTACCGTTCTCACGGAGGTTTTACTTGACTATATGCAACGCTACGGCCACTTTCGCCACCATATATATATATATATATATATATATATATATATATATATATATATATATATATATATATATAATGTGTGTGTGTGTGAAAAAGAAGTCCTTGGATCCAGTGGGAAAATACCAAAAAGTGGAGGACGGGCAAAACGAAAACTTTTTATTTTTCTACGTTTCAGCCGGGGACTGGCCTTCATCAGGGAAAACACGATACAAAAATGCGCTTTTCTAAAGTAGGCATGGTACATCAAGGGCCCCTGACACGTGAACTATCACTATCATACACTATCTAATGTGCCGTGGCGAGTAATTAACGGTGAGCAAACAATGGCAAAGCAATGACAAAGAAAGATTATGAGAATGCATGAACGGTGTTTACACCAAGTAGATCACGTGAATAGCAGTTTGAAAAGTACAGTAATATCTACAATAAAAAAATAAAGCTATCAAACCTATACAGCGAATGACATGCACAAAAAAGACAAAAAAGGTAACAGAAAACGTTCGAATAGAACAAGATGCGTTACTAAGAATTTCATGGGGCACAAACAGAATCGATAACACAGTCAAGAAATTCACTGCATCGAAAAGGTGTAGTGAAAATCTGCGTGTACAGTTATGAAACTAGAACTTCGTTTTGCGCCGAAAGAAACGTTAGTTTGCCTGGATTTTCATTTATGCAGGATAAGATCGCGTTGAACTTGTGTATCAGAAATGACTCGCGCAGTTCCCTATCATAGTGTGAAGGGAAACCTGATTCCAGTATAGTAGCTCTTAGTTTATTGAATGAATGACCAGGAATGTTTACGTGCTTAGACAACGGTAAATTGGGTAGGCTTGTGGCATGTGACCTATGGTTATTAGAGCGCAGTCTAAAAGGCGTTTCAGTATGTCCGATGTATTAGAGTTTGCACACAGAGCATTCAAGCATGTACACAATGTTGCTTGTGTCACAGTCAAAATCCCTTTTAATTTTTAGACCAAAGTTTGATGCTGTACTCTTAACAAAAGTGGTCTTCGTCGAATGGTTACAAACTTTGCAACGGGGTTTTTTGCATGGGTGACAACCAGAAAAATTGGTGGCGGTAATCCTTGATGAGGTTAGTATGTCGCGTAAGTTGTTCGGTCTGCGATATACCACACGTGGGGGATCAGGGAAGCTGTTTGTAAGATGATCACTGTGTATTAGTATGTTGTGATGCTTCTGAAGAATGCTGTTCATGTTTGGTGCTGATGCGGAGTGTGTTAAAACCAGGCTCGTGCTTGAGGGTTCGGCGTTCTTCCGAATAAAAAGTTCCTTATGGTCAATGTCCTAAGCCCGTTTAATAGCATTGGTAATGATTTGTGGGGGATATTTTCGCTTCTGTAGGGCCTCCCGAAGTTTGGTGCAGCTGTCTGTAAAATATGAATTGTTCGAACATATTTTCTTAAAACGCAGTGCTTGACCATAAGGGATTGCCGTTTTGCAGTGCTGTGGATGTGAACTATTGAAATGTAGGTATGACTGCCTATCGGTAGGTTTCCTAAAGAGTTTGGTCGTCACTTTATTCACGTATAGTAACCGTGACGTCAAGAAAATTTATTGCTGTGCTTGAGTATGATTCCGAAAAAGAGATGGTGGGATGGGCCTTGTTGAAGTCTGCAATGAACGACAGAAGTTATCTCTCCGTGCTGCCAGATCAGAAAGACGTCATCAATATAACGCTTATAATAAAATGGTTTGAGACTGCATGCGTCTAAGAATTTATCTTCGAGTTGGCTTATAAAGATATTTGCATGGCTTGGTCCTATTTTTGTACCCATAGAAGTGCCACTAACCTGTACATACTGCACACCATCAAATTCAAAATTTTTCAATGTAAGGATTAGTTCTAGTAGCCATGCTAGTGTGTTGCTGTCCACCGTTTTGTTAGAAACTTTTTTTTTCGTAAGCTTCCAACATTGCTTGAATGCCATCAATATGCGGGATGTTCGTGTAGAGTGAGGCTACGTCTAGTGTCACAAGCAATGATCCAAGTGGCACGTCGAGGTCAATTATGTCGAGCAAGACATGGTTTGCGTCTTTCAGGTATGAATTGAAAGTGGGTGGTATATCCTTAATGAGATTATCAGCGAATCTAGACATTGGTTCAGTGATAGTGCCAATAACGGAAACAATAGGTCGGCCAGGATTATTTGCTTTGTGTATTTTTGGCAAGATATAAAATCGCCCCGGGATGGGGCTAAGAGGGATTAATGACCGTATAGCTTTCTCGCTGATTTTGTCTTCTTTGACAAGGTCTTGTATGGTATTGGAAACCATTTCCTTGAACTGCTTTGTCGGATCGTCATCAAGGCACTTGTAGAAATGGATATCATTTAGCTGTCTTTGAATCTAAGTAGTATAATCAGACTTATTCATTATTACTGCAGCGCCACCTTTATCAGCTGGTTTGATAATTATGTTTTCACGATCTTGCAGCATTTGGAGGGCTTTTTTTCAGAAATGAACTGATTTTGTTTGAAGGACGTGGGTTTCTTATAGGCCTCCAGAATATCGCCTTGTACTGCTGAGATATAGAGATCAAGAAACTTGTCACGTTGTATTGGAGGCGTCCAGTGCTCGCGGGATGGCATGTGCGAAGAAGATGGCCGTTCATGAAAGAATTCTCTTAAGCATAGGTTTCGTGCAAAATTATTTAAATCCTTTGCCAGCTGGTAAGAGTTAAAGCCACCAGTGGCAGGACAGATGTTTAAACCCCTAGCAAGTACCGCAAATTCCGGTTCGGAAAGAATAACCTCAGAAATATTGACAATGTTAGTGGACTTATCTACTTCTGTATTATCAGAATCTGCTATTTCTTTTACAGCCGTCTCGGGAAGTATTTTGTCGCGGAGCAACTTCTTAGCCATTTTCGAGTGGATTTCAGCGTATTTATTTTGTTCGTATTTGTTGAGGGCCCTGATCTCTGAAGTACTCATCAGATGCGAGGCGCGTAGTTGTCGCTCATTGTTAACTAATGCTTTCGAGGATTCTTTGTGATTCGCATTCCATTTGTCGCTGTTGTGGCCCGACATTTTGGAAGTTGCTGGTTTCAACGAAAGTCGAAGCCCCTTAGGTACCGTGGAAGCAGTTACATAGGTACCAAGTGTGAACGCGTGGAGAGCATGACGGATTCATTTTTCAATAACCTTCCTGATTTTACAAAAACTCGAATAGTTTGATAGATTGACTGCCGGTTGGGATACTAGTCAATTATTAGAGACCTTGCTGAATTTAGCACTTCTAAGTTTGTATGGCTGTGAAGCAGGAAGAGTGACGGACCTTTCTTGTGGTGGCTGCGTCTGC
The DNA here is from genome assembly GCF_013339725.1 of Rhipicephalus microplus. Classification (NCBI taxonomy): domain Eukaryota; kingdom Metazoa; phylum Arthropoda; class Arachnida; order Ixodida; family Ixodidae; genus Rhipicephalus; species Rhipicephalus microplus. Next base: position 186,886,550 of record NC_051167.1, read on the forward strand.
AAACTTGAAGCGTTGTTTGGAGAACACTGGAGCTCTGTTGTTTCACACCCGCTAAGGGAGTTACCAGTGCGCTGGTCTTGTGCGGGAGACGGCCGTGTGACGTGCGCTTGCTTTGAGTGACTATTCAACTGTCCAATGAAGGAGGGCCCCTTTGTGTACCGCTTCAGTGCGCATGGTGTACGGTTGAGCGAAGCTTGCTTCTGAGATGCGCTGTCGACTGCCCGAGGGTTGACTTTGTTATTCGCCCAGGGATGACAGCAGTCGATTGGGAGACTTCTGTTTTCGGGAAAAGCTGGTTGCGTGATCAAGCCATGAGCGAGATATAACGTTGCGCATGTAACGAGGACAGAGTTGTTGGATATGGTGCGCCATCAGTGCGACGCCCTCGTAGCTGGGATGTACGCCGTCAGCAGCGAGAACACGCGCACATGGGAACCACTCGAAACCGTGGTGCAGAAAAAATACTAGACGAGTGTGGCGGCAAACATCTCTCAGGCGGTGGTTAAATTCACATGCCTCTCGGTTGCACTGTTGTATAGTCGCTGTGTTGCGGTTGCCACGGCGACGTTTGGTACATCGGGGAAGGAACAAGCTTGCATGTATCCGGTGTATTTCAGGGCGTTGCGAAGCAATGAAGATCAGCAGGTCTCTGTATTTGTCAAACGCCACACGACCGGTGTGGCGGGTGAGGTCATTATTCCCGACGCTGAGGATAAGGGTCGTTGTTGACGGTGGCACGAAGTCCAGTAACGCACGTACGTCGTCAATGCTGGCGCCACACTGTGTGACGAAGGCGGGACTGCCTTCTCGAGCAGGGTCGAAGTGCTGGAAAAGGTACTTTGTTTGGGAGTCCCCTACAACGACAGTTGAAACCCCCCGTCTTTGGGAACTTCCACAGTGTAGTTTTCGTTGCCGTCCGTTCAGGATCCTTAGGCGTATGGTATGAAAAAGGTGTCCTTGGATCCAGTGGGAAAATGCCAAAAAGTGGAGGACGAGCAAAACGAAAACTTTTTATTTTTTCTACGTTTCAGCCGGGGACCGGCCTTCATAAGGGAAAACACGATACAAAAATGCGCTTTTCTTAAGTTGGAATGGTATATCAAGGGCCCCTGACTCGTGAACCATCACTATCATGCACTATTTACTGTGACGTGGTGAGTAATGAACGGTGAGCAGAGAGTGTCAAAGCAATGTCAAAGAAAGATTATGAGAATGCATGAATGGTGTTTACACCAAATAGATCACATGAATAGCAGTTTGAAAAGTACAGTAATATCTACAAACAAAAAATAAAGCTATCAAACCCATACATCAAACCACACGCACAAAAAAGACAAAAAAAGTATAGCAGAAAACGTTCGCATGGAACAAAAGGCGTTACTAAGAATTTCAGGGGGCGCAAACAGAATCGAGAACACACAGAGAGAGAGAGAGAGAGAAAATTTAATGCGGAAAGGCAGGGAGGTTAACCAGAAAACATATCCGGTTTGCTACCCTGCACTGGGGAAGGGGTAAGGGGAGACAAGAAAAAAAAGGGGAAAGGGAGGAAGAGAAGCACAAACACACACACACACACTCGCACACAGTAGTGTCACAATCGTTCAACGAGGCGGGTCGCTCGCAGAAACTTCATCAGCGCCTTCGTTGCTTTCTGGCGTGAAGCTCGATCTTTCCGACATTCCAAGATTGACTGTTCAGAAAATGGCTGGTCGTCGAGGTGAGCAAACACTGCTGAGAGGGACTGTCGCTGAGAGCTGTACTGGGGGCACTGACATAAAATATGTTCAATTGTTTCGTCATTGTCGCAATGGTCGCATGTAGCGCTGTCTCTCATTCCGATGCGGCAGGTAAAAGCGTTCGTGAAAGACACCCCAAGCCACATACGGCAGAGAAGGGTCGTCTCGGATCGGGGTAGGCCAGATGGAATAGTAAGTCGTAGGTATGGGTCCAGGCGGTGAAGACGGGTGTGGAGAAAACCGGGCGTATTCCACATAGACCTTGCGACATCCTGCGCAAGCGTATTAATCTTTGCTGCTGCGTCGCTTCTTGATAGTGGAATAGGTTCCATCACTCCATTTTCGTGTGCATTCTTAGCTGCATTGTCGGCATGTTCGTTACCGATGATGCCGCAATGGCCTGGTAACCACTGAAAAGATATGTCATGTCCTTCGTCTTTTAGGTGATGGTACAGTTGTCGTATTTCGAGCGCCAATTGGTCTTGAGGTCCACGACGTAGAGCATTTTGTAGACATTGGAGAGCTGGTTTCGAATCGGTAAAAATGCTCCATTTTTGTGGTGTCTCTTGGTCAATCCTGCGGAGTGCGCTGCGGAGTGCCGCGAGCTCCACGGCTGTCGATGTCGTCTTGTGTGACGTTCTGAACTGGATGGTTTCGGCTCTTGCTGGGAAGATCACAGCTCCTGCAGATCCTCCAACAGTTGTCGAGCCATCCGTGTAAAGTTTGACATGATCTTTGTATTCTTCGTGTAGCATGAGTAGAATCATCTGCTTTAAAGCTGGCGCCGAGAGCTCCGCCTTCTTGCGAATCCCCGGCACTGTCAAGCGCAGTTTTGGTCGGTCCAAGCACCAAGGAGGTGTTAGTATCCGTTCCGGAGGCGTGTAGACTGTTGGAAGGCACTCACGGAAAGTCAATACTCTCTTACAGAAGGAGGCGCTCGGTCGATCTTCTGGAAGCGAAGCTAGGTGGTGGGCAGGGGCGCGAGCAAGGTGTCTAATATGAGCTCTAAGCACCTCCAAAGTAATGTGCACTGTGGCCGGATGATCTTTGGCGATTGCGATGGTTTCCGCTGTTGATGTACAGCGTGGTAATCCAAGACAAACTCTGAGTGCCTGGCCCTGGGCGTTTTCTATTGTGCGTATATTGCTTTTGCAAGCGTTCGTCAGAACCGGCAAGCTATACCGCAGGTACCCCAGAAACAGCGTTTTGTACAAATGCAACATCGCGTGCACTGATGTGCCCCACGTTTTGCCTCCGAGGAACTTGAAAAGTTGTGCGATGGCCGTTAGGCGCTTCTTTAGAGTGGCCACATGGGGACTCCAGCAGAGATTTCGATCGATCGTGACCCCCAAAAACCTGTGAGTCCTGGCGTAGCAGACACTGTGTCCATCGATGGCGATGGGATATGACGTCATTGCCTTCCGCGTGAACGCGACCAGCGCCAATTTCTCAGGAGAAATCTCGAGGCCTTGTTCTCTAAGGTACGCCGATATTGAATTCGCTGCTTTCTGGAGTCTCGCACGTACCTGAGGACGTGTTACACCTGATGTCCAGGCACAAATATCATCTGCATAGAGAGATATCTGCACGGAATCTGGTATGCGTTCAACGAGACCGATCAGAACCAGGTTGAACAGTGTGGGGCTCAATACACCACCTTGAGGAACACCACGGTGTGTATAATGTTCAGAAGTCGGCCCATCATCAGTTTGCATAAACAATGATCTCATATGTAGGTAGCATTGGATCCAGCGGTACACTCGCCCACCCAAACCAACTGACTCGAGGGCGTCAAGTATGGCTTCGTGAAAAACATTGTCATATGCTCCTTTGACATCTAAAAATAGTGCGACAGATAACCGTCTGCTCATTTTCTGGTGTTGTACGTAGGTCACCAGGTCAATGACATTGTCAATGGAGCTCCGAAGACGACGAAAACCGGCCATGGCGTCTGGATATATTCTATGGCGTTCTAGGAACCACTCGAGTCTGGCAAGGATCATTCGCTCCATCAGCTTCCCTACGCAACTAGCCAGCGCTATTGGGCGGTATGATGTCAGCTCTAGAGGCGATTTTCCAGGTTTGAGAAGTGCAACCAACCGGCTTGTTTTCCACTCTCTGGGGACCGTTCCATCTCTCCAAGACTCATTGAATACTTCCAGCAAAGCACTTCGTGCTCGATCACCGAGATTGCATAATAGGCGGTATGATATGCCATCCGGTCCAGGCGATGACGATCGATTGCATGAAGCAAGAGCCACATTCAGTTCTTCCATTGAAAAAGGCAGGTCCAGGTGCGGGTCCAGTGAATGTGGCGTGTAATCAGCAGTAAGGGCTTCTGTGCAATTTGGCGGGCCCGCAATCTTCCTACAAAAGTCTTCCGCTACCTCGATATCCCTTCTATTTTGGAAAAGGGCCAAGGCTTTAAACGGAAAACGTTGTTGGGGAAATATGCGTAGGCCTCGAACGGTTCGCCATATTTGAGAAAGCGGTTTGCGAGGGTCTAGACTCGCGCAAAATTTCGCCCACCGTTGAAACTCCAGTTTGTCTATACGACGCTGGATCTTCTTTTGCATGCGCCTGGCCATCCGTAGATCTTGAATGGATTTTGTGCGTCGATATCTACGCTCCGCACGCCGACGAATCGCACGGAGTCGCTCTAACTCCATGTCCGTTTCTGAGGGCCTTGAAGAATATGCCAGCGTGCGCATCGCACTCTGCGCTGCTTGTTCGATCGCTTGCTCAATGCCAGAGGTTAAGCCTTTTTCACAAGCGTGTTCAATGTTGGTTGTGAATGCTGAAAGATCGATCCTCCGTACGGTTTTCGGCGGGTGGTTGCTAGCAAAGCCTTCAATGGTGAGATAACTGGGGATGTGATCGCTACCATGTGTCTCGATGTCTAAAAACCACTTAACGCTTGTGGCGAAGCGACGTGACACGAACGTCAAGTCCAAACAGCTGCTGTACGTTAATCCTCGCAGAAATGTAGGGCTCCCATCATTAAGTAGAGACAGTTCATGAGTCGATACAAATGAAGCCAGCCTCCGGCCCGTGGTATTGACTTTTGAACTTCCCCAGATTGGGTGGTGGGCGTTGAAGTCCCCTATAATTATCCACGGATCCGGTACGCTCGAAAGAATGTCATCCAGTCTTTGGCAATCAAAACGGGCTGAGGGAGATAAGTAGACACCTATTAATGTGAAGGTGAGGGTTTTCTGCTTCACAGTCAGGCAAATATATTGGTTCTCATCATGAGGCGACACAGGTTGAATGATGTAGGTAAGCTCCCGGCGAATATACACAATGACCTTGCTGCTTTCGTTTCGGGTTTTGGACGGGATTGATTCGTAGCCGGATAGCCTGATCGGGTTTGATAATTTCGGTTCGCATATTACGATGATTGGGAAACGGTTAGAAAACACGTACTGACGAAAATCGGAAATCCGTGATCTAAGTCCTCTTGCGTTCCACTGGATGACTGATGCTTCTCTGACGTCTTTGCGGAACGATTGTTGATCTCCTGCCATGACTCTACGCGAGGGAGGCGAGGACTGGGCTCAGCGCGTCCAACACCTGTAACCCGCTTCGAGCGGTTGGAGTTCCCAGGCTTCTTAGTATGTCTGCCATGACAGCGACGAGGGATCGTAACATCGGGATGATCTGTCGATCGACCCTTGACACATCCTCAACGGAAGTAGACTCGGTGGAAGGTGTAGGGCGGCGAGGCCTCGCAGGAGGCTCCTTTGCCGGCTGCGTACGCGGAAGCGTAGGCCACTCATCCGCAGCTGTGAGCTTCTCCACTTCATTTCGCTTCGTGCTTACTACTTCACTCGTGCTCGGAGGAAATGGGTTATGCGCAACACTCTGTCCTACACGCCTCCGTCGGCGACTACGTCGCCGCCGTACCCTTTCAGCAGCCTCTCTGTGGGTTGAATTGTCCCTAACCATTTGTTTGATAATGGCGATTTCCTTCTTAATCCGAGGGCATTCCTTGGATGCAGCATCATGCGGACCATCACAGTTTCTGCACTTCAGACTTGTTGCCCGACATGCGTCTGCAGTGTGCGGCTCAGCGCATCGGGGGCATGCTGTGGTGTTTGTACATACACTCTTGATGTGACCAATTTTCATGCAGTTATGGCACTGGAGTGGTTTAGGGACAAATGGTCGAACAGGATGTCGGAAGTGTCCCACTTTGACATGCGACGGAATGGAATCTCCTTTGAACATTATCTTTACACATCGGGTGTTTCCGAGGCGAAGTACATTCGCGATGAGAACTCCTTCGTTCGCTGGTTTTATGAGAGTTGGGAGGTCCGAATTTGCTATGGCCAAATCAATGTCGTAGATTACTCCCGCCGTGCAGGCACCGTCCATTGGAATAACCGGTCGAACTTTGATGCCTCCCAAATCTGATACTCTGCGAAGCTTGTCTATGGCGCTGGCAGTCATTGTGTCCACAGCTAGAATATTCTTCCGCGTGTTCACCCGGATATCCTTAATGTCGTTTGGTGCTACCCCCTCAAAGTACATAGAGAGAGCTTGCCTGTTTACTGCTCGAAGGCTGATGGTGGAGTCCTCGGGCATGAAGAGGATGGTGTGCGGCCAGCATTCTCCTTTTGACTGAGACGTTAATGTCCCTGCTGGTGAAGACGACTTGATACTTCTTCTTTTGGCCTTCCTGCTTCTCACGGTCTCGAAGTCGTCATCCGACGAGTCGTCACCAGTGGCCGAGTACAGTTCCGTGTCCTCGCTGGTGCTCGAACAGGTGCTTCGTTTCCGCGACGAGCTTGCCAAAGGTGGTCTATGGTCGGACAGAGCCGCAGAAGGCTCCACGTCCACAGCCATGATGCAGTGACTATCACCGTTGGCCTCACTGGTTCTGGGCCAGGCGCGCTGATTTACCGAGGAGCTCGCCATAGCAGACCTCTGGCTGGGCGGACCAGTGGATGACTCCGCGTCCGTCGCCTTGGGGCAGGGAGCAGCGTCTCCCGTAAAAAGCGAAAAACTTGATAACAATGCTCGGAGCCGAAAGCAGAAGCGTTCTATGAAGAGACACTTCGTCGTCGTCCTCCAATCGATAACACAGTTAAGAAATTCACTGCATGGAAAAGGTGTAGTGAAAATCTGCGTGTACAGTGATTATGAACAGACTGTGATGAAACTAGAACTTAGCTCTGCGCCGAAAGAAACGCCAGTTTGCCTGGGTTTTCATTTATACCGGATAAGATCGCGTTGAACTTGTGTATCAGAAATGACTCGCGCAGTTTCCTATCATAGTGTGAAGAGAAACTTAATTCAAGTATAGTAGCTCTTATAGTTTATTGAATGAGTGACCAGGAAAGATTATGAGTCTTTTTGATGCCGCCCAGGAACACATCTCCTTTAAGAGCGCTCTGAAGTCAAAACAACATGTATGAACGAAAGTACCACTGAAGTTTTTCTCTGAGACCATGCTGGTATATAAGCGTCTACACCCTTTAACTCGGGTGCCAGGCTGGTATTCCACGAAACATCGTGGAAAGTTTCAACGGTGGCTTCCTGTCTTCTGCTGAATCTTGATGCGTAGGCGGGTGAGTTGTCAGGCTTCTGAAGCAGACTGAAGCCCTACAGTCGCGTCGGGGTTTTGTTTGTCAGTGACGTTGGGTTACATGGAGTCGAGCGTCATGACCAGCTTACTCCAGCAGACAGACGTGGCGTTTTTGCGTTTTTCATCAAACGGTCAAGTTGTATGCGAAATCGCGCATGGAGGTATTGCATCGCACGTCTTTTTCTCGACGTCAACTTACATTGTGAGCATGCCGGCGATTGTCTTGTCCAGGTGCTCGACGAAGCCATAGATTTGTGGGTGGTAGGCGGTGATCCGGTGGTGGCTTTTTCGGCTCACCTCATTATCGCCCGAGGTAATCTCACTCAAAGCCGCGCCTCTGCCTGCATAAAGAGAACCTGAGGGGCGACGTGAAGAACAATGTCCTCAACGAAAAACGTTGCTACTTCGGCGACGCTGTCTTTGAGCAAACCCCTTTTATCGGGGCCGCGGTTGAGGTATACTCGGTAGCTGCAATGATGTATTTCAGTCCTAAAGTCGACGTCCGCGATGGCCACGGTAAGTTCATACCCATTTGATCGAACTACCACCAAGTTGGTTCGATGTGCTGCATAAATCTCGCTGGCCTTGTTTGCGGCGTCTTGCTTCGCTGACAGTTGTGGCATATCCCGTAACGATAGTCATCGGCGGTGAAGCATGGCAAGTGTAGTACTTTCCTTGTATCTGTACGATTGTGAGGGAAAAGCCGGCATGACCAGACGTTGGTTCGTTGTGAAGGGCCTTCATAATTATTGTTCGTTTTGTCGTACTTTCAACGATAAGTAGCTAGCTCGGGCGGGAGAGATGTTCTTTACACGGCACATTTCATTTCAAAAAATTGACTCCATTTCTCGCCTGCGTGCATTTGAGTGGACGGTGGTTTCTGCCCTCCATATGTTTCACTGGCTTCATCAATACCGGGTTGGCTCGATGTCGCTCAGTGAAGTCGGTGGCGCTTATGTTCTCTTCTTGACTGTATAGTACCTTTTCTTCCCGCTCAAACTGGGCTACGCTAAAGCCATATCAATTTATCATGTGCCCCGCCGCGGTGGTCTAGTGGCTAAGGTACGCTTGCAGAATTTCGCAATTCCACATTTTTGGCCTACCAATACTTGGAACCAGGGCCATATCAAACCATTCAATTTATCAGCTGAGATAATCAAAGAGACTAATATACGGCACTGTGGACGTGAATAAATAAATCTAAGTAATATGCAGAAATTATTTCGCCGAGGCCAGCCAGTTACGGAAAGTTATGCAAATAGCTTCATAATTTCTTGATGCGCCGAATACTTGCTCGAAGTTGCACTGTCAGTATAGCGAAGCGTTCCCCTGTGTAGAAAACACACCGCATTCCCCTCCTTCCCCTGGAGCAAGGAGTTCTCAATTTGGAACCTCATTATGGCATAGGTTGCTTCGGGAATACAGGAATTTACGAACTTGAAGTCTATGCCTTAGGTTACAGGGCCTTTCGGAAGCAATGTATAGTTCGGTGTTTTTTTTATGCGCTAGAAAGAGTTGTGCCTATCCTTGGGCATTCGAGACGCCGGAGGAGGGAGACTTGTGTTTATCACCTCTTGTGAGATGGCGGATGGTGCCTGCCCAGCAGGAACGTTCACACAAGTTTTGAATTTAACTGCACTTGCAGTTAGCCGCGCTTTCATTGGTCCGGGGTCCCACAGACTGTTAACTCTGCTGGCCCTTTTTAGTGAGAGACGGAGCAGTAGAGGCTACTCTACAAGCTGGGGCCGCTGATGGCGCGGTCGTGGTCAAAGTGTGTGCAATGTTGGCGGGCGCAGTAAGACGTGGCACGGCGCTCCAGCGCTTAACATCTGAGCAGGAGAAAGTGGACTGATGGAGTGTGAACCATTACGTGCATCTTGGAAGGAAAAAGCGAATTAGACTTTCTACTCGACGATTTGTTTTTGTTTTTTTAAAAGTTGGGCACCATCGCCAGTAGGCAGGATGGTCTGCTTCACAGTTCACACAACAGATTGTTGAACTTCAAGTGTCCGATGAGTGCTCGTTACATGCACACTTTTCACAAGTAGGGCGCCCTCTGCAGATTAGCGATCCACGTCCAAAGCACTGGCATTTGAAACATCGACGAGGATTCGGCACATTGGGCGTAACACGGAGCTTACAGTAGCCGGTTTCAATTGATTGGTGCAAGTTCCTGATACCGAAGGTGATCAATATGTCTTGGTTGAGTATTTTCTTATTGTATCGTCGTATAATTACTTTCTGGACCTTACTACATTCTGGTCGGGTCATTATATTACACCTAAAAAGGACCGTGTTAAAGTTTTGGGGTCATCTGGGGGCGTGGCTATCGTAGTTAATCAAGGTGTAGCATGTACACATCTGCCACTACGGACACATCTTTATGCAGTGGCTGTTGAAGCAGTTCTTGTGAATAAACTTTTCAGCATCTCCCCTCTTCACTTACCTCCACAGTATCATCTTGGAGAACACGAATCCCCGTCCTTGACAGATGAACTACCAAAATCTTATGTGGTCCTTGGGAACTTGAATGCACATAGCTGTCTATGGAGGGATTCTCGCTGTGACGCATGAGGCCACCTAATTGAACAGTTCCTGTTCTCCATCTGTGCAAGTGTATTGAACCGGAAAGAACACACAACTCGGCAACAAAACGTACTTGTTGATATACCTCCGCATGGTATCTTCATCACTCCTGTCCTTGCTTCCAGTAGGAAGTTATCTATCATCCCATCAGAAGCGGCCTGTTTCCCGTCGTGCTAAGGTCACCACTGTCAAATCACCGCTATCAATCAAGCCGCTATCAAATCGCTGCTATCACATCAAATCAATTGGGGACAGTTTCACAAGGTTGCCTGCTTAAGTGGGACTGACATATCGTGTTTGAGCATATAGATGCGACTGTGCAGTACTTTACGGCCTTTCTAACAGACGCTGCAGCTCAACGCATCCCACAAACGTCTGGACTGGCCACGCACGACATGTCCCATGGTGGAACAATGAATGCCGAATTGTGCACAAGAAACGTAATAAAATATGTGGATTGATCCGGGAATTTCCTACAGCGGTGAACTTTGCAAACATCATCAACATAAATTCACGTGAGGGTAATATTTGGAACAAGGTAAGTAGCATAATACGGAGACAGACACAGCAAATTTTCATGAAAATCAGAAATAGGAACCCGGACGTTGTGTTCAATTTTACTTGAACACGCTCTTTTGAGAGACGCAATAAATGAAGCGCTAATAAAGCGACAAAAACATAATAAAAATAAAACCCCCATGGCCTGTTAGTGTCTTTATCCGCCCGGACGTATCAGTGGCTAGGGTGCTTGGATGCTGACCTGAAGGTCGAGGGTTCGATTTCGACCATGGCGGTAGCATTTTACGCTAGAGGGCCGTGTACTGTGCGATGTTAGTGCACGTTAAAAAATAGCAGATTGTCTAAATTTTCGGAGCCCTCCATTACAGCGTCTCCCATAAACGTATGTCTGTCTTGGGACGTAATACCCCACATATCATTATACGATAGTACGCTAGAAGTTCAAAATATTTTACATGATTTAGGATTTAGCAAGTTCCAGGATTTCATTACCATAACAGTATTTCTGATGTACAACCGGTGTGAAGACTTCAAAGGCTATAAGTTGCACGTCGACCACTGTGAGAAAAAAAAAGGGTTTCACTGTACCGTAGTTCTCTAGCAGGCATGGAGAACCCTGCAGAAGGGTATATATGCCTAACATTTCAAAAGAACTACCTGAGAAGTTGTTCTCGGCTAGTTAAAAAAAAAAGTTGAAATTCTCTGACCTGTGTGACTTCATTGGGTATGGTGTGCTTGTATGTAATGGATTCTATTGGTTCTTTTTTGTTATCCTTTTATTCACTGCGTGTAAGCAAGCAATTCTGTTTATTGTGTGTGTGTTCGTTGGCAAAAAAAAAATAATTTTTGATTATGCAACACATCGCTGTCACCAGCTCTGTCTGGCCTAGTCGCAAAAGTCCTCGGAGACTTGCAGGCCCGTTGTTTTGTACTTTGTACGAATGTGTACACTATTATTATTGTTATTGGTGTTCTCCAAGATTCGCAAAATCATGTTATCGTAGAAAAACGGCGAGTATAACGCGTCAAGTTGTCTAGGTAAACTTTGGTAGGTGAATAAATAACGACTGTAGAGCTATGTGACAATGAAGGTCGCAAAAAAATGTGCAATGGCGAATAAAATAAAACAGTTTGGACACAGTTTGTGAATGAAGAGCTTGGCTCGTGCATAACATTACAGGTACACTAAAGAGGAAAACAATTCAACATATACGTATAGTAACATATACAATAACATGTACTATATAGTAACATTTACTCTTCCAAACCTGAAAACGCCATTTATTTACCGCGATAGGACGCTTAATAAGCGAGAGAAAGAAATAAACAAAAGGAAGGAACAGGGAGGTTTACCTGGAACTGCTTTTCTACCCTCTACAGAGGGGGGGGGGGGGGCGTGTTCACCAGTTCGCAGCGGAGTCGGCAGCCACCGAGCTCAAACCTGCGCCGCCTGGGCTACGTGTTTGGAAGTGTTGTTCTGTTGCAACGGAAGCTTGCGAAGGTGCGATGAAATGGCCGGTCAAACTTGCGGCGATATGGACACTCCGGCGAGTGTAGCAGCGGCAGCTCCGGCACATGACGAAATCGGCTACCTGTTGGTTCACCTGGAAGGCGCCAGAGGCCGTTTCTCTGGAACTCTGATCAACTACAGCATCCCCTGCACGGCCTCAGAGAACTCAGGATGCCAGATTGTTGCCAGCATTCCACTATAGAACAAGTTTCTCTGCTGGCTTGAGCTGGAGCTGCGCGACTTGTCTGGCGGGAAACTCGCAGTCGTGCACGTCCGTAAAATATGTTGTCCGCGACCAACACAAAGCGAAGTGTGTCAGGCCGCTGCCATCTTGTACGTGCTCCTGCGAATGCATAGCTGTGTGACGTCCATTCAGATTCCAAACTACTCGGATGATTCAGAAATAGTCCACTTGTGGAACACCTACCCTCGCACGGACCGTTCAGTAATAGCCGACTTGTGCAGTCCCGTCCTTTGCATGGATAATTCAGAAATGGCCAATTTGTGCAGCGCCGTCCTCTGCAACGTGCTGGACGGAAATCACGCCGTGAAAACGGTGACCTTGGAAGTTTCATCGGGTTCGCTGCAAATAGAACGCGTTTTCTATGTTCTCTTGTCAATGAAGGGCCTAGAGGAACTGCATTGTGAAGTCTCGTCATGGGATAAGGTATTTTCGACCACCATTTTGGCACTTCTCCGTGACTCTGCGACGTTGACCGTTTTCGATGTGATCGCACCGCGCATAGAGAACGCGTACTCGGGGCTCCTGGTGAGAGCACTCAGGGCCAACTCCACATTGCGAGATTTGACGGTAAGTTCCTCAGATGTTGCGGTAGAGCCAGAATTGTTCGTCGCATTTATGAGCAGTACAGTCACGCTGAAGCGCTTGAAAGTTGTTAAAAATCGTTGTGCCGTTGAGTACGATATGCTGAAATGGATTTTCCAGGGCATGCTGAAGAATTTGACAGTGAGCAGCTTGGAAGCACGTGAGCTGTGTGTCCATAAAGCGAACGTGAAGCTAGGAGCTAAGATGCTGGCACGAAACAAGGTGTTGCGGAGCTTCAGTCTGTTGCACTGCTCGTATGTGTCTTTTAACATGAGCAGGGAAGAAATAACGGCTGCAAGGGATAGCATCAACGCATCCTGGATAGGGGCACTCTCAAAGAACAACACCCTCGAGCTTATGACCTTGAGTGTGAGCATCTGGTCCAATGAGCACTGGGGACACTTCTTTCGCTTTTTGTCTCGTCACGACAGCTTGAAGATGGTCACTGTCGATGTGGCCAAACACGAACGTGCTCTTCTGTCTGACGTCGTGAATGAAGTAAGAGAAATCAGGTGTCAAGACAAGGTTTCTTTCATGGACTCCCATGGCGACAATAGGTTCTCTCTAGCGGACTGGACGAATTACTCCGAACGGCGGGCGTGTCGACTGGCCCAGGACCAATGCACAGCAAGGGCAGTTTATGAAGAGCTCAGCACATATCTCCCGTTGACATTTTTGAGACTACAAATGGAGTGGGACAAGGAGCTTGGCTGGCTTTTGGTTGAATTTGTCTTGAAGATGGTCACGCTGAAAAAGCTGGATTTGATACTCACCGGGAGAGGGGAGACCAAACTGGACGATTGGTGGCTAGCACTTGTGCAGTCCTTGCTACACAACAGAAGCATCATTTCACCCTGTGGATTCACTTCGACAAGAACAGTATATCCTTGAAAGGCCTTGAATGTGTTGGCGGCGCTGTAGCACGAAGCAAGACGATCTGGAAGCTATGTCTGCTGGCGATTTTTAAAGACGCGGCAACCATTTTTCTTTGAGGCATGAGCGCCAACATCTCCCAGAACTACTCGCTGCGCAGCGCCTGCGGGTTCGTTCCATATGAAGACCACGACTCCAGAAGCCTCTGGTTCGTCGTAGCGAATACAGCACGCAGGAACAGGGGCTATGTGGCACGTGCGGCTCAATTCATGAACCGCAGACGGTGTGACACGTGAGTACGCTATAGGGCTCTCAGTGATTTCATCCACCGTCAGAATAAACTTTAAAAAGAGGTGCTCATACCAGCTGACAAAGGTCAGACCGAAATGCATTGCATTATAATCAAGTCTTGCAATAGCCAAAGCAACTTAGTTAGGCACATTGTAGAACCGAATTCACGTTTGACTGGCCGCTCTCCTAGCGATTCTTGATTACTTGATTGTGTATTAAATGTCAATCAAATGCGAATATAAGTAAGTTATTGCATTGAGGTAATGCAGGTGAATTAATTCTGAAATAATGTCATATAAGACACTATAGAGAATAATCAGGCCTAATAGAGGGAATAAAGTTGGACCTTGTAGCGCGGCGATCAAGTTCCAGCTAGTATAGTATCCGCTTATAGTTCTCAAAGGTAAATCAGATATATATGTGCAGAAGCCGTTATTTTAACAGACTTAAGAGCGGATATCATGCTTCAAGGTTTGAAAGGGAGGTACGTTTGAGGCCTAGAATGCCGTAATTGAACGCACGAGAGAAATGTTTGGGCGAACGAGTATAATATTATTAAAACAGACAAAAAATGAGCGCGACCTGTAAGCGACAAATGTTATTGCTTACCATCGTAAAAGGGGGCCTACACTTTTACATTACCACATATTTGACCTTTTATTTCCGCACGTTTTGCAGAATAAAGTCTCTCTTGTTCTCTAGTGTAGTGAGTAAAGTGCCCTCTCTCGAATCAACACACAAGCAGGTCACACTTTTGGCGGCACTGAATCAGTTAGCCGGATCGCGAAAAGACCTGACGGCAGGCATGAATCGCATTAGCAGCGTCTAATTGCATGAAGTCGATTTCGGCACCATCAGTGAGCAAATCACTTATACGTACAAAGCAAACCGCGTGCAGGTCGCATTTTTCTTTCTTTTGGCGTTCATTCTTTCCCCGACGGCTCTATAGTGGTCTGCATTCGCCAAGCGCCCCGCTGCGGTGGTCTAGTGGCTAAGGTACTCGGCTGCTGACCCGCAGGGCGCGGGTTCAAATCCCGGCTGCGGCGGCTGCATTTCCGATGGAGGCGGAAATGTTATAGGCCCGTGTGCTCAGATTTGGGTGCATGTTAAAGAACCCCAGGTGGTCTAAATTTCCGGAGTCCTCCACTACGGCGTCTCTCATAATCATATAGTGGTTTTGGGACGTTGAACACCACATATCGATCAATCAATCATTCGCCAAGCGGACGCGCCTTCTCAGGGCGGTGAGATATGACCACCGCGGCGTCCCATTCCGCTGATTCTATACACTACTTTGTGGAGTGTGTTCAACGACGCCCTGTTGGGCTATAAACTTGTGCGTTTTGCTCATTCCACGATTGAACGAACAGTGTTACAGGTAACGCACACGCGTGAAACTGGTTTAGTTGGTGCATACGTTGTTTTGAAGACCTTATTACTGTGAATTGAAGTCTGCAAAACTTAGAGAACATCAATTTAACAGTCCAATATGGTGGCGGCAAAATTTCTCTCGTAAAATAGTCTATAAACCTTTTCAGAAAGGTTCCCTGGGCGCTGCTATTGTTCACGACGTCGGTGGTATTGCCCGTTTTGATAGATCGGATAGATCGGTGTTGTTTGGTGCCACCAGAACAGGTGTGACATAGGAAAGAAAAAGAGGCAATATAAATAAGCGCTAAAATATGAAAACAAAAAGAATTCCGAGAGTCAGTGTTGCTCGGAAACATAAATGGCAGGCTGTACTTGATAGCGAAATTTAGAAATAAATAATGCTAATGCGACTGCCGATTATCAAAACAAATATTTATGTATGGGGTCCTATGTCCAGGGCTGCATTGGCCTTAGCTACCTGACGGACTTGATGAATGAAGCCACAAACGCCAAGAACAGCCACATATAGGCACTATAAAAAACTCGCAGCCCTTTCTAAGCTCCAATCCATGCCCATCCATCAAAGAAGGGCTATATGACTGCAGAGAACAAACAGGCGTTTGCCTAAAATCTGGTCTCTAGTAAGCAGCGATTCATGATGGCATACGCATTCGGCCGGATCCTCGTTACCGTGAGTCGGCAAAGGGACTCGTATAATATTTTGCTATTTCTTTTTTGAGCCGAAGTGAGCATTTCAACACAGCCAATAGATCCAGGTTAAAATACATACAGGTTGTGATTCGATGACCAAATATAAAAATTGGACCAGGGTTTATGGACAAGACAGCTAAAGCAGGGATCCTATCTCTAGGATGAAAGTGTGTGTTATCCGAGAAGCACACAACTAATTCTGTACATGCCAAAAACTTATGCATTCTAATGAGGGATGACAGCATTTTCACTGAAAATTGAAAATGAAGTGAGAAATACGACAACTACCCAATTCTTATTGCAGACTATTTACTATTTAGTGCCATGTAAAAATTAAGCAAGTGTCCATTCTAGGCTGTGCCATGGCTCACTGATGCACACTGTGTGTTTTCGAATAGCTCTCGCCCACAGCACAAAGTGAATATATGTGTACCTAATATATAATGTAGTAATATATATGAGTGAGCGGCTTATTTTCGGTTATTAGCTAATCATTTTTGTAAACAACTATTGTAACAAGCACCTGTGTACATTAAAGAAACCTCGTCTGTTTTAGCACTATGCAATCATAGTGCTAAATCAGCAGTGACGGCGTAGTGATTAGAGCAGCCGCCTCGCATGCAAAAGGTCCGTGGTTCAAATCCCGGTGCCGCACAGTTCACGAGGCCTGGGGTGCGGCCTCACCGGTAACCACCGCCGGGAACGCACTCCCTCACCAGAGAAGGATTGGCCACCTTAGTGCAGTATCTGGCCACTACCTCCCACATGCATACGTCAAATAACCCACCGCCCTCAGTCCCCAGCAGCTGCGAAGCAACTGACCACGGCGGCGGTCAGATCTGCAACGCAGCAGAGGGTGCTAAGAATCTCTGGATCCGGACAAGCCGCTATAGGAACCTGAACTTGGCAACGTTTAACGCTAGAACCTTATCTAGTGAGGGAAGTCTAGCTGTACTATTCGAGGAGCTAGAGGGTGTTAAATGGGATATAATAGGGCTCAGTGAGGTTAGGAGGACAGATGAGGCCTATACGGTGCTACAGAATGGGCACGTCCTTTGCTACAGGGGCTTGGCAGACAGAAGAGAACTGGGAGTGGGGTTCCTAATTCACAGAAACATAGCTGGCAACATAGAGGAATACTATAGCATTAATGAAAGGGTGGTAGGTATCGTAATTAAACTGAATAAGAGATACAAGATGAAGGTGGTACAGGCCTACGCGCCTACATCCAGCCATGATGACGCTTCAGTTGAAAGCTTCTATGAAGATGTGGAATCGGCAATGAGTAAGGAAAAAACACAGTATACAATACTGATGGGAGACTTTAATGCAAAGGTAGGGAAGAAGCAGGCTGGAGACCAGGCAGTAGGATATTATGGCATCGGTACTAGAAACGCCAGAGGAGAGCTACAAGTAGAATTCACAGAACGCTATAATTTACGGATTTTAAATACGTTCTACCTAAAACAAGGAAACCGCAAGTGGACATGGAGGAGCCCTAATGGCGAAAATAAGAACGAAACAGACTTTATAATAAGTGCACACCCAGGCATCGTGCAGGATGTGGAAGTGGTTGGCAAGGTACGATGCAGTGACCATGGAATGGTACGGTCTCGAATTCGCCTAGACTTGAAGAAGGAACGACAGAAACTAATACGCAAGAAGCCAATCAATGAGCTAGCACTGAGAGGGAGAGTACAGGAATTCAGAGTCTCACTTCAGAACAGGTACTCGGCTCTTAGTGAGGAAACCAACCTTAGCATAGATACGATGAATAATAATCTAACGAGTATCATTACGGAGTGTGCAGTGGAAGTTGGAGGCAGGATATAGTTAGACAGGACACTGGCAAGCTTTCCCAGGAAACGAAGAATCTCATTAAGAAGCGCCAAACCATGAAAGTCTCAAGTACAACAGACAAAATAGAACTGGCAGAGCTTTCGAAGCTGATTAATAGGCGTAAGGTATCCGATGTAAGAAGGTATGACATGGTGAGAATTGAACACGCTCTGAAAAACGGAGGAAGCGTAAAAGCAGTGAAGAGGAAACTTGGAATAGGCAAAAGTAGGATGTATGCTTTAAGGTACAAAGAGGGCAAAATAACTACCAATATGGATAGGATAGTTGAAATAGCGGAGGAGTTTTACATAGATCTGTACAGTAGCAGGGACGACCACGACTTTAATACTATAAGAACTAGCAGTAACCCAGATGACACCCCACCAGTAATCATAGAAGTCAGAAAAGCTTTGGAGAGCATGCAAAGAGGCGAAGCTGCTGGTGAGGATCAGGTAACATCAGATCTGCTGAAAGATGGAGGACAGATTGTGTTAGAAAAACTAGCCACCCTGTTTACGAGGTGTCTCCTGACGGGAAGAGTACCAGAGTCTTGGAAGAACGCTAACATCATCTTAATACATAAGAAAGGAGATGACAAGGACTTGAAGAATTACAGGCCGATTAGCTTGCTCTCTGTAGTATACAAGCTATTTACAAAGGTAATTGCTAACAGAGTAAAGAAAACATTAGAATTCGATCAACCAAAGGAACAAGCAGGATTTCGAACAGGCTACTCAACAATCGACCACATTCATACTATCAATCAGGTAATAGAGAAATGCTCAGAATATAACCAACCACGATACATAGGTTTCATAGATTATGAGAAGGCGTTTGATTCAGTAGAAATGTCAGCCGTCAGGCAGACACTGCGGAATCAGGGCGTAGATGAAGTATATATAAACATTCTGGAAGAAATCTACAGTAAATCAACTGCTACCATAGTGCTTCATAAAGAAAGCAACAGAATACCAATCAAGAAGGGTGTAAGGCAGGGGGACACAATCTCCCCAATGCTATTTACCGCGTGCTTACAGGAGGTTTTCAGAAGCCTAGAATGGGAACAGTTAGGGATAAGAGTTAATGAAGAATACCTTAGTAACTTGCGCTTCGCCGATGACATTGCATTGCTGAGTAACTCAGGGGACGAATCGCAACTCATGATTTCGGAGTTACACAAGGAGAGCAGAAAGGTGGGTCTTAAAATGAATCTGCAGAAAACGAAAGTAATGTACAACAACCTCGGAAAAGAGCAGCGCTTCGAGGTAGGTAATAGTGCACTTCAAGTTGTAAAAGACTGTCTACTTAGGGCACATCATAACCGCGGAGCCGAACCACGAGATTGAAGTAACCAGAAGAATAAGAATGGGGTGGAGCGCATTTGGCAAGGACTCTCAAATTATGACAGGTAAATTGCCACTATCCCTCGAAAGAAAGGTATATAACAGCTGTATCTTGCCGGTACTTAGCTACGTAGCAGAAACCTGGAGACTTGCAAAGAGGGTTCAGCTAAAATTGAGGACGACGCAGCGAGAAATGGAAAGAAAAATGGTAGGTGTAACCTTAAGAGACAAGAGAGCAGAGTGGATTGGGGAACAAACGGGGGTTAAGGATATCATAGCTGAAATCAAGGAGAAATGGACATGGGCTGGGCATGTAGCGCGTAGACAGGATAACCGCTGGTCGTAAAGGGTGACTAACTGGATTCCCATTGAAGGGAAGCGGGTTAGGGGGAGACAGAAAGATAGGTGGGCAGATGAGATTAAGAAGTTTGCGGGTGTAAATTGGCAGCAGCAAGCACAGGACCGGGTTAACTGGCGGAACATGGGAGAGGCCTTTGTCCTGCAGTGGACGTAGTCAGGCTGCTGATGCTGCTGCTGCTGCTGCTGCTGCTGCTGCTGCTGCTGCTGCTGCTGCTGCTGCTGCTGCTGATGATGATGATGATGATGATGATGATGATGAAAGGGGGGTTGGTTAAAGGCCAGAAAGAAGATAGAGATGGAAAGATATAAAATATATCAGAAAAAATAACATGCATACGCTTACACGGCGTTGCGATCATAGTCGCTTAGAAAGGCCGCATGAACGCAAAAAGCACAGGAAGCGCCTTCACAGCCTTCTTCTGCGCCATAAAGTCCTGTTGGTAGCGATGGATTCTTTCTTCCGAAAGTCTGGTTGTCCAGTTCTTTAGGGCATTACAGAGTGACTGTCTCTGCGAGCAGTACTGTGGGCATTCGCACAGAATGTGCCAAGTTGTTTCGTCACTGCCGCAATGGTCACATGCAGATGTGTCGACCATTCCTATGCGGAACGCGTACGTATTGGTAAATGCGACACTCAACCATAATCTGCACAGCATAGCAGCGTCTCGTCGTCGAAGTTCTGGAGGAATTTGAAGACAGAGTTGGGTCTGAGGTACGTAATCGTGTGTGGAAGAAATGACTCCTTCCAATGCGACGCGGTGCGCTTGCGAGCAAGCTTGTGGAGTTTCCGTGCAGCGTCAGTTCTGGAGAGCGGAATTGATATTTGATTGCTTTCAGTACGGGCAGAACGGGCAGCTCGATCGGCCCGTTCATTGCCAATAGGAAACCAGTAAAAGAGCGAGGAATTGGGGGATATACCATCTGCTACCGGCTTCCGGTTCGAAAAGAGTAGACGATGATGAACCGCTCCGTCGCAAGCCTCAAATTATTCGGGATTCGCGCCCGCGGTCACCCGTTTATTTTCGTCCTGATAAATCATCGTCGGTTGTTCAGCCGTTGCCTACTCCAACTCGAGCGTTTAAAGGCAACCGCAGGTATCGATTTCCATGGAATGAAGAAAAAAGTGCGGTGGGCCGCAGCTGTAAAAGGAGCCCCAGTGGAAGGTAGCCTTTGGGTACCGAACGTTGAAGCCAGAGTGTGCGACGACCTTTTTATCGCAGGTACATGGCTATTCCGCACTAATAAAAAGCTTACGCATAGATTTGCTGCGATTATATTGAGGAATGAATTGTTGCGCAGGCGCGCCTAGCAAAGATATTAGAGGAACGCGCGGGTGAAATCTACCTGCCCTACGAGATGAGCGCCGGCCATTGCACCTATATATGACAAAAAATTCGATATCTTTACTCAAGCGTAAGTTTACACGTAGCGCTGGACGAGCT
This sequence comes from Rhipicephalus microplus, assembly GCF_013339725.1. Taxonomy (NCBI): domain Eukaryota; kingdom Metazoa; phylum Arthropoda; class Arachnida; order Ixodida; family Ixodidae; genus Rhipicephalus; species Rhipicephalus microplus. Next base: position 186,907,547 of record NC_051167.1, read on the forward strand.
CATTTGCGTTTATCTTGGTCAAACTGTGCACCACGACGGCACACAAAGAAAGAAGTGCGTTAAACAAGCGATTATTCGGCGCCGTCTATGTCTGATTCTAGTGTTTTTGTGCCGTCGTGCCGCGAAGCTTGACAAAGATCGCCCCGCCGTGGTGGTCTAGTGACTGAAGTACTCGCCTAGGGACCCGCAGGTCGCGGTATCGAATCCCGGCTGCGGTGGCAGCTCTTTCGATGGAAGCGAAAATGCTGTAGTCCTGTGTGCTCAGATATGGGTGCACATTAAAGAACACCAGGTGGACTAAATTTCCGGAGCCCTCTACTACAGTCTCTCATAATCATATGGTGGTTTGGGGATGTTAAACCCCACATATCAGTCGGCTTGACAAAGATCAGTGTCCAAAAGCGTCTGGCTTTGGCCAAGAGATGTATTTTACGCGCTCAAGGCTAGAAAAAAAAATATCCCAACGCGCTCAGTAAGTGCTCCTCTTCATGCCAACGGACCAACAGCGATGCCGAAATGAACTCTTAGCACACTGCGACAGTCATCCTCATCCCTTGAGATCTATAAAATGGATGGACGGACGGACGGACGGACGGACGGACGGACGGATGGATGGATGGACGGACGGACGGACGGACGGACGCGCTAAAAGTCGCCGAAGTTCGCTAAAAATGCTTCGCATTGAAGAAAGTGCTCATGGTTATGTGCTCGTCTTTAGCATCGACTGATCTGCTAGCGAAACTGACAGTATCCCCGAGCGGCATAAAGGCATTGCAGAAATTATAGTGCGGTGAAAAAATTTTCTTACGGCTTTCGTAGCTTGTCATGTCGTCGCCGTCACGGTTATAAAAAAAAACAACTTCTAAAGCACTGACATTGCACGAAGAGGTGCTTTTTTTCAACGAAGTGGTACAAAAAAGCGCGCGTCCCGCTGCTAACCCACGTGGTGCGTCGAACCGGAAGCCGTCGTATCTCACAGTTCCCTGCAATTGACCATATTACCGGTCACCTATTATTCTGCCATGAGTTGGAAGCCATTTAAATGCTATTTCATGTCTTTTCTCAATTCCTTTCGCACGTCCTTTCTCTGCAGTCTCGAACACCAGTTGTTAAATATGTATATATATATATATATATATATATATATATATATATATATATATATATATATATATATATATATATGGGATATGGCACAACGGAGCGTTGTCAACAAGGATAAATATATTTATTTCCCAACAGTTTCGGGAGGGGACCTCCCTTCATCAGGGGATGAGATATATATATATATATATATAGAGGAAGAAGAATATGTGCCGCAGTGGGTCACGCCTTTAGCAGGAGTGCCAAGCGCGAGCGTTTGCCCGATTGCTGTGATTCCTGAGTCCGTTGCTGCCGCCCGCTTTCCGCGTCAACAGACCTACCGTTCAAGTGCTACTTGTGCCAATAAATCCCGTTCCAGAGTGGTGGAGGTGCTGGGTACTTCAACCTGGAACTCCGCAACAGGAAACTACCTGCCGTCACAGAAATGGCTGAAGAAACCACCCAGCAAGGTACGACCCAGCCTCCGATGGTCATCGTGCCCACTTCGCTACGCGTGCGCGATCCACCTTTTTTCGACGGTACCGATGAGCAAGACGTCGAAGATTGGCTGTCGACATTTGAAAGGGATAGACGACGACGCCTTCCAGATGCTGCTGGCCAAGGGCCCCCGTACCGTGTCTGAACTCGCCACTCTTTGCCAGAGCTTCGAGGAATTGCGCAAGCAGCGGGTCATGACACGGCGGCCAGCGACTACCGACGAAACTCTCGCGGCATTGACCCTAGGTGGAGACAACAACACAATCATGTCGGAAATCAAACGATATGTGCGCGAGGAGGTGGCCCGACAACTTTCGTGTCTGTCGTATCAACCGGCAACGGAACCCTCTTCTGAGCGTCTCGCGCCCGCCATCAGACAGGTAATACAGGCGCAGGTATCTGAGGCACTGCCGCCCGTCTCTCAGACAACACCTGTCACCGCGCCATTGACTTACGCTGCTGTTGCTGCTACTCCACCACGACCTCCACTTCGGCCGACTCCCCAGCCTCTACGAGTACCAACGACGCCAGTTCCAGCAACACAACAGCGCTATCACGGAAACCCTTGGCGCACAGTTGACAATCGTCCGATCTGTTATGCATGCGGATATCCAGGTCACGTGGCGCGCTTCTGTCGCCGGCGCTTCGCAACGGGCCCGGCTGCTGCTCCAAGGTACTCTGACGACTCTTTCCCGGCCCCGTACAACGCGCAACGAGAAATTCCCCGTCAATATGACCGACAATCAGTGCAACGCGACCCGTCCCCATCCGAAATAGACCACCACCCTGCTGCCGACTACCGGCCATTCGGTCCCCGTCGCCCATCCTCACCACGCCGCTACCGTTCTCCGTCCCCGCTGCGTAGCCGACCGAACTCCGCAGAGACGGAAAACTGACTGCCGCAGCTCCGGAGGCACGAGCTGCGAAATCGTCGCATTGTAGAAGTCCTCGCCCGTCCCCCACAAACGTTCTGGAACTGTTTGTTGAAGGTCTACGAACTCTTGCGCTTGTTGACACGGGTGCCGCCGTATCTGTGATAAGTCAAAAACTCTGCCGTTCGATACGAAAAGTAACGACGCCGCCTTCCGACGTATTGCTGAATACCGCGAGCTCGCAACCTATTCAACCAGTCGGAGCATGTACAGCGAGAGTAATCATTCAGGACGTCCTGTACCACATCGAGTTTCTCGTGTTGACCACTTGTGCCCACGACGTGATACTAGGATGGGATTTTTTGTCACGGAACCACGCCGTAATTGACTGCGCTCGCGCGCAGGTAGAATTATCTGTGTTTTCAGATGCGCCATCTACTGACAATGAGCGCACTCACCTGGGCAAGCTTCTTGTTGCTTCCGACGTTGATGTTCCTCCTTTTAGTGCCATCGTTGTCCCCGTCAATCGCACTGAATTGTCCGGCTCTACCGTTGTGTTCTCCCCATCTGACGTTTTCAGTCGCCGCCACGGTACGTCTCTGCCATACGCCGTTCTGCCACCTCATCAAGATACTTCCGGAATTGTCGTTTGCAATCCTAGCTCATGCCCTCTCACCTTAAGAGCTCTTGAAACACTGGGCTATGTTCATCCTGTTGACGACAACGTTATTGTGCCTATTGAGTCCCACGACCCTGGCCAGCAACTTCAGCTGAACGCGGTTACTCCTCTTTTTACGCGGGATGACTACTCCTCGGATATCTTCAATCGTTCCATCGACAGCAAGCTTCCTTCGGATCAACGGTACCAGCTAATAGCCCTTCTGCATGAATTCCGAGATTCATTTGACCTTCCTCAAAAGGCACTGAGTCAAACTAACACCGTCGCTCACACAATCTACACCGGAACGCACCCTCCTTTGCGGCAACGCCCCTACCGCGTATCACCTAAGGAACGAAGTGTAATTGCAGAGCAGGTGGATGATATGCTTCAACACGGCGTCATCAAACCATCTTCTAGCCCCTGGTCTTCACCTGTTGTGCTAGTGAAGAAAAAAGACGGTTCGATTAGATTTTGTGTCGACTACCGGCGACTGAACAAAATTACACGGAAAGACGTATACCCTCTTCCCCGCATCGACGACGCTATCGATTGCCTACAAGGTGCCGAATTCTTTTCTTCGCTGGACTTACGTTCGGGTTACTGGCAGGTTCCGATGGCAGAGTGTGACCGTCCCAAAACAGCGTTCGTTACGCCGGATGGCCTATACGAATTCATGGTTATGCCATTCGGTCTGTGCAATGCACCTGCAACGTTTGAGCGAATGATGGACAGCATTTTACGCGGCCTTAAATGGCAGATATGCTTATGTTACCTCGATGATGTTATCGTATTTTCGCCTGATTTCCCTACCCACGTCGACCGTCTGCGCACCATTCTTCAGTGTCTTACCAAGGCAAACCTCCAACTTAACCTAAAGAAGTGCCGCTTTGGGGCTCGCCAACTTACTATACTTGGTCACGTTGTGTCAAAGGATGGAATTTGCCCCGACCCAGACAAACATCGAGCCGTAGCCGACTTTCCGAAGCCGACTTCACTCAAAGAACTTAGGAGCTTCATCGGCTTGTGCTCGTATTTTCGTCGTTTCGTCCACAACTTTGCAACAATAATAGCCCCACTTACACAACTACTGAACGGTCCAGCTAATCTTTCTAACTGGTCCCCGGCATGCGACGAAGCTTTCCTTACACTGCGCCGCCTACTTACGTCCCCACCAATTCTACGCCATTACGACCCAAGTGCCCCCACTGAAGTGCACACAGATGCCAGTGGCGTTGGTCTGGGAGCAGTACTCGCGCAACGAAAGCCCGGTATTCCGGAGTACGTCGTCGCATACGCAAGCCGCGCACTCACAAAAGCGGAGATGAACTACTCCGTAACTGAAAAAGAATGCCTCGCAATCGTTTGGGCGTTAAGCAAGTTTCGTCCTTACTTGTACGGACAGAGTTTCGACGTTGTGACCGATCACCACGCGCTTTGTTGGTTGGCGTCGCTGAAAGATCCTTCAGGTCGCCTTGGACGTTGGGCTCTTCGCCTACAAGAATTCGACATTCGTGTCGTCTACCGCTCAGGACGAAAACACTCTGATGCGGACGCCCTCTCACGATCACCAGTGAGATCCCCCGCAGACCTGCATTCGGATACCAACTTCTCCATCGCTCCGATTTCCGTCACAAGCATGTCGTCTGAACAGCGAAAAGACCCATGGATAACATCTCTCTTTAACATTCTTTCTGACTCTTCAACGTCTGCATACCCACGCGCTCTTCGCCGACAAGCCACACATTTCGCGATACGGGATGCGCAACTATACCGCAGAAACTACCACGCGGATGGTCGTAAATGGCTTTTGGTTATACCACACCACATGCGATCTGATGTCTGTGCGTATTTCCATGCCGACCCACAACATGCTCACGCTGGTGTGTTAAAAACATATCAGCGGATCCGCCAGCGTTACTACTGGCGTGGTATGTACACTTTTGTACGAAAATACATTCGGTCTTGTTCATTATGCCAACGACGAAAGACAGCTGCCCATTCACCCGGATTATTACAGCCTCTACCGTGTCCGGCGAGCCCTTTCGACCGTATCGATCTATATGGTCCCCTTCCTTACACTGCCACTGGAAATCGATGGATCATTGTCGCCGTCGACCATCTGACAAGGTATGCTGAAACAGCTCCACTACCTACGGCAGGCGCACGTGACGTAGCCAATTTCGTTTTGCGACGCTTCGTACTGCGTCATGGGGCACCACGTGAACTACTAAGTGATCGAGGGCGTGTCTTTTTATCCGAAGTTATACAACAACTCCTTCGGGCATGCCGCACGGTGCACCGCACCTCTACAGCCTACCACCCGCAGACCAACGGTCTAACTGAGCGCTTCAACCGAACGCTAGGAGACATGCTCGCCATGTATGTCAATTCCGACCAATCAAACTGGGATGTCATTCTCCCATTTGTGACCTATGCGTACAACACCGCGACGCAGTCAACCACAGGCTTCTCGCCTTTCTTTCTTCTATATGGGCGTGAGCCATGCTCCACCCTTGACACCATTTTGCCGTATCGTCCCGACGTCTCCGAGTTCAGCCCTCTTTCGAGCAGGTGACGACATATCTGCTTTTTCCTGAATGCCAGGTATTGTTAACCTGAAGTTAGCTTGATTCAGGCACCAAGCCCCGCCACGGTGGTCTAGTGGCTAAGGTACTCGGCTGCTGACCCGCAGGTCGCGGGATCGAATCCTGGCTGTGGCGGCTGCATTTACGATGAAGGCGGAAATGTTGTAGGCCCGTGTACTCAGATTTGGGTGCACGTTAAAGAACCCCAGGTGGTCAAAATTTCCGGAGCCCTCCACTACGGTGTCTCTCATAATCAAATAGTGGTTTTGGGACGTTAAACCCTACAAATCAATCAATTGATTCAGGCACCAAGGAGGAGTCGAAGGCCTCGCGGAGGGTGTCGAGCATGTTGGCAAAGAGTCGCGATACGTGGTTATCGTTTGGCAAAAGAACAGACGTGGTCTGTCTGCTGTTAAAGAGGCTAGGTGGTGGCAGGGTGTCCGAGCAATGTGGCTAATACAGGGTGTTCCACATAAATTGAGCCAAGAATTTTAAAGTGAAAGCCACTTAGGAGGCAAATTGAAATAAACGCATACTACTCGCGCCTACTAGTGGGTCCTACGTAGCCTCTAGCTGATAAAAACAAAGTGCATTGTCACCAAGCAATGTCATCATTTTCACCTAGCCTACAAAGTTTCAGAAAATGTCTTCGAGTTATTCTCGTGAAAACACACCCACTAATACATTTGTAAACTTTTGCTGTAAGTCAGCGCTGTGGTATGTGTCCTTCTTTGACTGGTTTCTCGTCTTTCGCGTTGTTTCCTACAATAGGTCGTACCAACATGCCCAAGCAAGCACTGTAGCGAAGACACTCATGTGGACGCCGCGGACCGCGTGTCCACATGAGTCTACATGTCCACATCAGTCCACATCATGGTGTCCACATGAGTCCACATGAGTCCACATCATGATGTCCACATCATGATGTCCACATGAGTCCACATGCGGACCGCGTGTCCACATGAGTCCGCGTGTCCACTTCTGCTCAGGGCGTCCCGTATTATTATAACATGGTTTCGGGACGTCACAAATCGACATTTATTATTTATATGTTACAGATAGTGAGCCACTGTGGTTCAGACGCGCATTAGGTTGGCTTGGCGTACACTTTCGAAGTGGTCACAAAACAAACAAAATAAAAAGTGTCGACCCGTAACGGTTTCTCCTTACGAGGACACCCCCGACTTTTTGGCAGAGAGTTGAGGTTTGGGGAGTGAAAGACAAAGAAATAGGGAAAGATTGTGTAAAATAATAATTAAAGAAAAGTGACTGTTGCACGAATCTCCGCCCACCGCCCAGCCAGCCGGCAAAGACGCAAAGACTATCAAGAGAATCACTGCTTAAGAAAAAAAGAGAGCAGGTCCTTAAAGCCGCGTTTCAAAAAGAAAAAAAAACTTTGGGAGTGAACAAAGGGTACAATTCTGATTCCATTGTTCCTAACTCAACTGAGGCTTTGTTGTTTTTTTGCAGGGTGTGACACGGTCTCAGAGATCGCTACACTTAACATTCATTTTTCGCGGCAAACAGCGACGCCACCGACGCCAACAACATAACATCCAGGAAGCGGGCTCTTTGACGCTATCGCAGTATTATACCAATGAGCAATAACGTTGCCTTCCTGGCTCTAATTCTTCACATTGTTCAGCCAAATGCCTCAATAGGAAGCTACACTGGTTTCAGTGGATGCTTGGAGGGTTTTCACTCGCACGCTTCTTACCAAGTTCACACAATTCTCAAGCGTCAGCGTTTCTAACGGGTTGAAAACATTCGTACACATTGAAAACCGAAATTAATTTAATGCTGATCCGCTTTCGAAGCCAGTTGTAACCCGCCCACGAATTCGAGAGTAACAGCGAACAGAAGGAAAAATGAGCGCGTTAAAATCGCATAAATACAGCAACTTTCTTTCGACGACCCAGACAGCTGGCAAGTTTTCCAGAAAGGAGCGAGAACGCTGGGCTGGGAAGTCACGCAGTTACGTGCATTCGCCGCGTTGAGACCATAATCTGATAAGCGTGATCCGAAGATTCACTCCCGGCGCATCCCTCGCCGTCTGCTATCTTGTCCGTTGCCATGGCAACGACTGAGGACAGCGACATGTCGCGGCCTGAACTTGTGTTCGCCGCCCAATAATGTGTATGTAGTGCATTTGTCTGTTGTGCAGAGCTTTGCAGAAGACGTGCAAAACGGGATGACGTGCAGTACGAGTTTGAGGGAGGCTGAGGACGCTACGCAGCTCCCGCCGAGCGAAAGACTTGCTAAGCCTCGTTGTCCCGATGCACTGCTGCGAGCCATACAAATAACCTATGCAGGACCTTCTTCGTTGGTTTCAGATTGGAAATGGTCCGTGAGTATGACTCCATGCTTTTCAAGCCATCTTATCGCCTTGTGCGACGTTTTTTGCGCAGTATCAATTATAGCAAAGGTTCATAAGAACGCGCATTATAGTGGTGCCATACAGCTGGGCTGTTTTTGTCTATCGGTGCTGCCTTTCGGCTCGTTTCGACGGCTGCTAGAGTTTCAAATGAGACGCTCACTTAGTGTGCCTGCCTTGGTGTTTTAAATAGTGTGTATGCTTGCCACATGCTAAAGATTTCTAATTAGGTTGAGCTTACGCGTTCAGAGACTAGAAAACAGTAACTGCAAAATAAACAGTCGGGAGCTCGAATACGTTACCAATAGTTTGTAATTATTGGACGATAATCACGCAAACCGCTTGTTGGTCTTGTTTCGCTGCTTTTCACGGATTACCACGACGCCCACAGTGGCGATTGTGCCTTACGCCTTGTTGACGGCGTGCCTGTGGCTTTAGGCTTTATAACCACATATGAACCTTTTTTTTTTACGAAGATGAGGATTGCTCTCTCTCTGCACTCTTGTACGAAGCTACAAAAGCCGACGTCACAGCCTCGGCACTGCTTTTTTTTGGGGGAGGGGGGAGGTCACGTGCACTAAGAACACCCCAGGGAGGACTATGGCGGCACTCAGGGATCTTTAAGGCACTGCGCCATGCTCCCTACCGGGCTGCAGAAATTACGTGCCTTTCTCCTCTTCTAACCACTACCACCACCTTCTTTGAGTGAAATGGTCTCGGCACGTGTTCATAAGGCGTTTTTGGGGCTGGTGTGTGTGTTTCGGGGCAGTCGTTCATCTGCGCCTATAAACTGGCCAGAGAAGGCCGCGGTCCCGTATGTAGTGGCACGCGCTATCTGTGGTTGTTGCGATTTTGTATTCGTCTCTTCTCGGTTTTGCGAGTATGTCGAGGAAATGTGATACCAAATAGTTAAAGAACAAACTACTTAAGGCTTCGCGTTAGCGCTTGTCTCCACTGTGGCAAGCTTTGCGTACGCTATTTGTTGCAGTTGCTGTCATTGCGCTGGAACCATAATGCCAGACAATTAGCGTTTGCTGTTCTCCCGCAGGAAATTTGAAATAGCGTGTGGCCCGCGAAGCCCCTTTGCAGTTATTCGAGCGTGCGTCTGCTTTCGCGGGGGATAAACGACATTGGAAAACTCGTATGGCACTCATGCGCAAACGCTACGCCCGCAACATCCGCTAATGAATAACGTACGCTATTTGAAAAGTTTTCAATACGTCATTAGCGCATCGTGTCCCATGAATCATAACCCCGCATACGCTATTGTGATACGGTCCGCCATGCTGCCTATGATCTGAATAGGCACTCCCTGAATAGTGTTCCTGTAGCTTTGTGTCAGCGTTTGCTGCCACCGCACATGCATCTTTAGGAGGCCACTCAGAAAGGGCACAGGAACCCAAATCCCGGCGATCGTTACTTGTCGACCGACGGGTATTGCAACTAGCGATCAAGACCAGACCGTTTGAACCACTGCTACCGACGGGGTCGCACCACGGCGTCGATTCCTGGTGGACACTGAAGGCCCTCAAGCCACCCTGCATGCATCTGATGGACATCACTTTAAAGTCATTACAGCCAAATCCAACGTCTGTCAGAACGTTCACATATTTTTTGGCCCATGTGCCACGATAGGACATTGTTACTGCAGCCACGACCGGAGAGGAGTTGGGGTTGATTTGCTTGGTGAGCTCAGGGAAGAAGTACAGGTGCGATCAAAAGTGTGCAGACCACGGGATCGCGTGGCAGAATGCATCGACGCGCCAGCTAGCGACGAGACACGACGAGACACCTGCTGCAAGGGCGCATGCGCGTCCCGTCTTATCACTTGGCTTCTCATGTCGCTCTGTTGGACGCGGTTACGGCGCTCGTACCCAAAACGACAACTGGGTGTCGCTTTCTTTGCTCCATCGAATCTGTGTCATTCTTTTACGTAGCGGCTGCGACGGGGCCGGTTCAACACCGGCTCGCGTTGTTATTGACACCGGTTGATTAGGATAAGTAAGCATAGCGAGCATCGCACAACCTGACGAAGTCAAACGCACAAAATTAAATTTTCTCAGGCCAGCTTGCCTTTGTCGGGCTAATCCAAGTTGCACTTAAATGAGCTTAGCTAAGTCAAAGTTAATGTAGCCGAAATTAATCAAATGTAGTCGAGCACTTTATGACCTAAATAAGTGAGGTGTAAGTAGCTTTAGTTAAGCCCAGTCCAGCTTGGTGTTTTCATGTTAAGCGAAGTTAAGCTTAGATGAGCCCAGATGAGTCGAAATAAGTATAGCCAAATCTAATTAGGCAAAGTTGATCATGCTCATCCTTAACCTAGCCGTGCAAAATTAGCCTATACAAGGCAAACCTTATCGGGGCCAATTAATCTAGGTCGACTTCCCCATGAGCCCACAGAAGTCAAGGTCAGGAAGATACTAATTACTCTTTACCGACTCCATACTAATTAGGATAATTTACGTCTAATTAGTGCTAATTATTGTGAACACTAATTATGACTAAATATTAGTCTGAAATCCAGCTAGAGTATCCTCTATACTGGAATTTCACGTGGCATAATTAAGCTAAATATGCATAACTAATCTAATTAGGCAAACACCAAGGAAATTATAAAAAGTCTGATTAATCTTGGTTGGTCATAGCATCATCAAACCAATTGGATTATGATTAGCTTTAATTAGGCAACATCTTATTAAAACACAAATAATTAACGTAATTGAAATCGAATTCTCATGAGCTCAGAGAATCCAAGCTCAGCAAGATGCTGATTACTCCTGACCGAGTCGAGTCTCATTTACCTAAATATAAATCTAATTAGCCTTAACATTATTTATAAATATTACTGAATAATGTGCGTGACATCAAAGCCCACCCGAAGTACTCGAGTTTGATGTCGCAGAATTATGCAAATTACGCCTAGTTACGCCTAATTGAGATCGGACTTGCTACGAAACCATTAGCTTCACTGTGACTTTGCCTTGCGCCTTTAGTGCAGGCTGCCCACGTTTTTTTTTTTTCGTTTATCGAGTGGCGCGCTGCTTTCTGTGGTGCTTAGCTGTTTTTCAGGAGTTTCAGTAACAGGCAGTCTAACCGCAATGGCCAGTTATATGCTCTTTTGAAAGAGAAAGATACAGTATTTTTGAAACAATACAAAAACTACTGAATATTAGATTACTTAGCTGCTGATAAAATAATTCTTCTATGCAGCCGCTGTCTAGTCCTAAAAGATCAAAACATAATTACAATTTTAGAAGAAGCCGTCTGAACAATAAAAAAGCGGTTCTAAAAAAAGCTCAGCGTCACCTGTAAAATATCTGGCTGTTACGTTTATACAAGCTCGACCGTAGGGATTTCCTTTGCGATTCAAAACGTGCTACAGCGAGAACAGTCGCCATAAAAACAATGGAAGCTGTGAGGAAAGCTACACATAAATGGCGCAAGCAGGGACTGCGTGATATTGTTAAAATTATCAGGTTATTTTGAGTTTTTATATTGTTTATCTCTTTCAGATTGGCCCCTCAGGACTCAAATAAACTTCTGCTGGTCAGTTTGAGAGAAAAACATGGGGCCCCATTGAGCCGTTTTTTTTTTATTTTCCCCCTTGGCAAAATAATAAAGTATTTCTGCTCCTCTCGAAGCGGCAACTGAATACCCAAGGATCCTTCGGTCCATAACAGCTTGTACTTTCGGCGAGCCGTCAGCATGTGGATGACGACGACGACGAAGCTGCGCCTGAGCACTTCCGTGCGTCGGAGCCGAGCGCGAGAATTGAATATCTCGGCAAAAGTGACTGCGTGACTGGTCGCCCAGGTCCGAAAGACGACGAAATTAATTGTGTGAGGTTGTAAACACCAGGCGTCTTGCCACACGTTTCCTCAGTAACGTGTCAGGTTTCCGTTGGCGGCGATGACGGCTTGGACGCGTCGCGGCATCGACTCGTACAGCCTCACGACCACCTCAGGGGTAAGGCGCAGGCGCTCCCACTCCTCGCTTACTGCCTGCCAAAGCGCTTCGGAAGTCGCGCTTGAAAGCCGTCGCGCAGACAGGCGGCTCTTCACGATGCCCCACACATTTTCAATCGGGTTCAGGTCAGCACCGACGGGGGGCCAAGGCAGAGTGCGGATGGCAAGGTTCTCGAGTACCGTGGCCACCATGCGAGCTGTGTGGATTGGACTTCGGTCGTGCTGCAGCTGGTAGCAGCCATCCTCGAATGGTCCCTCCAGGGCGTAAGGCACCAGCACTTCCTGCAGCAATCTGCAATAAGCGGATGCCGTGAAGGATCCATTGATTCGGACAAGTGGACCGAGTCCCTCCTTGCTGATGGCTCCCCATGCGCTCACGGCGCAGCGGCCGCTGGACAAAACGTTGTGGCAGTATTCTGGAAGGTATCTGGGGGAATTTAATCAGAAAAATCAGTGTTTCGTCGGAGTACGGGACGCATCAATTACTCATAATAATATATCTGTCATCTTACGTGCCATAACAACATAGGATTATAGGGCATGCATGCCGTCGTGGAGGGCTACGGAACTTTTGACTGTCAGGTCCTCTTTTAACATGCACTGACATCACACAATACACCGGCATTTAGCATTTCAACTCCATAAAAATGCGATTGCCACTGCCGAGATTGAACCCGCGGCTTTCGGGTAAGCTGCCGAGCGTCCTGTATATAGTTCAGGTGCTACGGAATAGTCGCGACAGGTAACCTAGCGATGCTTCAAGGCCCGCGTGATATTATATATGTTGAAATACTTTGTTCTATGGGAGAAAAGATATATAAATCTTGCCTCGGAAGGAGACAAGCAATGACATTTGTATTATAAGTGTTGTTGGTCACGGGAGGGTTTGATACAAAGTGTGAGGAGCTGACAAATGGCATTACTGAAGTAATGGTCAATTTGTTAACTGCCACGAATCAAACCTGCAGGTGAATCTCACCTGCAATTCATAGGGCGCCATACATGACGCTGCTGGTCCCATCGCGAAGAGAAGGTAGATTCGTCGGTGAAAATTACTTCGCCCCATTCTTCCACCGTGCAGCCCTCCACAGAACGCGCAAACTCGAGCCTTAGCTGCCTCTGTCGCTCCGTCAACTGAGGTTTCTGAGCAGCCACGCAGCCCCACAGCCCGGCCTCTCGCAGTCGCCGCCGAATAGTGCTGAGGGAGACGTCCAGTTGAAGCTCACGGCGGATTTCCTTGGCATCAATGAATGGGTCTACCACCACACAGGCCACGATAAGCGAATCAGTTTGAGTGTCCGTTGCTCTTGGACGTCCACTGCGCTCTCTGTCAGCAAGACTTCCTCCATGGTCGAGGTAGGTCCTGATAATTCTACTAACTGCGGCCCTCGACCTATTCATCAAGCGGCAGATTTCGCGTTGGGACCATCCCTGCAACGACAGCTCCACAATACGTTGTCGCTGCTCCAGTGGCACGTATGGCGGCATTGCAAATACAAAATGAAGCACTACCACTTCGATGCTGCTTCCACAGTCTGCTACCTAGGAGCCGTTTACATTATCCGTCAACGTGACCGTCGGCTCTCATCGCTTGCAGTGATAACGGAGGTAGGGCGTCGGACTAAGCGTGCTAAGGATGGCCACACAGAATTGCTGCAGCATATGCGGCCGAATGCTTCAACCTATGCCTCTTTTTGTCGCTTGGCATAACCATCGTTCAGGGGTTCAATTATCAAGCGGAATCATCTGAGATATAAAATGCAACCCTACGCACTAGCGACCGACTGACACCTTTTTTGTTGATGCAAGCTGGCGCCAAAACCGAAGGCGCATTCTTGAGCCCTCACTGGCATTTCTTGATGTTGCATTAATTACCACAATTCCCATTATTATAATTTAGATACTCTGTTGCACATTTCCCAGAAAAAATAGAACTAGCATTTTACAGCCTGCTTGCGCTGGAGACATTGACGTGAATAATTACACTGCATTAAACACCTTTACTCTCAAAAGCGTCCTATGCAGCAATAGATGTCTATATTAGGCGGATCGAGCCGTGATTTGCATAATTCTGCGACATCAAACTCGAGTACTTCGGGTGGGCTTTGATGTCACGCACATTATTCAGTAATATTTATAAATAATGTTAAGGCTAATTAGATTTATATTTAGGTAAATGAGACTCGACTCGGTCAGGAGTAATCAGCATCTTGCTGAGCTTGGATTCTCTGAGCTCATGAGAATTCGATTTCAATTACGTTAATTATTTGTGTTTTAATAAGATGTTGCCTAATTAAAGCTAATCATAATCCAATTGGTTTGATCATGCTATGACCAACCAAGATTAATCAGACTTTTTATAATTTCCTTGGTGTCTGCCTAATTAGATTAGTTATGCATATTTAGCTTAATTATGCCACGTGAAATTCCAGTATAGAGGATACTCTAGCTGGATTTCAGACTAATATTTAGTCATAATTAGTGTTCACAATAATTAGCACTAATTAGACGTAAATTATCCTAATTAGTATGGAGTCGGTAAAGAGTAATTAGTATCTTCCTGACCTTGACTTCTGTGCGCTCATGGGGAAGTCGACCTAGATTAATTGGCCCCGATAAGGTTTGCCTTGTATAGGCTAATTTTGCACGGCTAGGTTAAGGATGAGCATGATCAACTTTGCCTAATTAGATTTGGCTATACTTATTTCGACTCATCTGGGCTCATCTAAGCTTAACTTCGCTTAACATGAAAACACCAAGCTGGACTGGGCTTAACTAAAGCTACTTACACCTCACTTATTTAGGTCATAAAGTGCTCGACTACATTTGATTAATTTCGGCTACATTAACTTTGACTTAGCTAAGCTCATTTAAGTGCAACTTGGATTAGCCCGACAAAGGCAAGCTGGCCTGAGAAAATTTAATTTTGTGCGTTTGGCTTCGTCAGGTTGTGCGATGCTCGCTATGCTTACTTATCCTAATCAACCGGTGTCAATAACAACGCGAGCCGGTGTTGAACCGGCCCCGTCGCAGCCGCTACGTAAAAGAATGACACAGATTCGATGGAGCAAAGAAAGCGACACCCAGTTGTCGTTTTGGGTACGAGCGCCGTAACCGCGTCCAACAGAGCGACATGAGAAGCCAAGTGATAAGACGGGACGCGCATGCGCCCTTGCAGCAGGTGTCTCGTCGTGTCTCGTCGCTAGCTGGCGCGTCGATGCATTCTGCCACGCGATCCCGTGGTCTGCACACTTTTGATCGCACCTGTACTTGTTTCGCTTTAACTCGTAAGCCTCCGAGAGGGCTACCTGAGTTCCCACGACCTGCACATCCAGCACCACGCTTTGTTGGTCTCTATGAATGACCAAATCCGGGATTTTCGTGCCTTGTGATGTCCGGTAGTGGAATTCCTGAAGTACCTTTCATCCTTTTTCCTTGAGTCGAGAGGTTTTAGAATATTGTACAAAATATTTTGCGTTCGCGTACACTGTCGATTGTTATGGAAGGGTGAACACAAGAGTGCGTGCCCTGCGCGGCAGCTGCTTGAGGAGCGTTCAAGCGAGATTGGGTGTAACCACAGCTCTTTTGTCATGTTATCTTGGGGCGAGCACCGCCTTCCGCTTGAAGGCGATTACACTAGACAGTGTCCCGGCCTCTTGCATGAGAGGCCGGTCCGGCGCCACATCGGTTTTTCTCAAGTGATTAAAACAGCGCCACGCCTTTTCCTTACGCGCATTCGAAAAATTTAACGATCTATTCTTGAACGCTCCTCCATTGAATGCTTCTTACAAGAGTCAGTGTTTCCCTGTTATTACGCTGAAACACTCTGTCGACTAGAGAAGGCGTATTCCAGTGCCCGCTTCCGCAAATAATGGTCGCTGCCTATTAACGATGATCGGCAGCGATTGGTGAGTATAGCGCTGTGCCATGTTTAGCCGACACTCGGTCATGAGTCGGTTCGCTTGGTCCTGAGACGCCATGGACCTGAGTCATGTAAAGCATACAGTTTCCTAAAGTTAATTGAAGGGGGAACTAGCTCTGCTACGATCGTTCAGCGACCATGAGAATATTGGGTAGTACAAGAATTTGCCTCATCTTCGTAGTTTCAGGTGGTGAATCGCACTTGTGACTTTGTTTATTGCTTGCTCCAATGTCGTTTCAAATGAAAGAACAGACACTTTTGAACATCGGGATCCGATTTGAAACGGTAAGCATAAAATATTAACGTGGTGAAGCGCAACTGCTGAACTTTTGCCAATTGTTTCGTGACAAGGCAGCTTCAAGCCACGCAAAGCCACAAGAAACGTAAAGCACGAAGACTAGGCAAATAAGTTTACTATATATACTGTAATTCCTATGCTCGCTGAAGGACCATGCACTGCAGCTCCCATAGACAAGAGCGCCAGAGCTCTCTCGCGTGTATATTTAGGAAACTCTATGGATGGAAGGACGAACTCCTGGTTGAGGATTGTTTGAGAACTCTGGTCCTGATCGTTTGGCTAACGTGAAATTACTGGAGGTTCCAGGGTGGGCGAGCGGGTACAATTCCGACTTCCCGAACAATTGTGATTCTAACATTGTCACGTATGAACGGCCCCGTACGCATGTGTACGAACACACACATATACTCGAACTCGCCTATTCATCGCATAGATACATATAGACCGTGACAGAGGACGAATGAATCGACGATTCAAGGTTTACCGATTAAACCCTTCGAAGTTTTGCCCTACTCATCATTATTCACATCGTGGATATTGTCATGTTTTTAGTCCGAGCTGCTAGTTTGGAGATTTTTCTTCATTGTTACTCAGATACAGATTGATATTTCAAAATCTGTTAATTTTAGTCTGATAAATGATCTCAGCGTTAACTCTTGAGAACAGAGTATTTATTTGAATTACGCTTTTCATAGAACACATAATAAAAAACTAGAAACCAAATTTTCATGCAGCAACCAGACGCTCTTACTGCAAGCGTTAACTTTGCTAGGAAAAATTGAGAACACCTAATTCAACACACAACTAATGTGACAACACAGTATTTCACGCGCAGATCACTTTTGCGTCTTTTTGGGGTGTTTGAGGTTGCTTTGATTCGCTCCTCTATGACGTGTACGAGTATCACGGGTCACGAGAGGCTGCCTATGAAGACAGCGTACAGTCTGAATCGCACTTGCATTGTAGGTTCAAAAGAACCATATCGGACAGCCCCTGCTTTGTAACGCTCCACTGCAGGATGTCCATTCAGCATTTTTTTATTGGAATAGAAAATAAACGGAGTTTTTGTCACCGTTACTTGGTGATCGCTACCCCTTTTCACTTTATTGGTACAAATAAAGAAAATAAAAAACAATAGCATATATACATATATAGTCCTACATGGACGAGAGCAAAAGTTTTATGGGCAGAACAAACACGTAGATGCCACGCTCACTTTTAACTTTCATTCTGACGAAGCGGGATTGCACTGAGGCATCATTCTGTCTATTTTTTTTTGAAAGCAAATGACTGTCTTTCACCATCCTACATAGCTGATTCAGGCGGGGCCTACCGCATCAGCAGCGGAACTTCGAATTTCATTGTCGAGGTTGTGTACGGCGTCACGTGGGAGGTCACGGAGGACATGTGGCAGCACAGCGTCGCCGAAAACCCAACCTGCGAGCACGTCGTGCTCATTCAGGTGAGTGTTATTCTCTGGCGTGTCAGTGAATCCGTTCCAGTGTAGTAATATTTCTCTAATTATATTTTTTGCTATAGTATACATCTTCCCTGTGCTGAAAGCTAAGCGGCTTCATTGCTGCGATGTTATTTACGATGTCATAGGCTTGATTCGGGCGATGGCTGCCGCATTTTTGTTTTGGTGAAATACAATAGCTTTCATGCACTCAGACTAAGACATTTGTTGATAGGCTCTAGATTGTCAAAATATGGGCCGTTTTCCCGAGTCTCGCATTGCTCTCCACCTTACCGTAATTTTGACACGTGAAGTCGCAAAACTGAATCATTTATCTATTATCCTGTTAGTCAGAATCATTTAAAACTAAAGATTATGCTCTCCTAATGTTCAAAGTGGGTTTGAGTTGCAAATGAGACATATCGATTGATGTGTAGTCGAATACCTTGCGCTATTGTTATTCAAGACGCCTTCTTGAACCTGTTCAGGGACGGCGTAGTTTTGATGCATGTTTTCTGCTTTGCATAACATTAAATTTGACCAAAGTTCGGTAAATGCGCGCGGTCAACGCATTATTGGGCTTCACGTTGATGGTAGTCCTCTTTCTCTAGCTCTTGAGATATTTTTACATACCTGTCGTGGTAGCTTAGCAGGTAAAATGTCACCATGCTCAGCTGTAATACCACGTTCGATGCCTTTTCCAAGAGGCCAACATTCAATGGGTACAAAGTGTCAGAACACAGTGTACTTGAAGCTGCATGAGTTTTAAATTATCTTTAGTAAACAAAGCAAATATGAAGTCCACTACTACGAAACCCTTCATAATTGCGTTGTGAGTTTTGCATGTTAATCTGAAGAAAGAAGCTTTTGTGGTCACTGGATCCATCACATTAGTCGTTAACATTGCTGATGCGGGTGTTGTCAAGGCTGTGTGTACTTCACCTCTGAAATATACTTCATGATGAACGCAGCAATTAAACTGCAGAATTTAGTTCAGGTTAGTTCCCAGGGCATCCTGGGCATGCAACAGCTGCTGCTTGCAATCAGAGTTCACAATTACTGTCTTAGTGCGTCGCCACAGCACACGGCTTGCTGTAGCATGGGTCGCACACTATACATTGACGTTGCTTTCTTTTTTCCCGTCGCAGTAGACCCTTTTAGAAAAAAGGCGCCCCGAGCACCACGGACGCGAACTACAGTCTGCCGCCATTGTGAGGGCTCCTCAGCAGACGACGCAGGCTGTGTGTCCCAGCGACCCTGATGCGCGTGTCTTGCAGGTACGTCACGGGAAAGCAGAGGCATTAATAGCCTCTGCTTCAACTGTCTTAAAGAAAATTACTACTTGCAATCGTTTGTGGTCTTTTTGAATACCTTCTCACAAAAAAAATTGGCCTTGTATCTGGAAATTTCACTGCAAATGTCGTCGAAAGACAATATTGCCACGTTCCATTTCTCAAGTTTTGGTATCGCCCAAACCCATTACACAATTCTCAGCGCAAACCGCGGCTGCAGTTTTCGAGAAGCTTCAGGACTGTAGTGGATCATTTCGATAAGATCACGCCCACTCCGTGAACTGTACAGATTATTCTGGAACCTACGTCACCGCCAGCGATAACGTTAGAACATTCGATGGCAAGAGTATAAATGCCGACGCACTTCGCCACTGATCGACGGCCGGCGTTGATCAGTGGCGGCGTTGATCGACGGCCGGCGCTCCGTTCATTGCTATCTGTGCAAGACTGCTATTGTAATCAGACTCTCCGTTTACCGGGCACAAGTTCGCCCCAATAAACAGTTAATTCCCAACATAAAGTTTTCTGTCTTCGGCCATGTCACGACCCCGTGACATCTGGTGGAGGTGCTGCTTTATTCATGTACCGGACGCCGCCGTCAAGCCGTGAACCCAGCCCATGGTGCTGAGAAGACACCGACGACAACCAGGAGCAGCAAACAAGCCGCCGACAGCAAGGTCTACCAACGGAGTATGGGCTTCTACAAGACAAGGCGCGGAAGACCACGGCCATGACCCCGACTGCAGCGACAATGACAACCGCAGCGTCACAACCCACGATGGTCATGCATCAACCCAGGGAACCACCAATTTTCCATGGGTCATCGTTCGAAGACCCGGAGTCCTGGTTAGAAACATACGACCGTGTGGCCGCCGTCAACCACTGGAACAATGACGAAAAGCTGCGTCGTGTGTACTTCTATTTTGAAGACACCGCAAGGACCTGGCTCCAGAATCGGGAATCCACGCTCCGAACGTGGGATGTCTTCTGCGGCGCATTCCTGCAAACGTTCGCGAGTGTCGCTCGCAAAGAGAGGGCCGCTGCGTTACTAGAGACCCGGGTTCAGCTGCCTAATGAAAATGTTGCCAATTTCACAGAAGAGATGACCCGCCTCTTCTGTCACGCTGACTCAGACATGCCTGAGTAGAAAAAATTTCGTCTTCTCATGCGAGGGGTCAAACAGGAGCTCTTTGCGGAACTCATGAGGAATCCACCGAACACCGTCCAAGAATTTGTATCCGAGGTGAACACTATCGAAAAGACCCTGGACATGCGCACCAGACAGTATAATCGTCGCCTGACTCCAAAATGCGCTGCCGCTCAAGCCATTGACTCCGACGACCTGCGTGATACCATCCGAGCGATCGTGCGGGAAGAGCTGAGGAAGCTGTTGCCTTCAGCGCAGCCTCAAGTGGATTCGATCGCCGACATTGTGCGAGAAGTTCGGCAATTACTTCGAATTCCCCAAGCACCGCTGCCCAAGCCGAGAACTATGAGCTACGCCGCTGCAGAGTGCTACTCCTCCCCGTCCACGCCAAAACGCCGCCCCATCACACTTCCGTCGCCAGACGACACCGCCGCCACCACCCCCACCGACGTCCTACCATTCGCCAGCGGGCCAGCGCAGTGCGCAGAGGAAAAGCGACGTTTGGCGTGCACCTGGCAACCGCCCGCTCTGCTACCACTGCGGCGAGGCCGGGCGCACTTACCGCCGTTGCCAGTGCCGACAGATGGGACTGCCTGGCTTCGCCGTCAATACACCATGTTCGCAGCCTGGAGAACGGCCACATGACATCGCCCACTACCTGACAGGAACTCAGTGGACACCACGAAGTCCTTCCCGTTCACCGTCGCCAAGCCGTCGCATGTCACCGCACCACCGTCAGTACTCTGGCCCAACGCGAGGCCGGTCTCCTAGCCCGTATCCGGGAAACTAAGGACAGCAACCGATGCAGGTGCGGTTGCTGTGCGACGAACTACCGAAGATCCTCCTCCGACGACGACGCGACGGAGCTTTCCGAACACAACGCCAACCTGGCAAAGCCCTGACGGCGAAAGCTCACTTACCGAAGGTGGCCCGACGACGCAACATGGAAGCAGCGGAACAAGCCGACGCAGCCGTGACCCGACGCCACGCCCTAACTGTAATGCGAGACGGTGAACTAGTGACCTCGACGTTCTTATCGACGGCCACAGTGTGACAGCTCTGGTCGATACTGCAGCCGACTATTCCGTAATCAGTGGGTCGTTCGCCACGAAGTTAAAGAAAGTTAGGACAGCTTGGGAAGGCCCCGAAATCCGCACAGCCGGAGGTCATTTCCTAACGCCAGGAGGAATCTGCACAGCGAGAGTCACAATTAACGGCCGTATTTATCCTGCAGACTTCGTAGCACTACAGCATTGCTAGAGAGATGTCATCTTTGGCATGAACTTCTTATGCCTCTATGGCGCATTCATCCTCTTAACAAATTCGATAACGTTATCTACAGAAGAAGCACTACCGCCGCCGTCAGGGAACCACGTCTTGAATGTGTTGAAAGAACGATTCACAATTCTGCCTCGCTCCAGCGTCATTATTTCAGTCGGTGCACTGAGATCACCTGACTTGGAAGGCGTCGTTGAAGGCAATCAGCATCTGTTGGTCACCCGCAATATTTGCGTCGCAAGAGAAATTGCAGAGCTGCGGGGAAGCAAAGCAACGGTTATGCTCACGAATTTCAGCAATGAATACAAACACGTGAACAAAGGAACAACGGTCGCATACATCGAAGAAATTGGGGACGCCACCAGTGCTTTCGCCCTCGCCGATTCTGCGGAACCTGCTCAGAGAAACCAAGCCCCTCCCCCAGCTTTAGACGTCAATCCCAGCCTTCCGAACAATAAAAGAACAACTCAAGACCCTGCTTGCTTGCTTGCTTATTCCTTTCTTTTGTGGCTCTCACCCACTAAGGGGGATTGGCCAAGATGCCGGTGGTTAATGCAAGTCAATACCTCTAGGTTTTCTAGACTAGGGGAATATGTTTACTGTGTTTTGACTGTGAAATTAATTTGGCGCAATGTAAAAAAAAGAAAAAAGGGGGGAGTAGAGAAATAATAAAATCTGAGGTGTAATCGTTATATGAAATTCTTCTGAAAGTTGAATCATTGCAGTGTATCAGCTAAATAATAAATGGTAGTGTGACTAGTAAAATTAGAAAGCTGATCACTGACTCAGCAAGGTAATCTTCTTGTGTTATATAGGAATTCGCAGAGAACCCCGCAGATGTTCCTGCGGGGTTCCCAATGAATCGGCCCCAAAAGACAAGATATTGGAAGTATTAGGTGATATTCCTAGTTTTTTAAATAAAATTTCGAAACAATTTTTTCTTTGTTGTTTTGACACGGTCACATGTGATAAGAATATGGTCGATATGTTCAGGTTCGTTACAGTTTGAGCACAGAGGAGTGGCACCAGACCAGACCTGTTTAAGCAGAAATTAAGAGGTCCTGCTCCTGCAATACGAAGATTGCTTTTCGTCGTCGTCGAAAATTCGGCAGACTCCAATCATTAAACATCGCATCATAACCGAGGAAAATGCCAGAGCACTCCGTCAGGGTTCGTACAGGGTTTCGACGCGAGAGCGCGAGGCCGTAAAGACACAAGTTGATGAAATGCTACGGGACGACATCATCCAGCCGTCCAAGAGTCCATGGGCGTCCCCCGTAATGTTATTGAAGAAAAAGGATGGAACCCTACGTTTCTGCGTCGATTATCGCCGCCTGAACAAAATCACAAAAAAGGACGTGTATCCTCTCCCACGAATAGACGACGCACTGGATCGGCTTCATAACGCCAAGTACTTTTCGTCAATGGACCTCAAGACTGGCTATTGGGAAATTGAAGTCGACGAAAGACACCGAGAGAAGACTGCGTTTATAACACCGGACGGCCTCTTCGACTTTAAAGTGATGCCCTTCGGTCTTTACCTAAGGGCAACACTGTAGTCAGATGCGTTCAAGCACTCTCGCACTGGTCAACTTGAAAGCTGGCTCGCCAGCTGTTGACTTGGAGGCAGTTTCGGTCTGTGCCATGCCCAGCCTGGAAGTGGGTCGCAAAGTGGAGTTCGGGTTGCCAGGTGTGAAACCCACCTAGCGGCCTTTGTGTGTTTCCGTCACGGGGTGTTCCGCAAAGCTTACGGAGAGTTCGCTGCAGGGCATAGATGTACCGCCACGCCAGTGCCCCTCGGGAACTAGGTATCTGAGAGGGAGAACGCTGATGCAGGACACAGCTGTAGGTGTCGGCATAGTCCCTATCCGTCTCAAGGCAGGGAAGTGTTAGAGAGCCTGAGTACTTATGTATGTGTATGATGTGTTTCGCACAGCCGGTGTCCGCAGTTTACAGCGAGTTAGCGGATGTGAGGTAGTCGCAGTGAGTGGAAAGTGGGTGATATAGACTGGTAACTTAGCGCACCATTCCGACCAGGGTTGCTGCTTGGCGCGCTCGTAGACATGCCAAATCTTAGCGGCATCATGAAGGTTATCGACGGCCACCAGCCGTTTGCTATTCTCTGACCTGCCATCGAGGGTGCCGAGCGAGCTTACGGTCTTGACCCACAGGAATACGTCATCCTCAAAACCACAGAGCTCCTGGAATTCCCATACAGCAGCTGATAGTAACGAGCTTTGGCAGGACCCAGGAGTTCCCTCAACAAAACAGGACGAAATTTTCGCTAGCGAGGATTTCGTCCGTATGACGTCTATGTGTTTGTTGCGCGAAGAACTCGAGGGCCTAAGGGCGGGCTCCTCGGAAACTGTAAAGACCCCGGAACTTACGCAGGCCACGGTTAGAAGATACCAAGCTGCCCAATTGGTGCGACAGCGACAGGCGCGTGGCAGTGCAGATGGGCAGTGCTGCATCATCGGGTAAGCCGCCCTGGGAGCCTTTCGCGGCGGCTGCGGAATATGTGATACTTGCGGCCGTTAGACATATTAAAAAATAAAACTACAGAATGCAATAATATATACAGATTCCATAGGCGTAGTAAAAGCTCTAAAAACTCTTAAAAAGCACAATAACTCTGACCTTGTCTCGTTTTATTCTCTTTTTTGCACAGTCTACTTATCCAAACAGTGTGTTGTAGTCTGCTGGGTGCCAGGACACCGCCATATACAAAGCAACGTTCTGGTGGACCAGCAAGCTTAATCCGCCAACAAAACCGCTACTAATTTATTGATGCCAATTCCTGCACTCGACTTGAAACCTTTTCTAAAACGAAAGGTCGGGGGCTATTGGCAGAGCACATGGGACACACACACAGGTAATAAAATGCATGTCATCAAGCGCAACTTGGTCATTGGCCACCAGTATCAAAATCACCCCACACAGAAGTAATACTTACAAGGTTAGGAACAGGACGTAAATACACTACACATTCACTTCTTTTGTCTGGTGGCGATCCACCTTTGTGTGATATAGGTGTGGCGAAGCACTTACCGTACTTCACATTCTGATCCAGTGTAAAGAATTATAGAAACAAAGAAAACACTTTTCATTACCCTATATACCGACAATAGATACACTTCATCCTGCAATATCCTGGAACCACCGAAGAGGCATTGACGTCATCCGCGGTAGCTGCAGCAGCAGTCGGGTCGTGAAGTCCATGATGGAGGGAGCGTGGGCGGCATTCCTATGATGGAGCCGATACCCGCACTGCCGATGACCCTTGAGGACATGGACAGGTGGCGTTAGCTGCAACTTGACAGGGTGCGTCAATGTAATGGACGAAACAACATACAACGCCCGTTCGTCGGGCTCTGGTGGACGAAATCGGCTGTTTTACATGGGTGTAAAAACGACACTGGTCCCGTCGTGGTGTTGCGAGTAGCACGTGTTTCTCCGCAGCGATTGCCAACGCTGAAGATAGCTGCGAAATGGTCTAGGAGTGGTCGGATGCATCTTTGATGGCCTCTTACACTCATACGCATCAGTTTCGCCTGGCGAGCGCAGCCGACATGGAAGATACGACAACAACCCTAGTCGCACTTGCAGACCGCAACAATGTGGCATGCCTAAGCTTTGCTTTGCGACGTCTCCAATATGTAGCTTTTCTCGTAGGCAAACATGTGAGGCTTCGACCGATGGTGCAGTCAGATATAATATGCGCACAGATGAGCCATTCTGTTCAGCAACCATAGCTTTGGAGAAAGTCTTATGCTGTACTGGTAAGTCCACCTTGAAAATGCACTTGCCACTTGATTTTCCTCGTTCGGCGCAGTGTTCCCTAGTTTGTCACAGGCTCCGAATTTATGTGGTGACTTCTCTTATAGCCGACGCTGTTGTGGCAACAGAAGATATATCTCGTTTCGTATATTTCTGGGCTGGTAGTATTCGTGGCATGGCGGTGCGTCGAATATCAGCGTTGTCGGGATTTGCGTATGACCCAATAAGGCTGAGCTTTAGTTAAGGGAACGTAGTGCGCTTTCTTTTGGCTGTGGTGAACTTACGTTGAATCACGCCACAGCGCCGAGTATGTCTGTATATATTAGCAGTTGCCACTACGCGACAGCAGCTGCCACACATCCTGTCATGCTCATCAGTTCATTAGTAGGTACCCGCTTTTTGAACTTCAACCACTGTTCATGGTTTTAAATTATGCATCTGGCTTTCACCCCATACACCAACCGAGAAGCTGATCTGTAGCATGATTTCTGCACTGAGGTCATGACTGCGGTGGCTACTTCCTCACCATGGTATAATTAACACGACCTTTTGCTATTCAAACACGCTGCACAAATTTAATGCCACTGTCATAATTTAATACTTGTGTATGTTTTTGCCCGTGTTACTACGAGGAATTTTAAGACCCATATACAGCCACGTACCATATTGCCACGTTCCATTTCCCAAGTTTTTGTTATCGTCCCAAACACCACATGATTCTCAGCGCAAACCGCGCCTGCAGTTTTCGAGAAGGTTCTGGACTGTAGTAGATCATTTCGATAAGATCACGCCCACTGTGCGAACGGTACAGATTGTTCTGGAACCTACGCCACCGCCAGCGATAACGCTAGAACATTCGACGGCAAGAGTATAAATGCCGACGCGCTTCGCCGCTTGTCAGTAGTTGATCGACGGCCGACGTTCCGTTCATTGATATCTGTGCAAGACTGCTATTGTAATCAGACTCTCCGTTTACCGGGCACAGGTTCGCCCAAATAAACAGTTAAATCCCAACACGAAGTCTCCTGTCTTCGGCCACGTCACGACCCCGTGACATCTGGTGGAGGTGCTGCTTCGTTCATGTACCGAACGCCCCCGTCAAGCCGCGAACCCAGCCCACGTCGCGGAGAAGACACCGACGCCAACCAGGAGCAGCGAAGAAGCCGCCGACAGCAAGGGCTACCACCGGAGTACGGGCTTCTACAAGACAAGGTGCGGAAGACCACGGCCATGACCACGACTGCAGTGACAATGACAACCACAGCGTCCCAGCCCGCGATCGTCATGCATCAAACCAGGGAACCACCAATTTTCCATGGGTCATCGTTCGAAGACCCGGAGTCCTGGTTAGAAACATACGACCGTGTGGCCGCCCTCAACCACTGGGACAATGACGAAAAGCTGCGTCGTGTGTACTTCTATTTGGAAGACCCCGCAAGGACCTGGCTAGGGAATCGGGAATCCACGCTCCGAACGTGGGATGTATTCTGCGGCGCATTTCTGCAAACGTTCGCGAGCGTCACTCGCAAAGAGAGGGCCGCTGCGTTACTAGAGACCCGGGTTCAGCTGCCTAATGAAAATGTTGCCAATTTAACAGAAGAGATGACCCGCCTCTTCTGTCACGCTGACTCAGACATGCCTGAGTAGAAAAAATTTCGTCTTCTCATGCGAGGGGTCAAACAGGAGCTCTTTGCGGAACTAATGAGGAATCCACCGAACACCGTCCAAGAATTTGTATCCGAGGTGAACACTATCGAAAAGACCCTGGACATGCACACCAGACAGTATAATCGTCGCCTGACTGCAGACTGCGCTGCTGCTCAAGCCAGTAACTCCGGAGACCTGCGTGAAACGATCCGAGCGATCGTGCGGGAAGAGCTGCGCAAGCCGTTGCCTTCAGCGCAGCCTCAAGTGGATTCCATCGCTGACATTGTGCGAAAAGTTCGGCAATCGCTTCGAATTCCCCAAGCACCGCTGCCCAAGCCGAGAAGTATGAGCTACGCCGCTGCAGAGCGCTACTCCTCCCCGTCCACGCCAAAACGCCACCCCATCGCACTTCCGTCGCCAGACGACACCGCCGCCACCACCCCCACCGACGTCCTACCATTCGCCAGCGGGCCAGCGCAGTGGCAGAGGAAAAGCGACGTTTCGCGTGCACCTGGCAACCGCCCGCTCTGCTACCACTGCGGCGAGGCCGGGCGCACTTACTGCCGTTGCCAGTGCCGACAGATGGGACTGCCTGGCTTCGCCGTCAATACACCATGTTCGCAGCCTGGAGAACGGCCACATGACAGCGCCCACTACCTGACAGGAACTCGGTGGACACCACGAAGTCCTTCCCGTTCACCGTCGCCCAGCCGTCGCATGTCACCGCACCACCGTCAGTACTCTGGCCCAACGCGAGGCCGGTCTCCTAGCCCGTATCCGGGAAACTAAGGACAGCAACCGATGCTGGTGCGGTTGCTGTGCGACGAACTACCGAAGATCCTCCTCCGACGACGACGCGACGGAGCTTTCCGAACACAACGCCAACCTGGCAAAGCCCTGACGGCGAAAGCTCACTTACCGAAGGTGGCCCGACGACGCAACATGGAAGCAGCGGAACAAGCCGACGCAGCCGTGACCCGACGCCATGCCCTAACTGTAATGCGAGACGGTGAACTAGTGACCTCGACGTTCTTATCGACGGCCACAGTGTGACAGCTCTGGTCGATACTGCAGCCGACTATTCCGTAATCAGTGGGTCGTTCGCCACGAAGTTAAAAAAAGTTAGGACAGCTTGGGAAGGCCCCGAAATCCGCACAGCCGGAGATCATTTCCTAACGCCAGGAGGAATCTGCACAGCGAGAGTCGCCATTAACGGCCGTATTTATCCTGCAGACTTCGTAGCCCTACAGCATTGCTCGAGAGATGTCATCCTTGGCATGAACTTCTTATGCCTCTATGGCGCATTCATCCTCTTAACAAATTCGATAACGTTATCTACAGAAGAAGCACTACCGCCGCCGTCAGGGAACCACGTCTTGAATGTGTTGAAAGAACGAATCACAATTCCGCCTCGCTCCAGCGTCATTATTTCAGTCGGTGCACTGAGATCACCTGACTTGGAAGGCGTCGTTGAAGGCAATCAGCATCTGTTGGTCACCCGCAATATTTGCGTCGCAAGAGAAATTGCAGAGCTGCGGGGAGGCAAAGCAACGGTTATGCTCACGAATTTCAGCAATGAATACAAACACGTGAACAAAGGAACAACGGTCGCTTACATCGAAGAAATTGAGGACGCCACCAGTGCTTTCGCCCTCACCGATTCTGTGGAACCTGCTCAGAGAAACCAAGCCCCTCCTCCAGCTTTAGACGTCAATCCCAGCCTTCCCGAACAATAAAAGAACTCAAGACCCTGCTTGCTTTCTTGCTTATTCCTTTCTTTTGTGGCTCTCACCCACTAAGGGGGATTGGCCAAGATGCCGGTGGTTAATGCAAGTCAATACCTCTAGGTTTTTTAGACTAGGGGAATATGTTTACTGTGTTTTGACTGTGAAATTAATTTGGCGCAATGTAAAAAAAAGAAAAAAAGGGGGGGAGTAGAGAAATAATAAAATCTGAGGTGTAATCGTTATATGAAATTCTTCTGAAAGTTGAATCATTGCAGTGTATCAGCTAAATAATGAATGGTAGTGTGACTAGTAAAATTAGAAAGCTGATCACTGACTCAGCAAGGTAATCTTCTTGTGTTATATAGGAATTCACAGAGAACCCCGCAGATGTTCCTGTCGCTGTGTCCCAATGAATCGGCCCCAAAAGACAAGATATTGGAAGTATTAAGTGATATTCCTAGTTTTTTAAATAAAATTTCGAAGCAATTTTTTCTTTGTTGTTTTGACACGGTCACATGTGATAAGAATATGGTCGATATGTTCAGGTTCGTTACAGTATGAGCACAGAGGAGTGGCACCAGACCAGACCTGTTTAAGCAGAAATTAAGAGGTCCTGCTCCTGCAATACGAAGATTGCTTTTCGTCATCGTCGAAAATTCGTCAGACTCCAATCATTAAACATCGCATCATAACCGAGGAAAATGCCAGACCACACCGTCAGGGTTCGTACAGGGTTTCGACGCGAGAGCGCGAGGCCGTAAAGACACAAGTTGATGAAATGCTACGGGACGACATCATCCAGCCGTCCAAGAGTCCATGGGCGTCCCCCGTAATGTTATTGAAGAAAAAGGATGGAACCCTACGTTTCTGCGTCGATTATCGCCGCCTGAACAAAATCACAAAAAAGGACGTGTATCCTCTCCCACGAATAGACGACGCACTGGATCGGCTTCATAACGCCGAGTACTTTTCGTCAATGGACCTCAAGACTAGCTATTGGGAAATTGAAGTCGACGAAAGAGACCGAGAGAAGAGGGCGTTTATAACACCGGACGGCCTCTTCGAGTTTAAAGTGATGCCCTTCGGTCTTTACCGAAGGGCAACACTGTAGCCAGATGCGTTCAAGCACTCTCACACTGGTCAACTGGCTCGCCAGCTGTTGACTTGGAGGCAGTTTCGGTCTGTGCCATGCCCAGCCTGGAAGTGGGTCGCAAAGTGGAGTTCGGGTTGCCAGGTGTGAAACCCTCCTAGTGGCCTTTGTGTGTTTCCGTCACGGGGTGTTCCGCAAAGCTTACTGAGAGTTCGCTGCAGGGCACAGATGTACCGCCACACCAGTGCCCCTCGGGAACTCGGTATCTGAGAGGGAGAACGCTGATGCAGGACACAGCTGTAGGTGTCGGCATAGTCCCTATCCGTCTCAAGGCAGGGAAGTGTTAGAGGCCTGAGTACTTATGTATGTGTATGATGTGCTTCGCACAGCCGGTTTCCGCAGTTTACAGTGAGTTAGCGGATGTGAGGTAGTCGCAGTGAGTGGAAAGCGGGTGATATAGACTGGTAACTTAGCGCACCATTCCGATCAGAATCTCTGCCTGGCGCGCTCGTAGACATGCCAAATCTTAGCGACATCGTGAAGGTTATCAACGGCGACAAGCCGTTTTCGATGCTCTGACCTGTCATCGAGGGTGCCGAGCAAGTTGATGGTCTCGACCCAAAAAAGCACGTCATCCTGAAAACCATGGAACTCTGGTAATTCCCATGCAGCAGCTGATAGTAACGAGCTTTGGCAGGATCCAGGAGTTTCCTAAACAAAACAGACGTCATACGAACGAAATCCTCGCTAGCGAAAGAACTAGCCTACGTGGTGGTTGCGCGAAGAACTCGAGGGTCTAAGGGTGGGAGCCGCGTAAACTGTGAAGACCCCGGCCCTCACGCAGGCCACGGGTAGAAGGTACCAAGCTGCCCAGTTCGTGCGACAGGCGCGTGGTGGCGCAGATGAGCAGCGCTGCATCGTCGCGTCAGCCGCTCCGGAATTCCTTGGTGGCGGCTGTGGAATATGTGATACTTGCGGCCGTTAGACACAATAAAAAATAAAACTACAGAAGGCAATATTATATACAGATTCTCTAAGCGTAGTTAAAAACTCTGAAAGCTCTTAAAAAGCACAAGATCTTTGTCCTTGTCTCGCTTTATTCACTTTTATTAACAGTCTACTCAACCAAACAGCATGTTGTAGTCTGCTGGGCGCCAGGACACCGCTAAATACAAGGCAACGTTCTCGTGGACCAGCCAGCTTAATACGCAAACAAAAGCGCCTATACCAATTCCTGCACTCGACTGGAAACCTTTTCTAAAACTAAAGCTCAGGGGTTATTGGCAGAGCACATGGGACACACAAACAGGAAATAAATTGCATGTCATCAAACCGCAACTTGGTCATTGGCCCCAAGTATCAATATCACGCCACACAGAAGTAATACTTACAAGGTTAGGAACAGGGCATACATACACTACACATCCATTTCTTTTGTCTGGTGGCGATCCACCTTTGTGTGATATAGGTGTGGAGAAGCACTTACCGTACTTCACATTCTGATCCAGTGTAAAGAATTAGAGAAACAAAGACAACACTTTTCATTACCCTATATACCAATAATAGATACACTTCATCCTGCAATATCCTGGAACCACCGAAGAGGCATTGACGCCATCCGCGGTAGGTGCAGCAGCAGTCGCGTCGTGAAGTCCATTATGGAGGAAGCGTGCGCGGCGTTCCTATGATGGAGCCGCTACCCGCACTGCCGATGACCCTTGAGGACATGTACAGGTGGCGTTAGCTGCAACTTGACAGGCTGCGCCAATGTAATGGACGAAACAACACACAACGCCCGTTCGTCGGGCTCTGGTGGACGAAATCGGCCGTTTTACATGGGTGTATAAACGACAGATACTGGTTCCGTCGTCATGTTGCGAGTATCGCGTGCTTCATCGCAGTGGTTGCCAGCGCTGAAGACAGCACCGGAATGGTATGAGGAGTAGTCGGATGCATCTTTGATGGCCTCTTGAACTCATACGCGTCAGTTTCGCCTGGCGAGCGCAGCCGGCCCGGAAGATATGCCAACAACCCTAGTCGCACTTGTGAACCGCAACAATGGGGCAAGCCTCAGCTTTGCTTCGCGACGTCTCTAATATGTCGCTTTGCTCGAGGGCAAACATGTGAGGCTTCAGCTGATGGATGTTGTCAGATGGATGCGCACAGACGAGCCATTCTGTTCAGCGACCATAGCTTTGGAGAAAGTCTTATGCTGTATTGGCAAGTCTACCATGATGATTACACTTGCCACTTGATCTTCTTCGTTCGGCGCAGTGTCCCCTAGTGCGTCACTGGCTCCGCATTTATGTCGCGACTTCTCTGATAGCCGAGGCTGTTGTGGCGACAGGAGAATATAGATTTCGTTTTGTATATTTCTGGGCTGGTAGTATTCGTGGCATGACGGTTCGTCGAATATCAACGTTGTCGGGATTTGCGTATGACCCAATAAGGCTGAGCTTTAGTTAAGGGGACGTAGTGCGCTTCCTTCGGGCAGTGGTGAACTTACGTTGAATCACGCCAGAGCGCCGAGTATGTATGTATATATCAGCAATTGACACTACGCGACAGCAGCTGCCACTACATCCTGTCATGCTCAGCAGTTCATCAGTAGGGATCCGCTTTTTAAACTTGAATCACTGTTTACGGTTTTAAATTATGTACCTGACTTTCACCCCATATACTGACCGAGCAGCTGATCCGTAGCATGATTTTTGTACTGAGGTCATGGCTGTGGTGGCTACTTCCTCCCCGTAGTTTATGTATCACGACCTTTTGCTATTCAAACACTGCGCATATTTCATGCCACTCTCATGATTTAACACTTGTGTATGGTTTTACCCGTGTTACCACGAGAAATTTTAAGACCCCTATACAGCCACGTACCATATCATTGTTCACATCTCGTGTGCACTAAATTGACGCTCTTCGGCCATCAATTTATTCCTGCGCCGTAAACCCCCACGCATCAACTGTGGTGCAGCTGTCGGCTCCCAGCTTTTTTTTTTTGCTATGGCTATCTGATCTTTTTTCATCGTCGCCACTTGTTATATCACGTTGCCACTTATCATCGCTTCCTTTGATTCTTGAATTTCATTGTTTCAAACACGAACGTCGTTGCTCCATGTAGCAACAGTAATGTTGCACGGGATCGAAGGTGTATTCTATTCCTGGCATGGATAAAGGACAACATATTAAGGAAACATAGCACAAAACGAAAAGTAAGAAAGGACAGCAGAAAATTTTTGGGGTCATATAAAGCTCGACTTGTGCGTTTATGTTACAGGTTTTCTTGAGAAGCCTGAATGTCTAGGCACATTTTAGTAGAGATAAATCATCAGCACTCTTCTCAATAGGTTATCTTTGCTGGGAACAGCGATCACCCACCCTATATTTAGCCTATGTCGATGTTGAAGTCTATTGTGAAACCTTTTTTGTGCCACACATGTTTGGACTTATTCTTTGTGAAATCAGCAACTAGTGCGTTTATGAGCTTGAAATAATGCTAATATTTACCTGGTTGTCTTTGTATGAGCACCACTCTGAGCTAATTGATGCTTTCTATGTACAAGCCTTCGCTGTGCAAGTGAACAAATCTCCACGAAAGGTGTGCTCTAGCACACAATGGCGCCCTTATACAAACAGCGAAGCACACGTAGGAAAAAGCAAATGTTTATTTCTAACACAAACAAACCGAAGAAAAAATTTGAGTCTTGCAAAATTGGTACTTCTCGTGCTATTCACCTGAAAGAAGAAAAAAAAGGTAATCAATTGAAATTCAATGCACCATTTCTAGCACAATGTCGCTTCGAAAGGGTCACTTATGCGTAAGATGGCTTCATTTGTTGAATTTAACTACCCTTCCACGATAACAAAAACGTTGCTGTTGCATTGAGCAAGAAAATACACAGAAATGTTGGGAACGTAGCGACGATACAAGTTCCCGCACCAACATGCCTTGACATCGCAGATTTTACGCGTTCGTTATGCTTTGTTATGCCTAAAATTTAAAACGATTTGTTATGCTTAAAAATGAATTACGACTCTTTCATATTGAAATGAAGGATCTAAAAAGCAACTTGTCAAAATTATTGAGAATGTTTTGTGAATAAGCGGAAATGAAACCTTGAAGTCCATGATGTCACGTTGACATCCACGCATAGATTTTCCTAATTATACTCTAGAGGGAACTCTGGCACTAGTGTCTAAAGAAGCTGCAACGCATGGCGCTTTAGCGAGCATGGGAATTGTAGGTATGACATAGATTTGCCTAGTCTTCACACTTCGATTTCGTTCTGGCTTCGTGTGGCTTGAAGCTGCTTTTTCATGAAACAATCGGCAAATGTTCGACTTGAAATCGACTTCAGATTGACTTTAAGTCAGTTCGACTTCAAATCGGGTCACGCAGGGAAAGAACGGTTTGCTCTCTCTTTCGAAACGAAAGAGAGAACAACCGTTCTTTTTTCGTTTACCGACTTAGTTGCATTCGCCTCGAGACGACATCGTTGGAGATGCTCTTCTAGTGTGTGTAACTGGGACTGCAACCTTTTCCTTGTACTCGCCATCAGAATAATGTCGTCAGCGAAAGCCATTGCTGACATTACGAGGCCCTCACTCTCCAAAGAAATCGCACTTGGGAGCTGTTCGAAAAGTTCGTCCAGTGTCAAGTTAAAGAGCAGAGGTGATAATGGATCACCCTGTCTTACCCCTCTCGTAGGGTGGACCACCTTAGATAGGTTGCCATATGAGAGTACCATGGTGGCTCTTTCATAAAAATCTGAGACATATGCACAGAAACCCTCCGCAACTCGCTTTCGTCTCAAACCCTGTAAAATAGCTGGGTGAGCGACTTGGTCGAATGCTTTTGCAACATCGACGGAGGCCAAGGCCAAAAGCCTGAGCTTATGCCTCGCCTCATCAATAACTGTTTGTCGTAAGAGAAGGTTTTCTGCACAGCCGTGAGCAGGAATGAAGGCTCTTTGACGGCAGTCTAGTTTAATCGTTGACATTAGACGACGCATAAATATCTTATGCAACAGCCTCGTTAGAACATGAGAAACTGTAATCGGGCGATGTAATGAAGCCGAAGACGCTCCAGGCACCTTGGGAAGAAAAATGGTCCGAGCGTTACACAGCAAAAGAGGCAGTCTTTTCTGAAAGATCAAAAGGTTCAGAAGAACTCTAAGAACGAGCATAGGACAGCTGAGTGAAAGCGATCGATGTTCAGATGTGTCAGAGACACACATTACCCTCCCCCATCCCTTTCCATCACCTCCTGGCTCGACTGGATCGGCGCCGAAGGGGAAGAAGAACAGCGTCGACTGATCGCACAGGCGGTCGAAATGCTCGGCCTATAAATTTGGCTGAATAAAAGTCTATTACT
Organism: Rhipicephalus microplus; assembly: GCF_013339725.1. Lineage (NCBI taxonomy): Eukaryota > Metazoa > Arthropoda > Arachnida > Ixodida > Ixodidae > Rhipicephalus > Rhipicephalus microplus. The sequence continues at coordinate 186,942,599 of NC_051167.1, forward strand.
ACTACTACTAGGACAACTGTGCAGACTTCTGGAGGAAAACCCATCCAGTCCCGCCGCTGAGTTTTTCAGTGGCATTGCAGACTTAATCTCTTGTGCAGAGATGAGGAACCTAGGGTCTATCGACCCAGCTGTTGCATTGTTGCTTAAAGAGTGTTTGGAGGTTGGGGGTGCTTCAAGAATTCCCTGCCATTCTTCTAGAAAAGCATTGGGATCCTCTTTCGCGGATGACCCAGCTTCGTCCAGGATGTTCCGTATGCAAAACGAGCGATTCTTCTTATAAAGATTTTGGCATTGTTCGTATTCTCTCTTCTTTCTTTTAAGACGGCTTTCCTCAGTCGCGGCCGGCGTGGCGTGCATCTTCTCTGTACCCTCCTATCTGTGGGGAAGAAGTCAAGTAGGTAATTTTCAAGGGCAGTTGTGACATCGTCTCCATTCGGGAATCTCTTTGTCAATTCTCACAATCTAAAAGCTTGGAAGGAACGAGGTGGCTGTTTCCCCACCAGTGTTTGCAGCTCATCCACTATGGCAGCTCGATGGTCCACCTGTGAAGATGTAATGCCGCACGGTGCCCCTGTGTCTTCCTGAGCCTGTATAGACATTGACGAAGAACCAGAAACAGCTTGGCTTTGATCATCACCATCTCTCCTAAATTGCAAGTCTTTCACGAGATTCCGGTATTGCACTTGCCGCCTGTGGGACCTAATGCCGTCGAAAGTTCTTGTTGGAAATATCCTCGCCAATCGCTGGTTGATATTCTGAACACCCTCTTTAAGGAGTTGGACTTCATAGGCTGCCAGAGGGTATTCTTCCTCCCTTGTTTATCTTGGTCTAGTTCGTTCGATATCGATGTCAGCATTATAAGCCTCGATATGAGCATGACGTCTATGTTGGCTTAAACCAATCTTCGACATGAAAGAGCTTCCACATTCGGGGCAGGCATTGTGGTCCCTCTCCCTGTCCAGGACTGTATTTGATTCCACCATTGTCATGCCATCACTACTGTGATTGAGGGAGGAGTCCCAGAAGAGGCACCCTCGCAGAACGCGGGGTCCTCATTTCCATTGTCAGATTCGGAGTCCGAAAATAGGTCAGGCGGTAAAATGCGCCAACCGCTTGGCCTTGCGCCCGTGCTCCGCCAGTCTGACCCTTTGTTGCCGCCGGCAGGTCCGTGCGCAACCGCCGCAGTCCACACAGAAGGCGCTGAAGAGCCGGATGGGGCCGAACCGACAATCAAGCCTGACGCCTGATGTGTGCGGCTGGCTGTTTCGCACGCCACCACCGCCTCCAACACTCCGGCTGCTTGAGAGCCGGGAACACCCACCACAACGGGTGCTCTAGATACCGATGGAGTAGGTAACATAACGTACCTATATTTGATAGGGCTTCCCCTTTCTCCCATTCGTCCTGGTAACTCTTGTGGACTCATTCGTTGACCATGCTTCAACTGAGGCGACTTAAGCCTCCCCTCTATTCTTTCTGGTGGCATATCAGTACACTCTGCCCCAGACTCTGCTCCACAAGCAGCTTCTGCTGATCTCTCAGTATCATGATCTTCGGGAGATTCCAGTACTCGTGAATTTGCCTCTCCTGTCCACTCACATGTCACTGCATCCTCAGGAACATTTCCTGCCACTTTATTTCCAGTGTAAACTTGTTCGCCTTCAGTCTGGATCTCTGCACAACCATTCCAAACTCTAGATCCTTCATTGTACCCCCCATCAGGGATATCAAGTGCTAGAGCATCATCTCCTCCATCAGTCTCTGGCGATACCTTTCTTCCTGTCTCAGCAGCCTCCCCGGTGTCGCCACCACTCTCGCCCGGAACGCTAGGCTTCTCTTTAGCTTTGTGACCGGATCTCGCACGATGCACATCCAGCCCTCTCTGGGTTCCAAAAGACCGTTTGCAGATGTCAAACGTGAACAGGCTCCTTTCAACTGGGGCCGCTGCTGGCACCCTTCGCGAACAACTCGCACGAGTGTTGGGATACATTCCCCCAAGCTTGGTGCGGCTGCCTGTGGGCAGTCGCTTTCTCGAAAAAAATTCTTTTCAGCTGACAAGCCAAGCAAAAGAGGCCTTAGAAATTTCTCCCTAATGACCGAGGTGCCTTCCCTGTTGCACCGGCAGTCAATGGATCACTCAAAGGTAATGCTACAAAGAAAGCACGGTGGCAGGGGGAACCACGAGCAGGTAGTGATAGGACTTCTCCCCCCAGGGGTAGAAGGGGTAGGAGCCTCGTCAAGCTGCTAACATAGCAGCTTTTTGCTTTTATCCTTGCGTTTTCTTTTTCGCAGCTCTGTGAAGCAAATGCTCAATAAAACTGAAACTGAAAATTGAACTGAAATCAGAACACAGCAATGGCTTGTTCTGGTTTCGAATCGAAACCAGAACAAGCCACAAGTGCGTTCACGCCAACAAGCACGAAGACTAGGCAAAGCCACGTCATACCCATAAGTTTCCATAGTCGCTGAATACTAGGATTTTTGTGCAAAACTAGTAAAACTAATAAAAGAAAACTAGGGAAGCGTGAAGAATCAGGGAAGGGCGTTTCAGCTGCACTTGCGTCGTTGGAATACTGAGCCTGGAATGGAGCTTGGTCCTAAAGCACTTCCTCCCTATGTGCCCTGTTTCAGTTCTCTACCGTATGTAGGGAAGGATATTGTATCTCCACTAACGTCGTCCACTGTTTGTTTCGCTTACTGCGGCCTTCTCTATTTTTTGTGGATAAGTGGCGTGTAAAACTTCGTCACTTTGCAGATATGTTTAAAGTGGTATTTCAAGTTTATAGGGCTGCTTAGATGCAGCGACCTTCTGTGGCTGCTAGAGCCACCAACGGGACTGGGAATGAAGTATTTGCCTTATAGCGGAATCCTCAGCCTGCGTAAAGTACTTACACTACTTTAGAAAATAAGCACCAACACTGCTGCAGTCCTGTTGTGTTTTTAATTTGATGAGAACGTGATTCCTAGAGAGGTATTCATTAAAAGCAATAAATTTTCACTAAAAAATGAAAATCCGAAACGTCGAAGTCTCTCCTTTTTGAAAAGTAGAAAATGGTTTAATGAAGCTTTGGTTTACTGTTCCACCGATAATTCTTTCTCAAACACGCAGAATGCTGTGAAGTGTTCACTTATAAACTATCTTTGTTGATACGTACCACGGTGTGACAATAAAATTAGGGGACCCTTAAGCTTCGATTTTAAGAGTTGAACACCATAGCGATATTCTGTTCCTAGTGCGTACCTCAACCACTTAGTGCATGAAATCTTTTTACTCTTCCTGTGCACCCACTACGTTGCATTAAGGGTGTATTGGCGTTTGTGCCTTTTGTAGTATGACTGGCTTTAAACTATGAAGCCATTATGATAATTCCATGTTCTGACGCCCGATGGCAATGTACGCTTGTAACACGCAATATTACAGCAATGGTTCATGTTGTATTGTGAAACATGTATACAGGGCGCGTGTATTTGAAAAGCATGGAAGTTACTTTCGTTGCATTTCCAAGCAGAGTAAGTTATTCTCAATGTATTCACTAGCATAGGCGTGGCTGTGTGGATGAACACCCGCTTGCTACGCAAACGACTCACGTTTCGTTCCCACTCATAATTCTAATCCTTATTTCATTTGCATCTTCTTTTTATTTTTTAGTCATGCAAAGATGTGGAGGTCCGGCGTTGTCCGTCGTAGCCACCGCTATGGGGATCACGCTCTCGCGCTCACAGTAGTACTCGGCTTGCTCACTACATGTTGCTGCGGCGCTCACTCCCCTTTGATGCGTGCTGTAGTGTGATAAGAGACCGCTAGAGGCGCCACTATAAGTTGCGTTCGCTTTTGGCGCATCTCCTCTTTCACCGGCAGTGCGTATGCTTCGACTATGATCGATGAAGCGGGGGGATCCGTAAGCGGCTGCAGCACACGCTACAGTGAAAGTTGATGCCGAAGATCCACGGAAGCGTCGGAAAGAGGATTCTGAGCTGAGAGCCCATGAAGCGGTGGTGAAACGCGCACAAAGTGCTCATGACATCTTCACATTACGATCAACTGGGAAAGTTTTCACGATTTACCGATGTACTTCTTGAGCTTCGACCGCTCATCGTCATTCACTTTGTGGATGTGCTGCGTTTTTTTCGCTCACAACCGCCGACACCGCGATTGATGACGCTGGAATTTCTGCGAAACGAGCTCTTAACGTTATTGAATAATACTTACATGCTAAGGCATGCATGGCGTACAGTTGTGCGTGAATGTAGCAAATTAGGCTCACCAGTGCGCGTACTCCTCGTCGGTTCTGGTGCGCGGCATGTAGTCGTAGTGGCGCAGCGGCTGGTGGTACCAGTCGAGCTCCGGAGGCAGGTGGTACCGCATCAGGGTCGTGATCAGCATCACCGGCCGAGGACGCGAGTTTGGCGAGCCCTGTGTATCGGGTGACGTCAGGATGCAAAGCTTGCAGGCTAACGTCGTCAAGCCACAGCACAGTGGAAGTATAAATGCCACCCCTTGAACGTCGTAAGAAAGCCTGCTGCACGACACATGTCGTTTAGTAACTTCATTTAGAGTTTCTTTCGGCAAAGTTGGTTAATTATGGAGGAAGAGCGTACCAGCGGGATCTGGTGCACACGACAGCGCTTGCATATAAGGGTCGTTTTCCTCCATTTTGGCATGTTTGCACAGGCATTCCCTTCTTCATTTGGATTATTGAAATTCAGATTGTTTTTCTGAAGGTTGCCACTCGGCCAGCGTTGTTCATTGAAGCTCTGTTTATTAGTTTTTCGCTTGAATATCAGTAATAGGAGCACATACAGAAATAAGGAAAATATACAAAACGTTATATAACACTACGCCCAAGCGCTCCCAACAAGTATACTATATTATGAAATTAATTTTACCCATTAATTCAGCTAACTGCTCTCCGGTTCGCATTTCTTCGCTCACTCACTCAGCTTTCACACGCCCACCCTTTCACTCACTCGCTTGTACAGCCACTCACTCGATCGCCGATTCACTCCCTTCCTTACTCACTTACTCCCTCACTCCCTCACACTCACTCAGACCTACCGGCAGCTTCATCTGCCGCAGCGCCTGCGGCAAGTAGCAGGGCCCGAAGTAGCGATGTCCTTCGGCTGACACGACGCAGCCCTGTATCAAGATGACGTCCTGCACGGCCTCGTCCAGGGAGAACTCGATGGCGTAGTACAGGTTCGGCATGATGCCGCCTTCCAGGAACTGCTTCAGTTTGTCGTGCGTCCAGTCCTGTCACGACAATGTAGCCGAAGCATTGGACATGTTTAGCTGTTCGTCAGGAGCTGCCGTACGGACGCTGCCTCCCATTGGGAATGGCTGGCTGGCTGCGTCCGCAAGGCTGCTGGAGGCGCGCAACTAAATCGGTCTATTCGATCATTCCAGCGACTGTACGTGGCGCTGCGGAAGGTCGAAATGGCGGACGAGACGGTGATGTCGCGAGCGTTTATGTCAGCGTTGAAGAGCGTGAAGAGGCGTTCGTTGGTTCGTGACTACTGAGAGACCAAACTGCGTCGCAGTTTTATCACCGTGTGACAGCTTCGGAGCATGACTACATGGCACCGCCTGCGTTGCTGGAATGACCGAATCAAGCAAGAGAATCACGATGTTTATGCTAACGTAACACGCACCTTTTTATGCCTTTTATACCAAAAGTCGATCCTCGTGTTACAGTCAAACATTCATGTGTCTATATTGTGCTTCTGAACGCAATGAAAAGTCACCCCTCGTGTTACAGCAATAGTAATTTTCTTCTTAGCTAGCTGACGCCGTTCTAGAGAACTGCACACCTGGTATCGTTTGTGGTTGATGAGGACGCCGAGGGCAACGCGTACCGCCACGGAGAACCACATGCGGTAGACTACTGTCGGTGGGTCGGGGTGCTGCTCAGTGATGCGCTCCATCACTTCCATCGGTATACTGCACAGCTGCGAATGGTCGGTACAAGGTTTGAGAAGTCGTCATCTTCAGTAGCAGCAAACATCGCAGACTGCAGAGCAAATGCCTCATACATGTTTCACCAATGGCCCCGCCGCTGTGGTCAAGTGGCCTAAGATACTCGGCTGCTGACCCGGTCGCGGGATAGAATCCCGGTTGCGGCGGCTGCAGGCGAAAATGCTGTAGGCCCGTGTGCTCGGATTTGGGTGCACGTTCAAAAACCTCAGGTGGCCGAAATCTCCGGAGGCCACCACTACAGCGTCTCTCATAATCGTATGGTGATTTTGGGACGTTATACCCCATGCCCATATTATTCATGTTTTGCCAATAAAAATTAATCAAGATCAGAAAAGCTTTACATCTATGCACAGCGAAAGCTGCATGCCCAGTAAATAGAACTAAAGGTGTGTCAATACACTTGACGAGGGTCCAAATTCACTATGACAATTCAGACACATTTGCAGCACTAATTTCGCACGTCTTACACGGTGATGATGTAATCACCGCGTACATAAAGGGGAGGTGTGTTGTAGGAGTTCTAGCTCTCTCGAAATTTCACAACTTTGCTTGCGTGTATACTGGGGCTTCCTTTGGCCAGCATTTGACCTTTGCGCCAATAAAAACTATTTTTCATTGTCATATATGCAACCAACAGACAAACGCATGCTGGAGCATACATAATTCACAAAAAATGGTTGAACCCTATCGCCCCCCCCCACAAATTCTGACATAGCCCCTGTCAAACACCGCTCGACGGCGTTTTTGGTCCCTCTTGTTCTAAGGTCCGTTTAAGGCAACCACATGGAACGCTTCGGTCACTTGAAACTGCTTTGCTATTCCTCGCACTCACTTCGACGTCGGTTTCGCAGACTGCCTGGCATACCGACGGCATTGCGGAGAGGAAGCCGATGAGGCCTATGCAATCTGGCGATACCAAGTAGTCCTTGAAGTCGCCTTCGCTGAAGAAGTACTGGTTTGAGTCTGCGTTCTGCAGGCGTCCCTCTGTGTCTGTACTTTGCCGCGTTCCTTTGCCGTAGACCTGGCAAAGGCGGATTCGAAACAAGAGGGCTTAAGAAACAATACAGAAGATTAGGGGTGGTGGTGAAGACGCGCGAGATGCATAAATTAATTAACCCCTTACTGCTGAGTGTCGCGAATTCGCGAAAGCTTTGAACAATTGAGTCATAAAACTTCGCGCTGCCTATATATATTAATGAGTGTCAAGTACTCATGGGCAATGTAGATTTCAGCATAAAAAATCTATCGTCATCTCGCCTAAGGTATATGCTAGAACCTATCGTAGCTTATGTAGCAGATGTAGCTACAATTTAGCTACACGTAGCCGATTTTGTAGCTGATGGCGGAGAGCACAAAGCGCATGCAACACCTTTAACTTCATCGTTTTCTTCTTGTCAAGATGACGCAAGCTCTAACATCAATAATGTCATTTATTTTTGGCGTATACGCATCCAAGAGGTCATACACGACATGTTACTTAGTTATGAATTAAATTTTTTGTTGCAAGGTCCTGGTTCAGTGGCAGAGAATTCGCGGCATACACAGAAGTATGCATTAAAGTTGCATTTCAGATAATTTCGCTGTGGATTCATTTAAGAGTAGCTATTTAAAGCTCACAGATGGAAACTTTTTGTTAGGCAGTTTCATAATATCGGGCATTAAAAGGTCAAGACATTGACTCCAGGACAATACAACACACTGCTGGATAATGTTTGACGCAAATAATCCCAGACATGAAGTTGGCCCTGGAATATCAATTTAGAGCTACGCAGCCCATGAAATTCGCAATGAGAACTGCAATTATTCAAAGGCGGTAGCATATGAAAGAAAATGTATAATTCAGTCAGATTGGCACATTATGTGCAGATGCAGGAGAGCATGGACGCGAGAAAATGTTAGCCGTATACTATGAATGCTCGCTATCTCCGTTATGTGTTGAGGTCGCGAAATTACGCAAACCCAGCTGTTATTATTTTCTGTCGAAATAGTAATTAGCTCTTTGATATTTATCACCTTGTGTTGGCGTGAATATTAGTACTAACTACAAGCGCGCCATGGAAGCCCATGTATGAAGCTACATTATACACATAATGACTCGTCCGAGAGGAGGGCAGCTACTTAATGTTTTGACTACAGTATTGTTATGATTACATATATTTCTGCGTTTCTTTGCTGTTTGTATCTATTTTTTTCTAAAAGTGAGTACATTTGCATACCCATTCCTATGTGTTCATGAAAGTAAGAGCCTAGTAAGTGCACGAATGTTCATTGAACTTAGGATTTTGCTGTGATCAAACACACACAAAAAAAGAGATGGGACGTAGTGCAGGCGACATACGATGTCATGCACTCGCACAGTGAATATCGCGTGCCCTTTTTTCGTCCATGGTTTCTTTCTATGGGCGCTACACATTACAACGTATGAATCCATGCTAACTAGCACAATTTTCAATTCCGTGAGTTGATTCAATGAGGTGTCGCACTCACTTCTTGACTGACGGTATCAGCTTTTGTGCTGCCTAGCTTTTTACATCCTACCAAATTGTACCTGGTTGGTTTTGATAGCTGAGCTAAGCGAGTACACAGCACAAAGGGCTGAAACAGCGGGTTAAGAGTGAATTACAAGTGATGTGTTCACAGATCGAGTGTGATGCTGTACCTATCACGTGTATTACGTGTACTGATAAGTGTACCTGTCACGTGTATTACATCTAATGAAGACTACTAACTTTATCAGCGTAAACTTTACCGTCAACTCTGCAGTGGTTGCGAATGATATTTATCATTGGATATTTCTTTCGCCACCCCAAAGAAGCGAATATGTGACATTTTTAACCTTCCAGTTACTGTTGTTGACACAGCAATTTCTATTTTTAAAGGTTGTAATTGAAGCGAAGCTTTACATTTCAAAGTCAGCAGTACATTTTCAATTTTCTTGCACCCTTTCATAACTTACCTTCACGATTCCGGAGCAGATGATTGAAACCCGCTTCGTGCTCGTGGCCCACAAAGGAGAGCACATTCCCTTTCTTTTGGGTCACGAAGAACGACTGCAATGTGAAAGGCAACGCAGTAACATATAAACATCTGAGAGTCTGTTGTGAGGCTAGTGACTGGGATAAGTTACTATGAATAACTGACTCGGATAACGTATCGGACTCTCGTTAGTACGGGGCTGTCGTCATTACCCGAATGTCGCTAAAAAAGTCTCTGAAACGAATTACCTTATATATCATATCTCGGCGGAGAGGTGACCGGCGCAACTCTCGATTAGGAGAATTGTGGGCAAAATTATTTTTTTTGCATTAGGAAATTATTTCGGGGCCAAAAGTACGGTTCTGATGCCTTCGCCTGGCCAGTTGTGAAGCGTGGGTGGACTCCACATGAAATCCTACACCCTCAATACGAAAGATGACACAAAATGAGGAACGAGTAAATGGAAACCAGTCTCTTCCACTGCAGATTGGCCAGGCATATTGCGAGCAGAGTCTCCCACAAGTGAGGTCAGTCTCTGTCAGCTTAGAATAGGACACACACACAGCACGCACACACACCTTTTGTCCGGTGGTGACCCACCCAGCTGTCACAGATGTGGCCGTCCACTTACCGTACCCCACATACTCCTTGAATGCTCTGAGCTAGAGGCTTACAGGAAGAAACACTCTCCACTAGCGTACAAGGAACACATACCCCTTCACCTAGCTATGTTTATTGGTCGCGAACCTCTTTTTAAATATAATGCATTGAATGCATTCTTAAAGGAAGTAAATACTTTCCATCTTATCTACTCAAGTGATCGGTAGCACGGCCTCTGAAAGGAGGCTGCTGCTGCGGATGCTACATCCAAAAAGAGCACCTGTCTCCCAGCCCTTGGGACCAAGGGCGCTGGCGAGGTATCGGTGCTAATATAACACTCCTATTTTATCATGTCATGATAACTTAAGACTCATTATCACCAGGCATGCTTCACTCACTTTCATGATTTTAATAAATATATGTCTTACGCACCTTTAGAGCGCAGAATCTTAGGCCCTTTTACAGCCATTTACCATAACCATTGCTCTCATCCGATATCATTTCCTGGCGCTCTTTGGCCATCAATGGCCCTTGCGCCATTAAACATATATCATCATCATAATCTCCCACAAGTAATGGACATGAATTGTGGGGGTCCCCCATGTCTTGATCAGATGGTGTATCAGACCATGGCCAAGACACCCAGCGATATCACTCCCTGGAGCTGGGCGGACCCACTCATAACCGATGGTGCTGTCATGGCCGCAAGGAGACCGTCCACTCCGCCTCAATCGCACCTCTTGGCCCGGAAGCGTGCCCTATACGCAACGTGCGTATCGACAGGACAACTGAGGGCAGGTGTGATTGGAGTTGAGACCACCGACAGATACCGCGCCATGGCCGACGTGCTCAGCAAGCCAATCGGGGACTTTCAAGCCAGCCGGTTTTTTGAGTTCCCGGCTATGCTGGACACGAAGGCTGTGTCGCAGTTTGTCGAGGCGGTAGATCTTCCGCCGGCACCCAGGAGAGGTGAAGCAGCATTCCTGAGATGCATGTTGCTCAGCGATATCATCATTGACGATGACAAAATCGGGAATATGACACAACAAAGCACTTGCCTCATGGCCCTTGGACGCAAGGGTATGAACGAGTGAGGCACTTGTGCCAATGCCATACATGTCCACCATCGTTTTTTATTATCGCCAACTTTTGTCATCTATTCACACCACACACACCTTTCACGAAATGGTCATGCTTTTATTAATTGTATGTTTTACCCGCCTTACCGCGAGAAATTTTATGGCCCTTATACAGCCGCTTATTAAAATCATTCTCTATATTTTTAGTAAGATGAACTGGCGCTCTTTGGCCGTGAAATGGCCCTTGCGCCACAAAACATCAAGCATAATCATCATCAACACGTTTGTAACGAATTGGTGGCTACATGGCTCGTATGCGAAGTCTTGGAAATATCGTATCATATGCGATGCCTTGGTTTCACGTTTCATTCATTCCGTCGTGTTATGAACATGGAACCAAGGCATCGTACATAATGCGAGATTTCCGAGAAGATTTAGCATATGATTAATGTAGGCACCAATTCGTTTTAAACGTTTTCTTCGCACAGATACGATATATAGGTTAATTCGTTGCAGACATATTTTTAGGGACATTCGGGCAATAATGACAACCTCATAGTAACGTGATTCCAGTCGTTCATATGTTGCAATTACGCTTGAGTGTTCGCAGGCATACCAACGAGAAGTACCTTGAGCAACTTGGTGACCTCTTCCCTGGGCAGCCAAGGAATGCTAAGCAGGATGCAGTGTGCCGTGTCTCCAACGATGATGTTGGTCGGCATGCCGTCCACACGGTGGATCATCCACGTCAGGTCCTGCGAGTGATCGCCAAGGCAAGGCAGACGAGGCGATATTGCATAAAGGAATGGACACTTCCTATTGACAGGGCCGGTTTGAGACACGTCGTATCAGACTTGCGGCGAAGTCAACTATCTTTATACTTTTCAAGATCAGCATTGTTAGACACATACTTCTGCGCAAGCTTGACGATTTGGTTACTGGCATTATCCAAACGAGCGAAGTTCGCGAACACACGAAGACAAAGAGATGGACGTTTGTTGAAAAGGAAATGTCGATGGAGACAATGCTTATCTTTATGAGGGCCTAGAAGACTGTAGCATTGTGTGTGTTGGTACGACCTGATTATGAGGTTAACTGAAGTTCTCTCTAGTTAATTTAAGAAAACTCGACGCCTTTGACCAAGCAACAATGCGACTTTATATGACGTCAGCTTGTATGATATCGTAAAGAAGTGATGTTGACGTCGAAAACTTTGACGACTTCTGACGTCATGGTTACGAACCATATGGGAATCCAGTAGTGCCCAGGTAGTGCGCCTACACTTTTACCATGCACGCCTAAAATTTACACGATGCACCGATCTGGCGAGCTGTCTGAGAACCAGCTAGTAGAAAAGAGCCGCCGCGAGGTGTACTACAGGAACGTTTTAATGCGCCCTCGTACACGTCACGCACGCTGAAACGCATGGTGAACGCCGAGTGACAGTGCCACCAGTTTTGCCTGATGTGCGTCGTGTTGTAACCTGTACTTTGAAACACGCAAGACCAGTGAAGAATTGGACACTTTGCAGAAAAGTGTGACGCAGTGGGCCAGCAACGATGTCAGCGGATTATTCTCTGCTACGGTTTCAACGATGTGCTGTGCGCGATCGGATACCCTCGCGAGACTGTGTTGTCGAAAGGATGGACGCTGTCCGATGCCAAGTGCGTCTGGGACACGGAAAAAACAGTGTGACCTTTTGACGCAGTGCCAAGCATTGTACGGCGTAAACTAGAAGGTAAGTGTGTTCGAATAGCGCTTCGAAACTAGTCGTAGCGTGCAAGTTGCTCATTATGTGCACACTTTGATGTAAAATTAGTCATTTCTCAGGCAGCACTGAGGTAGCACGTGGCCCAGTTACAGCCGTTTTGAGCGGGAACATCACATTTACGTAGTTGGTAGTCGCAGCTTTTGCACTATATATTACAGAAGCTTTTTAGCCACGCGCTCCTCTCTATGTTGTGTTCAACTGCTAGCGTTAACCCACAAAATGCTCGTCTTGAATGAATCTTGAAATGAATGTCTAAGACAGCCTTCCCATGAAAGACCAGAGTAAAGCGGAGATTAGTGTTGTTAGCGAAAATGCAAACATATCGCAGTGGTCGTGCTTTAGCGAAGTCGACTCACCGTCGTCTGCGGACCATTCGCTAGCCAGTGGTCGTTTGGTCTAAGCCTCACACTTAAAAAAAAAGAATGCGTTTGAACAAATTGGTAGTAATTGACTTGGTGGTGATTCCGCACTTGAAATGTAGTGTCGTCAGTAAGGCAACATTTTTAAGCAGTCATCTTCTTGTAACCAGTCTTGAACTGCGCACGTGACAGTCTAATGCACGTGACATAATACCATATTTACTGATATGTTACGCGAGGTTTCTTTTTTTCTGCAGATTTTTTTCCTACTTATGTTGACCCTCGGGTACCGAGTACCGAACTTCTTTTCTTATTGTACGTACTGAAATGTCACCCCTCGCGTTACAATCGTCTTCGTGGTAGAATCAAATAAAATACTGTCTGTAAAATATACGGCGCGACGCTTATGCAACGTAAGTTTTCATGTGCTTTCTTGAACGTTTTCAAGGCAAGCTTTAAGAAAAAGACTTTTGATGTTTTCTAGAGCACCAACCCTCGTGTATCGGTATAAATCTACGAGGGAGGTAGTCAACAGTGCCTGCTCTCTATTGTTTTTTTCTGTTATTCAAAACTTTGTGTGGTTGTGGCATAGCAAATACAACAATAACGCTGGTTTCGAAGCTTATTTTTTCTCGTCTAGTCATTGCACATGACGCAACGGTTCATGATTACTTGTGAAGCGGCACACGACGACAAACACGAAAGGAACGATAGGGACACCGCTGTTCACGTTAGTGTTTGTTGTGCACCCGAATGTTTCCAACCACGCTCGACAGTTTGGCGCCCCATGACTGCGAAAACTCCAGCGCTGGTTGCACATAGGGAGTGATGACGATTTCACATGTGATGCAATGACACATTGCGTTAGCAAACAGCATTGATTTCGCCTTGTTATAATTGTCACGGAAACGTCACCTCGTAAAGCATGCCGAACTGCTTGTCGTCCAGTAGGCCACCGTCGTGCAGGTCGTGCAGAGCGTCCAGTGCCTTGTTCAGCGTCTTGCGCGCCGCCTGACGCGTCTTCGTGGCGACTTCGATGTTGGGGTACTTTTGCTGGATGTCGATAACGTTTTTCAGCGTCTGTGCCCCCGGCACATAAAGAAAGGAAGGGTCAGCGTAATGCAGGGGTCAAGCTCTCATCAGAGAGCAGGAGGAAGTCACAAAATCTAGTCTCCCGATAGTCTTGTACAGTGAAGATTATTGAAAATTATCCCCCCCCCCCCACAAAATTTCGTGTCAGCCTTACAAATTTTGCCATTCAGTTTCACTGCGCATATTTCATGCCACTGCCATGATTTTATTACCTCTATGTTTTTAACCGCGTTAGCGCGAGGAACTTTAAGGCTCCTTCACAGCCACGAATCATATCATTGTTCATATCTCTAGCCTACTGAAATGGCGCTCTTTGACAATCAATTGGCGCTTGCGCCACAAAATACCCCTCATCATACTTAAATATCAACGCTAACTGTGAAATGTCAAGCATTTTTTCTCAGGTGATGTTTTGTATAGGGTAACACACTGAAGTGGTTCCCTGACGAAAAAAAAAAAAAGCTCGAGTCCAGTTGTGTCAGAGTAGCTCTTGCATACACGTATTAAGAAATAAGAAAAAAATACACATATTACACGAAGAACGTCATGTGCAGGCCTGCCTCGCAGGGGCGTCTGCGTGATCTGGCGTTTGGTGTGTTGTGACACCAGGGAACTGAGCTAACGGGCGGATTTTGATCTCTTCCCACGCCTAGCCGTGCGTGGTTAAGCCGTGTACGGGGAAAAGGGGATCCGGAGGGTTGCACCTTTAAAGCTCCCCGGGCAGAGGCAATACGCAACGCCGCTCCCAGCTTCACGTAGACAGCACTTATGGGCCGACTCACTCCGGGCAAATCGGAAGTCGCCTTTTTACAGTGGAAGCGATTATGACATCACAACTCTGGTCGAACTTGCTCAAATACGTCCCATTGTGTGAACTGTGACGGGGAGCATGCCGCATACTCGCGGCCCTGCCCCTCAAGGCAAAAAGAAAAAGAAAATGTTTTACCACCAAAGCTAAAGAAAATATACCCTTCAAAGAGGCATGGAGGTGTATGACCCACATGCCTAAAACTTCTTTGCCGATGAAACTGTGACGGGGCACCGTCACAGCGGCCTGTGGCAGCTGCCATGCTTGCGCGCAGTGAGCAGCACAGTGGCGCAATGGTTGCTGCTGCCACAGTGGCAGCAGCAACAAGTGGTGCACCGCCATTGGTGCCCCACTCTGACCGCCACTCACCGCCACTCTGACCCACCACAGGTGGGTCAGAGTGCCTCGTCTCAAGAGGCAAGGCTTTCCCGCCGAGCACACCTCTCCATTTAGCGGGTGCCCAACGCCTCTGTTGAGGTCATGAACACAACTCTTGTCCAGGTGGCGTGATATGCGCCAAAGGAACGGGGCGAATATCAAAAAAAAAAAGAAAAAGAAAAAGCTCCTATTATGAGGCCTGCATAAAGCTCCGTAACCTGAAGTTTCTGTAACACACAGCCTTCACTTTCCACTCAATATGGCTACGCAGGTGCAGCAGTAGAACGTGAGAGGTCTCTTGCATAATCTGGAAGACGTAACAGAGCTCCAGCTCTAAAGTGCTGAGTGTTAAAAAACGCATCGCAAACCTACACACACTAACTTCCTCAGACAATATGCCATATTTTGCAGAGATTGCGGCAATGTAGTCACTTCTTTGAGTGGTGTGGCAACCATTGTCGATTGTAGTGTCGCCTGCTGGCGTTTCAATCTGAGAACACCTCTGGAAGCAGTCGCTATTCAAGCGGTGCTTTTTGAAGAGCTCACCATTGTCATCTTATTATACATACCCCGGCTACAGACGTGCTAAAAACTTAATTTATAAACTTAATTGACGAGCTTCCTGAACCATATTTAGCAGTCAGTCCCTGACATAATTGCACATAGCACACAGTGGCGAGAGTGTCATTGTGATGCGGGACGACAATAGGAATTCTTTATCTTTTACTTGTGCATGTCTGCTAGGATACAAACATACACACTTCCATTCAATGCACCAAACATACTCATCCATTCATTCAGGCATTACAACAAGTACTTTAGTTTTATATCTCAAATGGCAGGTTACTGGAAACCTGATATGAAAGTGATCACTTCCCTATTGGAATAATTTTGACACAACAAAGCCGCTCACCAATTCTCCGCTGGGAAATTAAATCGGCAAGGTTGGAGCTGTTCCTAACAGCATACATATCTACCTTGGAATTACATCTCTACCCTTTGCGTAGACGATGCATACGTGACACAGCAGGATGACAGATTGGCAGATTTCGTAGAGTAAAATACGACGTGACCGTTATCTTTCTTGCCATGACATCTCTATATTTTACAGAAACACCGAATTTATAATGTAGTGAAATTACTCGTGGGTGTCGGCAGAGTTTTTTTCTTGAGGGTCCAAATGCTGGCATGGCCTGAGGTGGGCAAGGGCCCCTCTTGCACCTTCTTACCGTTTGCTGATGCCCATGAAGTTACTTAAAAGCCCATAAAGTAGTATGAAAAAAAAACAATTTTCACACCTAAACAAGCTTTTAGCTGCATGATTTGGTATAGTAAAATGACTCATTGGCCCTTGCATGATGAATAAGACTACAGACGCACACCTCGGGACTTAAAGAAAGCTATCCACTAAAGCAAGTACGTGAGCGTTTTGCGACCCCTTGGTCAGGATGTGGACCGTATGTTCTGATCAATGCTGACCCCCCGCCTCCCTTGAAGGCCGCCATCTTAAATGGTACTATTTTTTCGCTTTGTTCCTTCGACGTGAATTTTGAAAGGTTTGGTGACTGATTCACATAGCACGTGAGTGGGCGTTCGCACCTGAAGTTTGTTCCGGCCGCATTGGTCCCGAATCTTGTTGGCAAGCTGGGCGTTCTTGACGAAGCGGCCCGCCTTGGCCATGGCTTCGTCTTCGGCGGTGATGTAGGCCCAGCTGACGTCGTACGCGTAGAACAGCTTCCGGTTCAGCACCCCGTCCATCAGGTCCCACAGCCACACAAACAGGACCTGGGGCGGACGATAAGGTCATGAACCATTAGACCATTAGATACCACTAGATGAGTTTTCTTTATTTTTTACTTTGAATACTATCCCGGTCACAAATTCGTCAATCTACATTTTATGTACGCTGACTATATTAAAAGGTGAATTTATTATGAGTCTTTCCACCACTAAAAAGTTAACGTATTTTATAGCTAAATTACAAGGCTAACTCGATCCGCTGATGTCACGCCAGGTTTGTGGAATTATGCCATATGAGGCATATGACATATCAAATGGTCGCCGATTATAATCATTTAAAAAGGGCAGTGCAAAGACTAGGGGAAAAGAAAACAATAGAGAAAAGAGCACTTTTGTAGTTCTACGCACCAACTATCCCCTAACCAAAGTGCTTCTCGTCAATGAACATACAAGAAAACACCCTTCGCATGTGTTCATACGAGGTTATTGAATACGTGGAATCCATGTAAACGTTTGAGGTAGGTTACCAGAATACTAGGATGGTCAGCCATATTTGTTGGAGAGCTAGGAGTCAGGTGAAAAGAATGAGTATGATTTCATCCAGCATTGGTTTTTATCGCAGCTTGCCGCGCAAACGCCATCAGTGAAAATCAAGCACAAAAATGATTCGTTGAAAAACATTTAATAATCGTCGCAGCAAAACTATTCATGTTGCAAGTTAATCGCTAGGCTCTGTTGAGGGAACGAGTGAAATGGGACACATCAGACATGGTGAATCAATGTTTTCAAGGTGGTAATTTCGGCAATTGATCGAACAGCGAGCATTAATCAAGAAGCGTGTGAAATGCACTTTGTTGTCTGGCCCACAAACAGCGCAGCAAAGGCTTAAAATAGCCTCCTCGCATTTATTTCGTTACATGGTGCACCACCAGTAAGAGCAGTGCCCATTTCGACCATGTTTATTTGGGGTGTTTCACACGCACAGACAGTGGTACACATTTGTGCCACGGTTCCTACAAAGGGTTAAAAGAACCATCAGAAGAATAGATTCTCACTGCTCTCTTCTGCAGCGTCTTCACCGTGCGGCAGGCAACCAGCAGTATGAAGCTGCACTGAAGGAAGATGGCGTACCACTTGTTCTGCTTTTCGTCCATACTTATTGAGACGAAGCTGGTCAGCACGAATTCGGACACCACGAGGACGAAGATTATCAGGTCTAGCTGGCGCCAAACATCACGGCCCATCCTGAACATGCCCATTGAGTACACCTGAGAGAAGGAAAGAGAAAATATAATGTGAGTGACTCTGCAACTTGTAATCCGTTCTAGACTTTCTATAAGTGTACACCTGGTGATATCAGAAGGTTCAAAGGAGGCAAGCACCTGTACTTTTCCGTACTATTGTTGCGAAAGGCTTGAGAATGAAAGAGAGCGATGGACAGTACGAAATAACGCAAGAGTTTAGAGACCCAATGGCTAAAGAAGCTGTAAAGCAAGTTATAGTTTTTTGTACGATGTGCCTGACGCACCCGCCTTGCCCCCCTTCTTTCCTCGCAACCTGCAGTAGGGCAGAATATCTTAGCAGGCCCAGTTAGCGTCTGTATTTGGTTCGACATGTCATTCCTGGAAGAAACCTTGCTTAAAAAAATTTGATATAACCATATGAACAGTTCAACGTTTAGTTACGAGTGCAGGTGTTGAGTCAATGCACAGCTAGTCTAGCTTGACTGCCCTGCATTTCTCCCTTTCGCATGCTAAACCTGCAATACATTAGGCTCATGATTTGTCGAATAAAAAAACAGACGACGAATTTTTGGCTATCAACTATTTTGTAAAATTTCCTTAGTAAGCTAACGTGCACAATGCAAGCTCTCAACATACACGACAGTCGAAGAGTGGTTTCACCAGCGTCGTCGTCTCATATTAAATGCTGTAAATTATGACATTTAGAAGGGTTTGCGTTTGGGTTTGTTTGTAGTTATACTTGTCAAGTGGCTGCCACTTAATTGAGACATACACAGGATAGAAAAGCATGTAAATATGCGGAACAGCGTCTATTTGACATTTGCTTTTGAACAAAGACTAGTCAGTAAAATATCGTCAGATAAAGTCAGTAGTGAAGTGAGTGTCCCTATCGTAGGCGTCTCTATGGTTGCAAATTCGAAACTACCGGCGTCTCATGACTTAGACTAGTTAGTACTACGAAAGCTCGCTTTACGAACATTCCGACCGTGTTAGCCGTAGCCGCTGCACTGTCACTTTTCATGTTACTCCCGACATCGTTACCACTTCGGTTCCTACGGAGACCTAGGTCTGCACAAGTGCTTTGCTAATGAGGGAGAGGTGACGCACGCACTCACCACGAGGAGTATCTCCAGGGCGTACAGCAGGACGTACAAGCCCTGGACGCTGACCACGACCGACATGATGACGTCATTCATCTTGTACTGGGTGAAGAAGGCAAGTCCTCCGAGCAGGAAGACAAAGCCCACGGCCACCAGGCCCACGAGCACGTGGTACCAACCCTGAAAAGGAAACGTCACATGGTACGCTTTTTCAAGGATTTTAATCTCGTGGCTCGCGGGTCACGTGTGACGCGCAAACCCCTCTCGCTCGTGTCCCGCGGCCTTCATATGGCTGCCTTTGTCCCGTTTCTTTTTCTGAATAGGTATGTTAGTGAGCTAAACAAGCATGACTGCTTTAAATGATTGTTTTCGTGAGGCACCCCCTGTGGTCACAAAATGTCGAAAAGATAAACGTGAAGGAAAAAAAACGCATTTCGGAATAGGTGTCTGTAATGCAATAACTTTGACGGTCTCTTTCCACATGTTGTTGGAATGCTGGTGCCATATCTCGTTCGAAAATTGCCCATACAGAAGAAATTAGAAGGCCCCACCCCCTCGCGCCCCTTCTTAACTTATTTCCTATACGAGCCGGCCCTTGCTGGACCAAGTTGTCTGAGTGCCACCCGCTGGCTCAGACTTCTACCTTATGCGTTTACCCAAGGATACGCCAGTCATATTCTTCTTCTCTTTTTTTTCTCAGTCAAATGCATTGACTCCTCCCTTCCTCCGCAGATTTTCGGCGACCTATACGGAGTGTAGCACGTTCCTCCGGGAACAGAGGCACTGGAATCTATGCCTCGCGTGGTTTCCAGTTCCTCCGGCAACGGCCCACCTTTAGCCCAGCGACGATATCGTGCGATGACGTTCCTTGTGGGAAGTCAGGATGGTGTGACATCTGGTCACATTAGGATGACATCTCAATTTCGGCGACCCGTGGCGTCATGACGACTTCATAAGGTGACTTAATTCACATGATTTTTTTTTCAATACTTCTTTTGGCACCGACGGTCACTTCTCACGTTTTGATGAGGCGCCCAAGGCCTGTGACTTGATCGCGCAACGCATGACGAAGCTTCTTGCCGAATCTAAGGGGTCTTTCATGATACCAAAATGGCGGAATGCTTTAGGAACTGTAGCGTCAAGATGCTCAGCACAAAGACATGGGTTCGTGTTCTGCCACAGCCGTCACACTTCAATTAGGGCGAAATGCGAAAACTCCACTGTATTTTAGGTACCTAATACGGCGTGATCGGGCGGACTGTATTATGACAGAAATTAGGAGACGGATCGTAAACTTGCGCGTGATGTACTCTCACTCAACAGTTTGCGCTGAAGCTTTACAAAACATGAAGGTTGCCTCGCTCAGTATAGCAGCCGTATTTCTTTGCGGCTGTGTTTAGTTGAGTTTTGCCATCTCGCATGCCAAAGGACTTTTACGCTGTTCTTTCTTTGTATATCATGCCGATTGATTGCTGTCTCATTCATCGCTTCGTACTTGAGGCAAAACTGACTTATTGTTCTCAGTGTTTCTCGCTGATTCCTCACTCACTCAAACAGCGTTGTGTGCACATTGTGTGCACATTGTGTGCACTTTCTGCTAACTCTTAGGCCTTGTGACGCTCATGTTACACTTAGCCTCTATCCGTTTAACCATCGAATGCCCACTGTCATTCGCATATCGCTAGTTGGTCAAATCGGGATCATTCCACCAGGTAGCCCCTTTGATTCGTTGTTACAGATATATACCGAGTGTTCAAAGTTAAGCTTTATGGTATTCTTCACGTTCCACTCTGGGAAGAACGTGAAAACCACAATAATACGAACTAGGGCTTGTTGGCGAAGCGTGATGAAAAACAGTGCAAATAAAGACGGTTACAAAGGAAGAAAACACACTCAGCGCTAAACTTACAACAGTTTACTGGATGAAATAATCATACAATAAAGTGTTCCAAGTTCGGTGTTTAAATGGCCCTTGCACCAATAAGCAACACCAACCATAATGAGTGCTGTGTGTGTTCTCTTCTTGTATCTACGTTGTCATTAGCACTATGTGTTTCACTGTAAAAACCCGCCTTTGAAAATAAGTTAAGCATCGAGAGGGACACAAAGTCAAACAATAATTATCGCTGTCACACACCCGAATAGCTATAGGGTTACATATTAAAATTTGTACTGAGTGCGGCTGCCGGGCCTGTCTGTATTGCAAAGGTGGAGACAGTGGAGTTTCTACAAAGTTACACTTGGAATAATTGCTCTATTATGCCGGTGGCCCGAGATATCCCGCGTTGCACAGTTTCGTTGCAGTTTCACTCTAACGCATTCATGGCGAAGCTAATCGGCGCTATATTCATCATTGATGTGACGGACAGTTGCTATCGCCAGCCGGTAGCAAAATGGTAATCGTTACCTCATTTGCCCATGCATTCGACCCACTGTCAGATTACACGCCGCACAAAACTGCAGCTGCACATCAGGGAGGAATCTTGCGCCGGTGCTCAGTGTCTTGCATGCGTAATCATGCAAACTGCGATCAGAATTTGCGGCGAGACATCTCGAAGTATCTACGTGCTAGAAGAATTTTTTAAAGTGTAATTCTATAGAAACGTGAAGTGGTTGACGCTTGCTTACTGTGCTATAAGGTGTGTCCCTCATGAGCAGATCATGGTTGTGGGATGTAAAACCCGTTTGTTGCACTAACTGACGAGTTAATTATTCAATCTTATACCTTTGTTGCACAGGCAGTTTACACCGCGGTTACGCTAATCGCGGTTCCGTTTACCGTGGTTCGCTGATGTTACACGGCACACGAAAGCATGGTTAGGCAAACCGACAAAATGACCGCGCCCAACACCGATGAGTGCATGCCGTGAGTGCATGTAGCATTTTTCTGTCGCGAGAAACACGGTATGCGTTTCCATCTCTATAGTAAGTGTGTAACATCGCGAACCGTAGTTGGCGCTAACCGTGGTTGGTTGTAATCACGCTTACATTGCCTGTGTAACATGAGTGTTAGTTATTTGGTCAGCTGACAGCGATCGCTACTGTCTAACTTTGTGTCTCTCTGGATACGCAAAGTATTATTATTATTATTATTATTTACAAATACTGCTGTCCTATGTCTGGGACATTGCAGGTGCAAATGTGGTTTTTCGTGTGAAACCATATAACTACTGTGTTGGTAATAATACTTAGAAGGTTAAGAACAGGACTTACACACACTACGCATTCATTTTTTTTTTTTTGGTCTGGTGGTGATCTACCTTTGTGTGACAGATCTGGAGAAGCACTCACTGTACTTTACCTTTTAATCTTGTGAAAAGACTTAGACACGCTCAAATTACAACGCTTTTCATTACCCTACCGACAACAGGTGCCACTTCACCCTGCAATATTCGTCGGTAGAGAACGACTTTTGACACATAAACTGTTATTGGCTGTTTCTTTTTTTGAGAGACGTCCGTAGCTCTTATGTCATATGCCCGGGCATTCCGTAGCACGACCTGTGGTCTTCGCTGTGGTGGCTTCACTGAACAAAGAACTTACCTCGCGGCCCTTGGACGCAATGGCGAGGACGATCGAGACCCTTGTGCTAATGTCATGCATGTACACCTTAGTTATCACAAACTTTCATCATCCATTCAAACTACACGCATTTTGTGCCATAGTCATGATTTCAATGCTTCTACGTTTTTACCCGCTTTAGCACGAGGAATTTTAAGGCCCCTATACAGCCACTTAACAGAATCATTGTCTATGTCTCTAGTCCCATGAACTGGCGCTCTCTTGCCATCAAATGGCCCTTGTGAAACGAGGCACTTAATATCAACTGCTGTGTTGGAGAAAGAAAAAAGAAAGAAAGAAGAAAAATAAACAAAGTAAAGAATACAAACAGATAGAAAAGTAAAATATTGAAAAGAAAAAAGGAAGAAATGAAAAAATTGACATAAAGGAAGAAGTGACTTTCTCCTCCTGTTTTCCCGAAAAAGCATATAGCTCCGTGAATTTTTCCGCCCACCTGAGTAATGGAGTTTGAGAGCAGGTCCATCTCCACTACGCTGGTCTCGCTCTCCGTGCGGGCACTGACGCGGCCCGAACTGCGACGTTCGATGACCTCGGTGCCCGCAAACCTTTGGAGAATGTTTTTCTGTACACGAGCAGGGAAACAAAGTATATGAGGGAAAACTGCTTGCGAGGTTTTCTCTATGAGGGAAATTATGAGAAACGTGTTGAGTTCTCACGTCGCACTTACTACGTTCCTGCTTTCGTATTTAGGCATTAAGGTACAGGTGGGCTAGTTCCTATAGTCGTAATTAAATACGACAGCGTTCAAAAAAATTACCATCTCCCCGAAGGTAACCCTGATGGAATACGAAGCAGCACCAATGCGCACAGCATTGACCCAGCTGAAACGGGCGTCGACGTGGTTGCTGGAGGAACGATTCGAGTTAACGCTTGTTTGAAACGCAAGAAAATGGTAGGCGGGTTAGGTTTCGTGCAAGTTTCAGCGCTGATAAATGGAAGTAATTCCGCTCGACGTGCGGTCGAGCGTTGCGGGTGGTAGAGAGAATGAAGCAACACAGAAGTGCGTTGCGAGTGAGAGGAGGGGCCGACAGCTGCTCGTGGTGAGGGAGAGAGTGACGTCAACGCGCTACTGCGAATTGACCTACTTGGCACCGCTCCAACACCCGCGGCGAGGTGGTTGATGTGGACGCACAGAACAGCGTTACACAGGCCAGTCAAACAGCTGCTTCGCTTATAAAACAATATCAGCCTCTTAAGCGCATGACACATGCTTTTGTTCTGCGCGTACATCAAAAGTCATTTAAAGCGAAGCTATTCTCGGTCGAGCCTTTCACGTCCAGAGTCCGTGTCAACACTAGTGGGAAGCACAGATAGGTATGCGCCATAGCCTATTGTAAATCCTGCCTTTCACCACAGTTCCAATGAAAATTATGGCTGAAGAAACGGGTAGTGTACCTACAAGAAGGTTCTGCTCACTTGTAACGTACTCTGCGCAAGTCGCAATGCCTCACTGCAGCGCTGATAAAAATTGGTCAAAAGGCGTGTAGAGAAAAGTTTTCAGCTCCAGTAACGTGAAACCTGGGAAAGGGGGAATATATCCAGTGAGAGCCTCTAGTTATCAGAAAATGGGAGCTCTGATTAGAGACAGAAGCCCGCAGTCTGCTTTTGGTAAGTGCGCATGCGGCGAATCTTTGTTGTTAAACTATGCGCAAAAGAAATCTACCATACTCGATCAACAAGATGTACAAGACTTCAAGAATACAGCCCAGCTCCATAGCATGGAGCCTCACAGGAGGTTGCTGCATTTACAATAAACAAAAAAGCACCGGCTTCCTAGATGTTTGATTCAAGGGTTTCGAATAGGTAGTTGATCTAACGATGTACTTCCTTCTTGTAGACCCTTAATTGGCCGTTTAGCACCTTAATTGTCCGATTTGCTTCACGCATGTCACATAGCACTCTGATAATTTTAATAAATTTGTTTTACGCGTTTGTTTAGTTCGCTCAGGTTTTGGCTCTTATACAGCCGCTAAAAACTACCGTTGATTGCATCCTATGACCCCACATCCGTAGTCCAATGGCCTGGTGATTTGTGGCCAACAGTGGCCCTTGCACCACAATACCTTACGTATCAAATATTAGACTCGGTGGCTTTTACTGTCGAGTTATCTTAAGCAAACGCACAAGAGAATGTGAGACTTTGTTATGATCACGTCAATTAGCGTAACATATTACTTCGAAGTCAACCACTAGACTCACCAGCGAATAGATCCAAGCTGGCACTGTGATGTACTGGGTCATCATGTCGATGTTGAGGTATCTGCAAAATGCAAGCTCACATTTCAGTAAATAAGAGTAATACAGCTGCACTCAGTAAAACAAAGAGGCAACGTTATAATTGGTTGTCGCTGAATAGCACCATTCTAAAAGAAGTTCAATGAAGAGCCGGAGGGTATTTTAATACTAAAATACTCGAAAATAGCGCTACAGAACAACACAAAACAACGTGGACGTCACGGGGTTTGTTTTCCCTTGCGTTTTTGTCAATTATTGTGCTTTTAAACTTGAAATATACCACCAGGTGGCGGGTATTTATTTGGCCTCGTTAACAACTTTTACCTGTCATACCGTATCACGCTCTTAGACGTGCACGTTACGCTTTTTTCTACGTTTTATATTCAGAGAAACGGTAAAGCAATGAGTCTTGTTAAGGCTAGTTCATGAATGGAAATTTTCATTTGTTTGTTTTCATTCATTTATGTTAACACATGAGATGCCCGCAGCGTCTGAAGGCATTCCAGGGCGACAATGGGGTGAATACACAGGTTTGATTGACATAGGAGGGGCAGACAGACAATTCAGCTTAAAAAAGTAATTAGGAGAACTGCAACAAAAAGCTACAGAAAAAAATCACTCTGTTCTACAGACCATGGTAACTCTCAAAACAAAGATTCATTGCGGCCAGGGGCGTGGACAGCAATTCTTACCAAGGGGAGGGGGGCCCCTCCCTAATTTCGGCGGGGGGGGGTGAGGGGCACTTCTTTGAAATGGTTGTCATTTTCCCCTCAGTATGCTAATCAGAAAAATATTCGGGGGGGGGGTGATCTTAGTGTGCCACCCCCTGGTTGCGTCACTGGTTACGGCAATCAGCAATGTTCTTTCGTAGCTAATCATGGTGCGAGAAAAATATGAAATACGGGACAAGGAAAGGGTCGAAGGGGAGCGCCTACTTTCAAAAAGATTTATTTCAAAGAGCGTACACACATGTACACTCAAAATGCGAAAAACCAACCACACAGTCAAGAAGCCCACAAATGCTATGCGCGAAAATCTTGCATTATCAGGGAGGAATTTTTTTTTACTAAGCCCGAGAGAGAAAATGCTGACGCAGTTCAGCCCTAATCTATGAATCATCTCTGCCTCAATAATTTTCATTGTTTTATTTATGTTTTTTCCAACAATAACAGTGTCATTGAAAGGTGGTTTACAAGCCACACGTGCTGCAAAGAAATGCCACAGAATTCATCAGGACTACTTCTGAAATTGCGTTTGGCACGTCACCTTAAACAAGCATAGAAAGTGATAGTACTGAGAAGCTTTGCGAGTAACTGAGATAAACGCATGAAAATGGAGCGAAGATTACCGCTCTCAAACACGCTTATCGAGGCCGCATAAGGTCGCATATATCCTAAAGAGATTAAGAGAGACTGCAAGCTTAATCAGATTTGGAGTGCATAACGTCAGCAGTAATCTCAAGATGGCTCACATAATAACTCACCGAAAGCAAAAGCCTTAGAACCCAAAGCTAAGCTCTAATTTCGAACATCTGAGGTATTAGGGTTCTACTTACAGCTCTCTTTCTAGCGGATACTGCAGAGCCGCTAGAATGGTCGTCTTCGTGCGCTTGTGAATCATGCCGTCTTCGTACTGCTTGTTGTAGCACACCTGGAGAAAAAGGGGAAAAAAATCAAACAATACATGTCACTTGTTCATGTATGTTACTAAGTGCAAGTACAGTGTTTCCGTGTTTTAATTCGTAATATATTTTCCGTTTTTTTAAGCAAGCATGGCGGTGTCTGGATGAATGAACAATTGTCATTAGGTGCCACACATAATCTTCATCATCACAATTGATGTACCACTTAGTAAAAATGAGCACTTGAAAATTTGGAAAGATAACGCTCAATAAAAAGCGGAAGACACAGATTGCTTGATCGAATCAGCGCGAAAATAAGCACATCTTGTTTTTATCCTTCCTAATGCGTCAGCCAGCTCGGCGCCACAGTCTTTTTACGTAGTTTTCTGGAAGTTTCATAATCAACAAGACACGAGTGGCTCGTATTGCTGGTTCATGCTGGCATTGCCATTTTATTTTTTTACTGCAGTATTCAGATACGAAACGCATGTAATGCAGTACTGATAGATGAAACTTTTACTGACCAATAGCGCCAAGTGAAAGACGTAGACGGCCATCTTTATTCGAGGTCCCCACCTGTTGGATTTTGTTTAATGTTTGTTCACCTCTAGTGCATTGTTCACTTGTCTTCCCCCTAAATAACAAAAATGCAGTGAATGCGTTGCTATTGCCTTAGGACATGGCCTCGAAGATTTACATATTTCGAAATTTCGAAGTAGTAGTAGTAGTAAAAAACATTTATTTCAGAAAAAGTTTACTAGAGAGTGCCGACGTGGCCCATCGGCGTGCTAGAGTGGCAAGACCCTATTCCGGGACGCCAGTGGAGCTGGAAGCTGCCCGTGCGCGCTCCACCAAGGAGCGTTGTGCAGCCAAGGTAGAGCAGCCGAGCAGGTGCTCCTCCCAAGCCTCTCTAGTTGGGATAGGAAAAGGGGATGAGAAAGGGACGGGATTAACTGGGCACGATGCTACGACGTGATATGTGTCGGCGAGCACATGACAGGTCGAGCAGGTGCCATTGATTTCCGGCAAAAAGTGCCTGGCGACCGCCGGACTGATAAAGGTGTTCGTCTGCAGGCGGCGTAGCAGTCGTTCGTCCACTTTCTCCAAACCGTGTGCGGGGTCCGGGTAGAGGCGGCGCGAAGCCCGGTAATAAGCCAAAATTTCGCGAAAGCGCGTCAGGTTGGTATTGCCAGATTCCGTCTCGGGACATGGAGGGGCAACGGCCCGGACAGGAGAAGCGAGGGCAGCGGCATTAGCCGCCTCGTTGCCGGGCAGGCCCGAGTGGCCTGGGGTCCACACTATACGAATGGGATGAGGATTAAAGCGCCAAGAGGCTGCCTGTAGTAGGCTAGCCGCCAGCGGAGCAATGGAACCCTGAAGGTACTGAGAACAGGCCGAGCGCGAGTCCGTCAGGATGGTGCGTGAGGCAGGGTGAGAGGCGGCCAAAGCTATGGCAACCTCTTCAGTGTGCGTTACTGTGTCTGCTCGAAAGGAGAGGCCATCTACGT
This sequence comes from Rhipicephalus microplus, assembly GCF_013339725.1. Classification (NCBI taxonomy): domain Eukaryota; kingdom Metazoa; phylum Arthropoda; class Arachnida; order Ixodida; family Ixodidae; genus Rhipicephalus; species Rhipicephalus microplus. The sequence continues at coordinate 186,970,666 of NC_051167.1, forward strand.
GTTTGCCCTCTGTAATCACGGCAGCCGTGAAGTGACCCGAGGGGGAGGGACCCGAGACGTCCACGTAGAAAACACCAGGACGATCGGAGTGTCGCGTATGAAGGGCCGCGGCGCGTGCTAGTCTACGGCCAGGATGGAGGTCAGGGTTCATAATACGGGGTAGAGGTTCCACCCATAGCTTTTGACGCCAGAGCTCTGGTACCGGCTGCAGAGGGTCTTGGTCAGATATCGGGTTAAGGCCAAGTCTGTGTAGAAGACGGCGCCCTGAAGGCGTCTGTGACAGTCGATTGATTTGGTTAACGCGATGAGCTTCGCGCATCTCTGCAAAGGTGTTGTGTACCCCCAGAGCCGTGAATCGGCTGTTGGAAGTTGCAATAGGTAGGTCCAGAGCGCGTTTGTATACTGAACGAAGAAGGACGTCCAGCTGGTGCTCGTGTCGACGACGCAGGTGAAGGTAAGGCAAGGCGTAGAGGACGCGACTGGTCACAAACGCGTGGGCCAATCGGAGGGACTGAGACCCGCGGAGGCCGCCGCGCTTGGTAGAAACTCGCCGTATCATGCGGCTCACCTGTTCGCTGGTGCGTCTGAGGCCTGCTATTGTGCCCTTTGGATCCAAGGACGATGTGAGGTGAAGTCCAAGAACCCGAATATTTTGCACTGACGGGACGGGCCCGGATGGAAGAAAAATTTGAGGCGGCGGTAGCGGAGAGACTGAAAGAAGAGCCGATTTAGCTGGAGAGCACTCCAGGCCGCATGAACCTGCGTAGGTGTCCACCAGAAGGGCAGCCTTTTGCAGGCGTTCTTCGATTTGCGCTAAGGAGCCGGTGTTGGTCCAGATTGTGATATCGTCCGCATATAGTGCGTGTTGTATTCCCTCGACCTCGCTTAGAAGAGAGGGGAGGTTCATCATCGCCAGGTTAAAAAGCAGAGGAGACAGGACTGCCCCTTGAGGTGTACCCCGCGTGCCTAATAAGTACGGGCCGTGTTCGGTAGAATTAAGGCGAATGAAGGCGGTGCGATGAGATAGAAAGGCGCGAATGTAGTTGAAAGTCTTCTGCCCACAGTTTGTGGTAGACAGGTTAGTGAGTATAGTGCTGTGTTTGACGTTGTCGAACGCCCCGCGGAGATCGAGAGCGAGCACGGCTTTATTGTTATGGCGCATAGTAGTCGGCTCTATGATATCGTGTTGAAGCCGGAGCAGGACGTCCTGCGCCGACAGATGCGGGCGAAAGCCAAACATCGTGTCGGCAAAGGTGCTCCTGGCCTCCAAGTAGGCGGAAAGGCGTTCGCGAACCATGGTTTCCATGAGTTTGCCTGCGCAAGACGTAAGTGAGATAGGTCTCAGTGCCTCAATTCTAACGGACTTTGCCGATTTGGGAATGAATGTCACGACCGATGTGGTCCATTTCGTTGGAAGCGGAGAACCGTCCCATATCGAATTTATAAGCTGGAGTAGCGAGAGGTGTGCTTGGTCGGGAAGATTTGCCAGGAGCGATACTGTGATTCCGTCGCGTCCAGGGGCCGTGCCCCGTCGCATTTTCGTGAGTGCAAATCGTAAATCAGAAAGCGTGTATGGGGCGTCGAGGTCGGTGTTAGGGGCGCCGGCATACGTATATGCTGGGCCTGCGGGATCAATTGTGCGGCAGATGTAGCGGTCACAAAGTTCTCGCGCGAGTTCATCCGTAGTGCCCTGAAATGCATGCAGAACACGGTGGAGCTGGCGTTGCGTTTCTCCCCTGGTGGTGGAGGGATCGAGAAGGCTTCTAAAGAGTCGCCACGCACTCTTAGAGCTCATCTGGTTTGCAGCCTTCGAACAGGTGTCTGCCCAGTTAGCATCGGAAAGTTGTGCAGAGTATGCGGCCGCCTCTGCAGTGAGCGCCTCAATGCGAGCGCGAAGTTTCCGATTAAGTTTGTTGCGTTTCCAGCGCCTTATGAGCCCGCGGCGAGCGTGCCAAAGATGTAGGAGGTGTGGATCGATTGCAGGAGTCAAATTAGAGGTTGCAAGGGTGCGAGTGTTCGCTTGTTTCATATGAAGAGCGTATGATGCCCACGCTGCATATTCGGTCGAGGAGAGGCTGGCGGGGAATGGTTGCATTCTGAACTGAGTCCAATCGGTGAGACGGGCTTGGCCCCAGTGTTGGCGCATTTTCTGCCGCGGTGTGAACGAAATGCGGAGTAAAAAAGTGATCGCTGCCTAGGTTTTCGCCTAAATTTTCCCATGTAGCATCGCGGATGTGACGGGTGAGGGAGAGGTCGGGGCATGTGTCTCGCGTGACCGAGTTGCCGGAACGTGTGGGTTGCGCCGGATCGGTAAGAAGCGTCAGGCTCAGCGAGGAAATGAGCTCCTTGAGCTCTCTGCCCCGGGCCCTCTCGTAGTGGTAACCCCAGTGAGGGCTGGGGGCATTAAAGTCCCCGACAATCACCAGTGGTTGTCGGGCCGCTATACGCAGGGCCCGATGGAAGAGATGCGCAAACGAAGCCCTCGAAAGGCGAGGGGGACAGTACACGTTTAAGATATGTATTGATGGTTGGCCCCTCCGCTGAGACAGCACTGATATCATGCAGTAGTCGTAAGGAAGATCCAGATCGAGGTTGATCTGTATCGCCGTGTAAGCTTTATGCACGAGGAGGCATGTGGTGGTGCCGCCTACATAGGAGCAGTATCCAGAAAGGGATGGAGCAGGGCCAGATTCTTGGAGCGCCAAGACGGCCGGCTGAGAGCCAAGTGAGCTGAGGAAAAGGGAAAGATGTGAACGCTTTCGCCTGTTCCCGAAGCCTCCAGGGTTCCACTGTATGATCTCGAATTTAGACACAATGTTTGAACGGGACGTACGATTGGTAGCCATCTTGACTGTCCTAGGTTTTATATTTGGTCCTCCATGTCCCGCTCGGAATCCTCAGAGGCAGGGAGGGGCACGGAGGCCGGATTGTCCGACGGCGGGGTGGTGGTAGCCACCTTACGACGACGCCGTGGAGCTGTACCCTCACTGCTCACCGAGCAGGAGCGGGAACGCGATGCCTTGGGTTGAAACTGGGTGATTGCCCAGGCTTGAATAGCCTGGGTAACTTCTACTACTATGCGTTGGACCGAGAAGCTGGTGAGGAGGTGATTAATCGAAGCTTCGACGCGCGTGAGGCGTTCCTCTACGCGCGGGGTGTGCTCTTCGCTAGGGAGAGTTTGGTTAGCGGGCAAGAGAACCTGAGGTGCCCCAGGAGCCTCAAGAGCTTCTGGAGTAGATGTGGCACCAGTTCCGAGTGCTGGAGTACACATGGCTGCTTGAACCGGCGGTTTAATGGGAGTGGACTTAGCGCGAGGACTAAGCTTGGACGTAGCTGGCGTAGCCGCCTGGACAGAGGAGGCAATACCGGATGGCCTTGCAGTACACTGTTGTTGGGGTTGAAGTCGCTTATTTAAGAGTTCGAGTTGTTTAGTTAAAAGAGAATTTTGCTTTTGAAGTGCCGCAACTTGCTGGCGAAGGGCCGCAAGTTCGGGAGAAGGAGGATCGACAGAAGGTGGTGAGAGAGGCTTAGAAGCAGCTTTCCCTGCCCAACTGCTCACCTGAGGTACCGCCGCTGGTGCTTCGAGCGGTGGGAATGTTTGAGAGTCGGCGTGGAGTGGTGGAGCCGAATGATGCAGGTTTGTGCTGCTGCCTGGCTGTGACGAACATGAGGTGGTCCCTCGAGGAGATGTTGAGGGCTGCTTGCGTTTCCGATATTTACGGTATTTTGCCGTGCAGCCACTGGTCCCAGTCTCATGGGCGCCGTGGCAGAGGAGGCACTTGGGGTGGCAGTCGTGGGCATTGAGACCTGCAGGTGCGGGGGTTCCACATTTGGCACACTGGGTTGGAGCGGCGTGAGGGCACTGAGGTGGTCGATGACCGATGGTACCGCACTTGGTGCATACAGGGACCGTTTTCTTGTAGGCGCAGATATACGTCGCCACGCAGTGGTAGAAGAGGAAGCGGGGTAACTTCGTGCCCTCGAAAGTCACCACCGCCGCCGCGGAATCTCCGAGTTTGCGGACCGCAAGGATAGTACCTTGAGGCCAATACAGTTCAGACTTTATCTTTTCCGGGCTTTCAGCAGGGTTTACATTGATGACGCCCTTGCATGTATCCCCTGGTGGCTTGGCGTGGCCTCGAACGGGCAGCTGCTGATCCCCCACTTGCAGCTGGAAGTCCCCGAGGAGTCGCTGTGCCATAGGCAAAATGGTGGTGCTACAGACCAAGATGTTCTGTTCCCAGATTGGCCACACTTGAATTTGCGTGGTAGTCCGGTCGCCGAGGTAGCTGCGGATGGCGTCGCCCGCGCGATCGGCCGGGACAAATGTGCGTAGCTCGCAGGGAACGCGAGGTTTCAGTACTACGATGTAGTCGTCGCGAGAAAGGCGAGGAGTTTGACGCGGACGCCACTTGCGTTGCTTCGCTGGCTGCGAGGACGGAGCAGAGGTAGGCACACCGCCGAAGGGATGGCGCGCCGGCGTTCCTTGCAAGGCTGGGGAATGGTGGCCCGCCGTGGCGTCTCGTTGTTGTTGAGACGCAGACTTCGATTTCGCTTGCTTGCGTTGCCACAGTTTCACCATGTCGTCGAGGTATTCATCTTCTGATGGCATAGTGTTTTCGGAGGATGAAATCTCCATGGACAGCATTTGGCTTGAGGTAGGATCATAGCCCGTAACCACGTTAGCGGCCGCCATCGCCGGGCTGAGAGCCCTTAGCGAGGCGGCGTTGTAGCCGGGAGTGAAGGACGTCCCTCAAGTTGTCAAAACTGGACCCACCTGGACGAAGGTGTTGTCTAGGCGAAGCGGAGAACTTGGCGGTGACGATAAATCCAAGTTTCAGGGGTACCAAGGTGGATGTCCGCAGAAATAGCAGAAAATCTACGGAGGCGATGTGGAGTGCGTCCGTCACCATCGAGCGCTCGCAGCGCCCCCCTCGAAGACCGTAGAGAATTCGTCTGGGCGAGTACGTAGTTCGTGGGGAACTCGTCTACCTACCGATAACAAATGCCTCTTCACCCGGCGATGTTCACCGGTAGAGATCCACTTTTCAAGCATCATTCATTATTTACATTTTTAAAAGATGTTCGCAATTTCCACGGGATCTACCCTGGTAATCTGTGGAACAACCTATCAAAAGGGGTTGTTGCTGCCGTACATACATTACAAAGCATGTTTCGTGGCCCTTGGGGACAAGAAAGCCGGAGAAACATTCGTGCACTATAATCTCTTCATAGCTTTATCATCAGAACCATTGACCACTAGTTTTCACTATACACATTTCATGTCACTCTCATAATTTTATTCCCTATATGTTTACCCACCTTTATAGTGAGGAATATTAGGCCCTTCTACAGCCACTCATCATACCCATAGCCCAAATCTTTTGCCGCATGTACTGCCGCTCTTTGGCCATAACGTGGCCCTTGCGCCAAGAAACACTATATTATCATCATCATCATCATCATCATCATCATTGGGAACTCGTATATGAAGGCGTCGCCTCAGATTAGGTGTGTGGGATCTTTGATGTTATGAAAGACGCCCTCTCAGGCCTTGCGCCATCTTGTGAAAGTCAACGGTGAGAAGCTAGAGCGTTCGTTACGAAGGTATGACTGTACTCATTTAACCATATGGTGTAGTAGCGCAAATTTCACGGGAACGAAGAGGACAAGAACATCATAACATGACATGACAGGTCAGTCATCACATAAGATTATCGCTTGTCAAGTGGAGCTCGATCACACAGGCAGTACGAAACCACGTATAAGATACAGAAAGCTTGCAATGCTTCCTATCTTGGAGGCACCGCAAAACGACGTTTGTTGCAGGAAACTTTCGTAGGCTGCTGGATAATCGGTACACAAGCTGAGCTCGTTTGAAAGAAAATATCTCTCGCTTTCTTTCTTCGTCCCCGTGAAAATTGCGCTACTACACCATATGGTTAAATGATGTCTCACCAACTAGCCCAGCTCTCAACCCTACTGAACTTCAGTATGACTGTACTCTTTAAATAAGCTTGCCCAGCTCAATCCTCTGCAACGCGCGCCACCACTGGTGCCACCAAAAACCACAAAACGAACGGCGGTCTGCCGGATGCAGTCCCCATGCACCACGAACGACTCGCCCTAATCAGCATCCTCAACGCCAGCAGTTTTAAATGACCGACCGCCGCATGTTCCAGGAAGAAGGGGGGGGGGTAAATTTCTGTAGTCCACAATCCCATAACTCTAAGGGAGCGTGACCTGGGAACATTTGACGACTATACCTTCTGCAACCTCAGTATGTTGGTGTTGGCGTTGTGCTTGGCCTCGGCTAGCGTGTCCTCCCGGCGCTGCAGCGAGAGGCGTGGACCAAGGGCGCTACGTTCTGTCCCGGCGGCCGCCACATCGGCGTACGGATTCTCGATGAAGGTGTGCAGCTGGACCCATTTCCAGTCGGCGCCGCTGAAGTTCTTCTCGCGACGCTGCTTGTTGGTCGACTGTTTGGCCGTGTTGCGAAGCGCCGTCACCACTACGTTCATGTTGGCCCTCTCCGCTTCCGACATCTGCACTAGGCCTGACAAGACCAGAAAATGGGGCGGGTTTATTTGAAAAGCTCACAATAGAAAGAAGGCACATTGCTTGCCCTGTTTATCTTCTTTAGTAGTAAAGAAAGTGGAGCTAGTTGCTATGAGGGCGTCGTGGAATAGCGCGACAAAGAGCCGGTAACACAGGCAAGTGAAATGACACGGGCGCTCACTTTCAGCTAAAAGTTGAAAGTTAGCGCCTATGTCCGATTTTTGCGCTATTCCACGATGAAGTACCTTCTCCGTATTGTTCTGCACTTTTCAATGAGTCCCTTTGCACAAGCCCATAACACAGGCGAAACCAACGGTGCTTCCCACTTTCTCTTTATGTAGATTCATAGAAAACAGGGATCTATAAAAACTCGAGAGAATCAGGATGGCGAGAAGTTTTATTTTCTATAATCAGCCCTTGTTGCCTATAAGCCCCTGCTCACTGGAGGAATGAAGCAGATCTGGGCTGCCTGAGTACAAGAGGTAACTGCCACTACTCGGCAGCGCAATTTTGTCACTCGTAGGAAGGCGAAGTCCTGTAACTGATCAACAAGGAGTAGATGCCTCGCGGACGTACACGCGTGGTGCAAAAATTACCACGTGATGGTGTCAGATGCGACTGATATCGCAACGTCACAGATCACAACGTCGTGACAGTTCCCTAACGTGAGATGACCTGTCAAAGTCATCACATAACTTTATCGCTTGCCAAGCGAAGCTCGATCACATAGGCAGTACGAAACCACGTATAAGATACAGAAAGCTTGCAATGCTTCCTATCTTGGAGGCACCTGAAAACGACGTTTGTTGCAGGAAACTTTCGTAGGCTGCTGGACAATCGGTACACAAGCTGAGCTCGTTTGAAAGAAAATATCTCTCGCTTTCTTTCATCTTAGATGAATCAATTGAGGACCCTGTGAGGTTGTTACAAGAGTTCAGAGCACAACATGGCGGCAGAAAGAAAACATTTGTCCGGAACGCGCGTATCTCTATCCTGCCTGCATCACAAGGATAATAAGGATGTATACGCACATTTCCCGCTTAAATTAACAGAGACTTGAGGTTGCTAGTAGGTGCACCCCACATTATAAAGTACGCAAGCAGTTGTCAATCTGGCACTCGTGGTGGTCTACGTAAGAGATAGGCTCACCCTTTGCCTGCGCAGGTGCACATAGGTTCCTGTGTATGTCGGGCAGCTACAACAAGAACTTTTGCTGCAGCCACGCAACATGCTAGATCACCAACTGCTCATGACAGGATACCATTTGTGTGTAGACCTTCTTATCAGCTGCTGTGAGTCTTCCTCAGGATTCAGTCGGCGTTTGTCGTTTCTTGACTTCTCTGCTAGGATCTGTGACTTGCGGGGCCGACCTTTTTAACCAATTCTTATGTCAAGCGAAACGGACCTCGTCTGTTAGAGTTCCCAGGCCTCGTGCTTTTTTTTTGTAACCACTAACAATGTTTATTAACGCAATATAAAAATACAGTTGCTGCTCACCCAATGCCCACATTAGCTGGGGTAGAGAGAGGGTGTTTATGGCTTGTACCAGAAACACCAAGCCGAGACGTATGGCGTCCTCCTGCAATGAATATGATAAAAAACAAAGAAGACGCGTGTTGTAGATACTGTAGCTCTGAAATATGCACACGAGTACTGCTACATATACTTGCAATTTAAGTTTCCTCTTTTGGCAAGACTACACGTTGATGGCGTCATTCACACGGCCAGGCGCAAAGAGTGAAGCTTTGATAAACTATATACTTAGTGGCCGCTAGCCCGTATAGTTAAAGGAATGAGTGTATGCACTCATTCGTTTACAACACCATCGGAAACTGCTTTTGAACAATCCATGACGAACGTACAGATCTTGATGCTAATTTTTTACTTGACTTGACTACAACGCGTTATCAGCCTCTGCAGCAGCATTAGGCAGTCAACGAACGCTGCACAAATCTCACCATATATCGCCTCCAAAATCTGCCAGCGCGTCCCCCACATTACAGAAGGCCGTCTCAGAGGTTATGCTGAAAAGTCGTATCGGTTTTCAACGACCCAAATTATGCTTTCTTTTCTGGTTTTTTGACGGCTACACTTTCTGTTTACGGCAAAAACCATGGACGGCCAATCAAAATCGTAGAGGAATCGTTGGCATTGGCGTCAACATATATTGATTGAAAGTATAAAGAACGTCAACACTAGATGGCTTCATCAGAACTTCACACTGCAGGAACTTAAGCTGACTTGCGACGACTATATATGACGCTATTACATGACGTCATCACTTGCTTAGATGTGAGAGGATGTTGTAAGATTTGTTTAACAAAATTAGGGGTGAAAATCTGAAACGTTCCGCATTCCTGGGGCAGTGCAAGATTGTATTAGGTGCACAAAAGTTTCGGAGAGAAGGCGGGGAGAGATCCGTATAGTCAATTAAAACGAAACAAATCTGCAGATACTCTCGCCTTTGAGCCGCCTTTGGAGAAATCATAAAAATATGACATCGTAAAAGCCATTCTTTTAAATATCGGGGTAAAATTTCAGATGTTCCCGCAAACCCTTCGCGGTGTTGCTTATCACGCGCTGTTAACCCTTTCAGCCCTGGATTTTTATTTTGGTCGGATACACTTTTTGTGAGCGTTTTTCTCGTAGTTTGGACCTCAGAAAACCACAAACAAAAAATTGAGCCACTGGAACCACCACTTTGTGATTAATCAACGTGGCATCAAGTTAGGTAATTAGGGCTCAGTGATTGGAAATGAAAAAAGGCTTGTTTTTTCTGAAAAAATCAATATTGAACACAAAATGGAAACCAACGTCTTACTTTTCAGCCTAATACTCACATAAACGGCTTTGGCACGTCGTCCCAAAAATGGCGTTTACCCGCCTGAACTTACGCGCCTTGGCTTCGCGGAAGACCTCTGTCGCGCTTCTTCTTTGTGGCTGCTACCTCTGCAAACGTGTCGCAATATTGATTTCTATTGCAGTGAGGATCATTGAAGAACTATACCCACAAGAATGAGCAGTATTGGTTGCGTTTCCGAGATACTAGGGGAAATGTGCGGTGGTGTCAATTGACACCGCCAGGGCTGAAAGGGTTAATTATCAGCTGCTCCCATCGACGGAGACAGTCTGGGCACGCGCCGCGCCGAGTTGGCCCGCCTTTCACGCCGCGTACGCGCCATGAAAGGTGCACGCTTCTAGTGGGGGTGCCACTGCAGGCACTACGCTCCTGACCGGGCTGCAAATTAGGTGCAGTTCTCCTCTTCTAACCACTACCACCACCACTGCAAGCTTCGCACGTTGGTTTTGGTGAGGTGATTTGGACATACTTGCATGGTCTGTGGCAGGTTGTGGTTTATCGAAGCTTTGTCTACCGAAAGGAAAGACCTAGCAGCGGTCATGAAGGCCAAGTAAGCCCCTAACCTGTTCCCCAAGCTTTACACAGGTAGTGCAAACTTCTTTCTTTCTAGGTGTCTAAATAGTGAAAGGAAGCTCTCGAATGCATTAGGTGACGTTTCAAACAAATATGTCACTTATCAAGCGAGACTATTTGCTTTCAATCGTTGCATGAGAAAGCACTCGTATTTGATGTAATTGACCAAGCTGGTGTGTCGTCTCTATTGCTGAATACCTCGGGGTACACTTGAAGCACATTTGAGCGTATATACGGCCTCCTACCCTGAGCGCGACGCTGACGTTGATGTTGGAAATCCACGAGGAGAGCGAGAATCCTACGATGACGGCGCTCTTGAAGTTGATCCAGACCAGAGCGACGCACTGGCGCCAGTTCAAATCGTAACCGGTTGAGCAGAGGACCGGGTACAGCACGAGCACCATCAGGCCCCTGAACGTAGTGGCAAGCACCATTTTAACCCTTTAAGCCCTGGAACTTCAATTTTATTGCACAAGTTTATGTTCGTGCTTTCTTAATTGCCAAAACCTGATATGGCCACAGACAAAAAAAAATGGACGAATGGTATAACTACTTATTGATTTGATATCGTGGCGTTGAATCAGGACGTCACAGCTTAGTGGTCTTGAAACACGAAAAACGGCTTATTTGTACTTACCACTCATTAGAATACGCAAAATATGAACCAACGTAGAATGTCGTTATTCGAAAGTTGCAGGTTTGGCCACTGTCCGAGGCAAGTTGTCTTTTAATTCCTAATAATATATTCACAATTAGATTACAATTCCTACATATAACGCCTCCTTTATTTCCCTTCGTTAACTGTCTGTTGTGCCTAGCAAAGACAAACTACCCCTTCAATTCCCTCTTTTTTATACAAAATGTACCCCATGCGTATACAGCTACCAAACGGCACATACAAAGAGCGACAGAAGCAGCCCTCTTACAAGAACAACGAAGATTTCCAGAAAACAAAAAAAAAAAGATATGGGCAGAACTCACGTACAGTGGGAATCGATGATATGCGAAGCACGAATGAGGGAGGTTGATATGTCACTTAAAAATCAGCACACCGTTACGAGGCGGCCGTACGTTATGCCGTACACGACTTCCATGTCATGATTCGTAAGTTTGAACGTGTCATTTAGCTTCGTTGTCTATTCACGTCACGTGATACCAAATTTTGCATATGTGGAAATAGCGAAAGGGTCACGAGTACGTTATGAGCGTAGCATGTAGTCATGTTTTACATGACACGCATATTATGATTATTATGTTTGAGCATGTCATTTACCTTCGTCGTCCGTTCGCGTAAAGTAATACCAAATTCGGTATACGTGAAGCTAGCGAAACGACTGCGAGCGTTGCGAATAGTCATGACTTACATGACATGCATGTCATGATTTCCCCGTTGGGGTTTGTCACTTATGTTCGCTGTGCAGTCATGTAATACTATGCGTGTTTTGAAATATGACGTGTGAATGAAACCACCGCAAGAGCAGCAAGACCATGACATCTAATTCATGACATGCATGTCATGATTTTTATATAATGACTACTGACATATGCTCGCCGTATAGTCAAGTTATGCCATACTAATTTTGGTATTTATACCATTATCGAAATGGTCAGGAGAGCTAGTAACTAGTATGGAGCTAGTATGGCATGTAGTCATGTTCTTACATGCCATGCATGTCACAATTTCAACGTTAGGGCCTGCCACTTACGCTCGCCATGCAGTCATACCATACCAGATTTGCAATATGTCGCTTGAACGAAACCACCGCAAGACCAATCATGACAATAAAGACATAGACGTCATGATTTTCGTGTATGACTAGTCACTTATGCTCCTCATACAGTCATGTTATGCCATACCTATTTTGGTATAGACCCCATCAAAAAGCTGAAACGGCCAGGATAGCTAAAAAGATAGATAGATAGATAGATAGATAGATAGATAGATAGATAGATAGATAGATAGATAGATAGATAGATAGATAGATAGATAGATAGATAGATAGAGAAAGAAAGAAGTTCGCTAATAAATGCTCCGCGTTAAAAAATGTGCGTACAAATAAGCTTCGGGGCGACAGCTCTGTTCCTCTCTTTATGAACCCGGATTGCGAGTTTGTGCTTGCGTTTCACCTTGAAAGTCAGCCGACATATAATTCCTCACTCTCGGTTTCAAAGAACATGCCCACTCGTAGCGGTTGCCGCGCAGCCTAAGGTTCGGTTGAACGGAGTGAGGATGACGTGAATGTTCACATTTATTCGCTTTCACAAGCTATTACTAATAAAAAATATACCTATGTAAAGAACTTCTCTTTCGTTTATATGTATTTTCGTACTTCTCCTTTTTTGTGAATTTTAAACCGAGTGAATTGATTGGTTGATATGTGGGGTTTAATATCAGATAATCACCATATGATTACGAGAGCCGCCACAGTGCAGGGGTCGGGAAATTTAGACCACATGGGGTTCTTCGTAAATGCAGCCGCCGCAGCAGGGATTTGACCCCGCGCCATGCGGGTCAGCAGCCGAGTACCTTAGCCACTAGACCACGGCGGCGGGGCTAAATCGGGCGAAGGGCGGGAAGTGGTTCACTTGCCGTTTGCAGCGCTTGCCTCTACACCTTCTCGCCCTGCGCTCAGCGATATTCGAAGTTGGATCGCGCTCAGTTATCTCGCTCGGTTCCCATATCAGCTATGGAAAAGATAGACAGCAAGTTCTGGCATGCAGAGAACGGAAGGAGCTATGCCGGACAAGTCTCCCCATGCCTTCGTCGAAGGTGGCTCATTCGGGGAACACGTGTTTTCCGCGGCAATGCTTAGGGCTGGCCCAGGAATTTTAAGTTCCGCGAAGGTTATTCAGCGTTTCCTAAAGTCCACGGGTAAGAATTCGGACCCATTATTTGTGCAGGTATTGCTTTTGCTTCTCTACATGAGTAAACACAGTTTTCTGCAAGCCTGACTTGGCTTACATAAGTGCAACGCCGCTTGACTGATTGCTGAAGACGGCAGCCAAGGTACTGCCGAAAAAATGCGTTTATTGGAAGGCTTTTGTCGAGTTGGCTTGGCAACATAGTGTTAGTTTTTTTTTTTACTTTTGGCGAGTAGTTCAAATGATTTCAAGTATTTGTAGGCTGCTTCCTACACATGAAATTCTTCTCGCCGCGGTTTCAAAATTTGCGAGTCTTTACTTCTAATTGTGTCACTCAAAGACACGTGACGAACGAAATGCTTCTAAATACTATTACAGAAAATATCAATGAAGCCAACTTCTTGGCCAATGAACTTTTCTTCAAGGCAACGCTGTGGCCCTTACGAAGACCAGTCAACTTGCCGAAACAATGATTCCAGAGACATTCTTAGTCGAAAAACGTCTGATCGGTTCAAGCCTCTCCGTGCCTCAACTTCTGTCTGATTTAGTACTCGATCTCTCTAAGGAACTATGCGCGCCGTCATAACAAACGTGATTTTGTCAAATACGACGTGTTCTACTCGTCATTGTTGATAATTTTTGCATTGGTTTGAATATCCTGGGTTTAACGTCTGCTCATTATGTCCGTATGTGAGTTGCGAGTTGAAGCTGCTTTTATAGATTGACACTTTCGCACTATACGTGTGCCCAGCCACGGGAGCCTAGTGGCAAAGGTGCTCTACTGCTGACCCGCAGGTCGCGGGATCAAATCCCGACTGTGGCGGCTGCATCACGCCCTGTGTGCTCAGTTTTGGGTGCACGTTAAAGAACCTCAGGTGGTCGAAAATTACATGTGAAGCCTTCCACTGCGGCACCTCTCATAATCATATGGTGGTTTTGAGACGGTAAACCTTTCATATCAATCAATCAACGCAACGTGTTTTTTTTTATAGAAAACGTCCGGTAAAAAAGTTCGTTTTATTCTTGCCGATCAAGTTTCGTCTTTCTGAGAAATCAGCCATCTAAATTTCCTCTCTTCAAAAAACACGAACAAAATTTAAAAGAACAGATTAGCAAAACTTTATGAGGAATTTCCCAAACGGTGCCCGGCCGCGGTGGTCTAGCGGTAAGGAATTCGTCTGCTGACCCGCAGGTCACGGGAGCGACTCCTGGCTGCGGCGACTGCATTTCTGATGGAGGCGGAAATGATGTAGACCCAAAGAACCCCAGGTGGTAAAAATTTTCGGTGTCCTCCACTACTGCGTCTCTCATAATCATATGGTGGTTTTGAGACGTTAAACCCCACATATCATCATCAATGCCCAAACGGCCAGCAGACCTGAAAGAAGGTACGAGCGCATTATGCTTGCGTGGGAAGTGGGAAAGGAGGGCTTCCTCGACAACCCTCTTCCTCTCAATTTCGCACCCTTTATCTGTATTTGGGCACCGCACCAGTGACTTTATAAAATTTTCAGTTCGTGATTTATTATCTAGTAAGGTGCCCGGCAACCACCAGTACAAAAGCGGTGCTGTCGCTGCCGGGAGCAAACACATAAAAGGTACAGGGAGTTTCTACCCCCCCGCTCTTGTCTGCATAGCGTTTCTGCTTGCCACGCGGCACGCCACTGCGGCGTGATTTTAGCTGTAGTTGCAGCCATCGCTGGACAATCTGGAGCTGCAGCCACCGCTGGAAATGCGCTTCCGACAAGCGCATTTTTTACTAAGCCTCTTGCCAGTTTGAACTAAGCTTTCGTACAGCGTATACATAAGCCAAAAGCGCAGCCTTTTTATAAAAGCGAATGCCGTTCATGCGTCATCAAATGGGTAGTTTGAACGTCAATGCCTACCGTGCTCCGCTGTCGAGGACCAGAGATGAATAAAAAAAAAAAGAATTATCACCTGATGATATGGGGATGATATGGGGATGTCAACACGTGATCATAACGTCATCACCAGTTTTTCGATCTCTGAAGTGATCATGCCCCCATGACGACGGCATCACAATGTCACAGATTGAAAAAAAAAACTGTGAAGTCATCATGTCATTAGAAATACCGGCGTGACACGTGATGTAACGTGACGCGATGCCGTTCTAGCGGGCTAATGTAGGCGGCCAACGCAACCAGAGGGCGTGTGGCGTCAAGAGAAGGAAATAAAGACAGCGGGTGGGTAGCTTAGGCGGAATGCTCAGGCAGGGAGATAGAGTTGCTGTGACCTGATGTACTGAACTCTGGTCTCCACTCACCTGACTATGATCTTCGCGGCGTAAGTGTGGCCTAAGAGGATGACGTCATCGGCGTCCAGATAACTGACGGCGTCACGGCCTACCTTGAAGGCGGCCAGGAACACGATGACCGTATCGTACGTGTATCGAAACAGCATCCAGAACCTGTTAATGTTTTAAATGACAATGACACAGCTGTCGCCAGACCCTCCAGTGTTCTTAACTTTGTATGTGTTCTTGTTTTGTTTTCACAAACGTTCAGTCTAGCGATGTGCGCCTTGGATTTCATTTGAGACCTAAATACGGCTCTCAAAAGCGCCGATTTTAGTTTGCTATTATAGGCAAACCCCGAGTGAAGCATGATGAATGAATAAACATTTTTTCAGAAGGTAACGCTACCTTCTCGAAGATCCCGTTGGATGCACAGGCAACTTAGGCTGTAGCGTATAAGCTTAACAGACGCTCATCTTAATGGCGTTCATTGGTTTCACGTCATCTGCCCTGGTTATCCATAGAATGACCTCTGAAGAGAGGACTGCTGCGATGGCTAAATTACAGAAGGCACTGGCCTCCCTGCCTTTGGCCAAAAGGTCCTTGAGGAGGCACCCATGGTGTTCATCCCGTCATGATTTTTCTATCATAACCGTTCGCCGCTCATTTTAAATGCACACATTACGTCTCATGTTTTTGTCATATATTTTACCCGTCTTTATGGCGAGAAATTTTAGGCCTCTGTGCAGCCGCTTAACATAACCGTTATTCACACTCTTAATCATGCGCTGGCGCTCCTTGACCATCAAATGGCCTTTGGGCCAATAAACACCAAATATTATCACTATTAAGAGACACTCGCAACGTTCAACTACCAGAAAGTAACATAGTCAGCAAGCAGACGGAGTTGAGAGGTATCGAGAGAGCGCGCACAATTACGCGCACGTTAATATCAAATGCCTATAGACCAGTGATTCGTAGCCATGGATGTTTCGCGGATTTTTGTGGACCGGTGGAAGAACTGAGGGATCTCTTGCAGCGAAAGAAAACAAAAATGTGTTGGAAAGGGAGGAGGCGCACAAGTACATGTGATCAATTAACACAACTTGCAGCGTCAAACAGTTTAACTTTTCTCTTAAAAAAGAAGTGTTAACATAGAACTCTGTGCCTATTCCATCTCGACTGCTTGACGATAATTGTGTGGTCTGTAAACAGGTTTAACTTGCTTGCACCTATATTAGCTCCTCAAATATGCAAACATGCAATTGTCGTCACGTGCATATATAGAAAACGGCGACAAAAGCTTTACAGCCGTCTCATATATAGAGAATAGGAAGAAAAATTACCTCCGCCGCCATTCAAAAATATTATGTCCCGAAGCGTACAAAAAAGGGAAAAAACATCATTACGGCACATTTGTTTTTCATTTTTTACGGGATAGGTTTTGTGAACTCCCCCCTCCCCCCGAAAAGGCAATGTGGCCTAGTCCTTGTGTAAGGCAATGAATGCACTGAGCCACTACATCACCGTAAAGCCGATGCTTGTGGTGCCCCTGCCGCTGCCACACGTGTAAACGCTAAAGTGTGTCAACACACATTCATACAAATTCCATCCCAAAAGAATGAATCAATGATGTGCTCTCCTTAGGGTATAAGTCGTCACTCAATCTGCTCACGCACGTCGGTTAAAAAAAATAAAAAACGTCCTCGGTTATACACGGACATATAGGCCCATGATGAGCATGATGATGCATGCAATTACACGACAGAATCATTACCGTAATAAACTCATGAATGCAACACTGCGCACTCGCATGTTACATGAACGTACACGCATCCGCTAAATTCAGAGATGAAGGGCAATGCGCGCACAAATGTTCACCAGGTTGGCGCTGAGCGCATTGTACGCCTCGTGTGGTGGCTGCTCTAGCCATCTAGAATATAGATGATACATCGCGGCAACCACTAAGACAAGGTATGCACTCATTTCAATCGCTGCTTTCTCGGCCTTTGTCACGACTGCACTGGACAGTGTAACGTCTCTGGTAGCAAAGCTACAAGACTGAAATCTAAAATAAAATATACAAGCTGTTGGGGACACCAGCTTGTAATTCCCGCATCAAATGCCATGACATTATAGATTTCGACTGTGTCTATAAGGTATTTCGTAGTTCCTAATCGGTAGAAATGAACTAAATTGTCACCTGACACAGCACACCAAATATGGGAGAATTTTGTGGAGCCTATGGGGCCGGAATACGGAGAGTGATATAACGTCATTTGCGTGTGTTTCACGACATATGCATGCACGGCCTTTCTATTTTGCACTTATGACCTTTCTAAATTTGTGATCTGACGCGCGATGATTTCGGCGCGAAGGTTAAAAAAGACAGTTTGACCTCCTCCGCAAATAATACAAAGATTATGGTGAACTTGACGACACTCGAGCACTCGGCGCACATCTATCAATAGAGGCTATTTCATTGTTTTACTCTGGTGTTCAGTTAAAGCGGCCCTACAACCCCTTTTTAGCAAGGTTAGAAAGCGCTCCCGATCTGCAGTCGAAGCTTTGGTGAAGATGCGAGCCGTGCATTACAGCGCAGCACGCGGTCTGAAATTTTCAATTCATTCTGAAACTGAGTCAGCAAGAGGTCGTTCCCTCTTTTTCCAAAAAAAAAAAAAAATGATACCATAAGCCCATAGCCGTTGTTTCATTTGAGTGTCTTGAAGCACATGGCGCCGCGTGATGCTACCACATGCCCGTGCAAGCATGCACTCACGATCACACTGAGAGAAAGCCCTGCGTTTGAAAAAAATATATAAAAAATTGCTCAGGCTCATGACGTGCGCAGGCAAGGGGGTCAACCTTCTTGCACCCTTGTGATCCCACTCTGAACGTAGCTTCGAGTGCACTTACTCGTATGAAAGGAGAGAGGAAGCTCTAGCAGCGTGGACACATTCTTGTAACTACGCTAGCAGCCGAATTCTGAAAATATTGCGGTAGTCGATTCATGAAACAATAACCTTTTTTTTTTTTAATGAGACTATTCGACGATTGCTTGGAAAAGCGTTTCGGAGCCACTTCTAAGTGGAACAAGGCAGGCAGGCATTGTGTGATGGTGGCCTCACTTTCGCAGCACTATCGGGTCCATGATGGTGGACGCGCTGTGCGCGCTGGCGGTCAGGGCGAGAGCGATGATCGACGTCACGCCGCTGCCCAGGAACGCGTGCTCGGCCAGCAGAAAGGTCAGGTAGACGGCGCACAGCGAGACCAGGTAAGTGATTGAAACGTCCTGAGACAAGGCGATCAGCAGGTAGGCCAGCAGGTGGCCCACGAGCTTTCCGAACAAAGGGCCCAGAACAAGGGTGGTCAGCACGAACACGCCAAAGTCTGTGGGAGAAATGAAGCCCGTGCTCTTACGTCCACAGAGTAAGAGTTCTTCACCCTTTAGGGCGTATTGCGTGATTGAATAATTTATTGATTAAAATGCCGTTAATGTTAGAAGTACATTACCATATCGGTTAGTCACCTTATAAGTGTATGTGGGTGTCCTTTTAGAATTGACACTTGCGAATATAACAACTACATAACACCTTAGGTCTATGCGCACCTACTAATGCCTATCCGTCCATATAAAACTGTTTCATTCAGAACTATGTTGATGACTTATATCTGGCGGTTGCTGTATTGCATGTGTTAAATTTTATTAATATTTGCAATTTGGCGAGGTGGTGCATAGCCAGTGGAAAATTTCAGAGGTCAGAACAGCAAATGTCCCTAAACCCCAGTGCTTTGAAAAACTCTGCGCCATCATTCAGAACTATAGGGTGAAACCCTTTACAGAACATTATCAAGTGTTCGGCAGTTTCTTCTCCCTCTCCACACGCACTGAATACCGTGTCTACCCCTTCGTATTTGGCCCGATATGTCTTTGTTCGCAATACTCCCGTCCTGGCCTCAAACAGTAGAGAACTACCCCGAGTATTATCATAGATCCTTTCCTTGGCTATTTCCTGCTTAAAAGTTTGATAGATCTCTAGTGCGGACTTCTTAATCATGCCAATTCTCCAAATATCGGTCTCAGCTTCCTTCACCTTCTTAACCGATAAGTCTTTTTGGTTTGGCCCTCTGCTGTTTTCTAAGTATTTACCAGTCATTTATCTGACACGCTTTCTCCATTTTGTATCGACATTCTTCATGTGCAAGTAGCTGAATACCTTCCTAGCCCAACATTCCTCTTCCACTTCTCTCAATCGCTTCCCAAATTTTATCTTGCTACTAACTTCCCTGCCCTCAAATGATGTCCATCCCATATCACCTTGTACTCCGATTTGGCGTAGGAGATTAGAGGGGGCGCCACCACGCGATGTGCTTTTTGCGCCATCTTGCTGGCAATGCTGAAAACACTATTCCGTCAGAGATACTAGTGAGCAGCGGTAAGCAGTAGATATAAGTAGCTTGTTATTTGAACGTTGAAGGATGTGCTGCGAGGTGGCTCAGTGGTTAACACCTCGTTTTCATGACGCAGAGGTCCCACATTTGATTCCGCGTGCCAAACTGTTTTTTTCTGGATTTTAACATTTTTTTGCGTTTATATATATATATATATATATATATATATATATATATATATATGTATATATATATATATACGGGACATGACATCGACGCCGACGGCGGCGGCAAAATCCAGCCGGAAGTGTCCAAATAATTACTATTGCATTCTCATTGCCCATTCACGCTCAGGATGAGTGGCACATGGCGCCTCTGGTCAAACGTTTTCCGATAAGGCAAGACCTCGACACATACGAAGAAAGCGGTTACATGGGTTGGCTGTTAATTCCAAGTCACGGGTTGGATGACGGCTGCTTTGGTAGCAGTTCGATGGAGACAATAGGGGAGGGCCCCGTGTGTGAAGTCGGTGCACGCCAAGGAACCCCAGGTGGTTGAAATTTCCAGATGTCTCCACAAGGCATCTTGAATAATCATGTCCTAGTTTTTGGGCGTTATACCCCAGATGATATTATCAAGACACGAATGAATTTTTTGTAGGTGAAGTTGCGTATTTACGACCATTACTAGTTTACAGATGCGGCAACTTCGAGAAGTTCTGGTGAGGAAAGACACCTCGCTGCCGCTTATACTGAAAGCCATGGCAGCAATTTGTGGACTACTTCACTAATATACCAAACATTGCTCTGCCGCGGTGGTCTAGTGGCTAAGGTGCTGCTGACCCGCAGGTCGCGGGTTCAAATCCCGGCTGCGGCAGCTGCATTTCCTATGGAGGCGGAAATCTTGTAGGCCCTTGTGCTCAGATTTGGGTGCACGTTAAAGGACCCCAGGTGGTCGAAATTTCCGGAGCTCTCCACTACAGCGTCTCTCATTTTGGGACGTTCAACCCCACATATCAATCAATCAATATACCGAACACCATGTATAATTTCTGTGTCATTACAAGCAGTTTTGTTGAATGAGATTCCTTCCCGACTTCTGGCGCGGATATTTTTTTAAACTCTATAGCGCCTGTCATCACCATGGGAGGGGATGTTGGGAAGAAAACTCAACTCCCGCACCCCTGGTGATTAAGTCCAACATATCCTTTGCCAAGAATCGGGCCGAAGGCAGCCATGAGGTTGCAGTTCTAGTCTGTCTAGCACTGCTGCCGCACACTTTCGTAGCGGTGCCACGCCGCGGCGCCATTTCGAAGGTGGTCTTCAGCTACAGACAATATCTGAGGTTACGTCGAGGCCTCGCACACTGCCATATAACGTTGACGGTCGCCACCCAGTCGTTCATCGTTGTTCTCGAAACCGTGAAACTCTTGTGACCACTTGTGGCGATGTGACCCCAGGGGAAATCGCAGAGCGCGCCAACGCGAAGCACTCCTGCTGGTTCGGTAGCTGCATGACGCCACCCCGGGGCTCTCTGCGTGGCTCGGGTGGGCTGGCCTCCAGGTAATGTGACGGGACTACATTCAGCAGGACGTTGGTGGCACTCAAAGCCGGAAGGATCAGCAGCGCCGCAGAGCTCGACGTTCTGGAGTTGATCGTCGAGCAGAGTCGTGCTATGGTACGCCACAGCTGTGTAGCGCTGTCCAGCCATTCACACGTGGATCCCGTGGTTATGCCCGAGGAGAAGGAGACAATCCCTGTATTCACTTGAACGGGATCTTTGTCAGGCGGAGCATTGGTAGCACCCATTAGCGGCAGGAATGTCGAGATGAGCGGGAAGTTGTCGCGCTGGAAGCACGAACAGCGTTCCCGGGAAACAGGAGGCTGTGTGCCCTCTTAGCGACGCTGGTGTACGCCAAGGAAGCCTGGACGGCGTTCCTTGAATGCGCACGGGTTTGTCTCAAGTCATACTTTGGAACCACCGAAAAGGCACTGATACCGTCTACGAGTGATTCAATGGTTAGCTACCGCAGCGATCGGGTGGAGAAGTTCGTGGTCGAGGAAGCGTGGACGGTGTTCCTATCATGGAGAGACCCACGCTGCCGACGGCCCACGTGGCTACAGACAGGTGACTTGAGCCACAAGGTTCAGTGGTCAAGCTCTGTCTTTGTAAGGAAGCAGACAGGGACCACACGAGATTCTGGGCCAGCTGCTGTGCTGCTTGGTCTTCCTCTGCCTGACTTGGTCATGAGTCATGATAATTGGTAAACGTGCATCGAAACAAGCAGACACATATCCACTGATACAAAAAAAAGCCAGCCTCTCCATCGCCTTTTGTATGCTTCACTCTTTAAAGAAAGTATACATAGTGCTATACTTACTTTATGGTATTATGCTGTTGTCGCAATTTACTACGCTTGTAGTAATTAGACAGCAACTGTAAAATCAGTAAATCTACTATACAATGATGATACTTACGGCTACTTCCAGCAGGGAAGAAGTAATAAAAAGTAGCATTACTACCCCAACAAGCTGAATGCGAAAAGTGAGACCTTATACATTTTCATGTGACGTGGTAAATACGTTCAGCAATGACGCCACGAAATACCAAGTTACTTTGAGGCATGGCCGAACCATGAAAGAGACTCTTCATAAAGGCGCCAGCAGATTTGAAAGGCCTCCATGCTATATGTACTAACAGCAATCGGAAAGATGCATATAGCCTTACTTTGGTGTAGCATACGTCGTACAGGTAGCTAACCGTCAACTCAGATTTAGATTGATGTTCGGACCTGGTTCTTTATACTTTCTTATGTTCACATACGTCCATCATGAGGCAGAATATGTTATTGCAACAAAACTACGAAAAGGCAATTTTTTTTCTTCGTGAAGCCACCAGAAGTGGTAAGATTACTAAAGCTTCAGGTATGGTGTAGTTGCCTCTATTACCACATTGAATTTTGCAACAATATTACAATACTTACTACCCCTACGGGAGGAAACGTTAGCGAAATGTAGTAAACGTGCCGAGGGTACTAGATGCTTTACATCCTTTACCTTGCACCTTTCTTTTTTTAAATAGTGATCTAAAGCTTACTAGAAAAGCTGAACTCCTTGAGGACGGCAACGGTGTTGTAGATAAACCAGTAGAAAGACAGGCCTACCAGGGACTCGATAAACCAGTAGAAAGACAGGCCTACCAGGGACTCGCCCATCACTAGAGTCTCGAGGATGTGGGATTTGGCTGCACGAGAAAACAAAGAAAAAAACATACGCAAACACAGACGGGCAATAAATGTTATCTAACGTACACGTACAGATTCGAAACAAAGCAAGAGTGAACCAAGAAACGCAAGTGCCCAACGACCAGTTAGAGGCATTATAGGTAATGACTAGCCGTCTATCAACAAGATAGTTGTGGTGGTATGGCTCCGTTTTCGCTCATGGTGCCAGGTCATCACGAAATCGGAGGAAATGTGTTGTCGAATTAGGTAGCTGCATTGGTCCACGAAAGTGCTACCAACAGATCCACAGCAGTCCCGGCACTAGACCTAAAACCCTTCCTAAAAATAGTTCAGGGAAAATACTGGCAACGATCATGGGACAAACACAAAAGAAGCTACATGTTATCAAACTCCTGATAACTGACCATCACTTTCGAGGTGTCACCACGCAAAAATAACACTTACCAGGTTAAAAATGGGACACACACACATCACAAATGCATATCTTCTGTCTGGTGGTGACTTAGCGAGCAGCGAGATATGTGGAGAACCCCTTACCGTTCCCCAGATCCTACTCAGTGCAATGAATTACACGTTATGAGAAAAAAGCACTTTTCATTACTTCACCGACTGCAACCTGCAGCACGACCTTCTGAAAAGGGGTTGCTGCTGCAGCAGTTACATGACAGAACACACCTGCTTCCCAGCCTTTGGCCACCAAGGCTTGAGAAGGTATCTATGGTATTGTCCATCCTTAGATAGTTTTATCACAACCATTTGCAGCTCATCTTCACTGCACACATTTGTACCAGTCCTGTGATTTTATTTATCTGTTTTACCCGCCTTTAGTGAAATTAATTTTTGCTCTATATACAACCGATTAACATACCCATTGCCATCATCTTCTGCCCCATGTACTGGCGCTTTTTAGTGATCACATGGCCCTTAAGCCAAGACACTACATATCAATCGAGTAATACAATCACAACTTTTTCCTTGAAGAAAGAAGTTGTGGTACTTTAGTACTTTCGCACAAGCGGGAGAATATTTTCGCGCTTTTCAGGTACCTCACAAGAACTCCTAAACATTTCGACGAGACTGCTTCTGTAACCCAATGACGTAAACACTGTAAATAGTAGCCTTGATGCAAAAAAGCCAACATGAGCACCTAGAAGCGAATACAGGAGTTTGTGTTCTCCGAGGAGATCATGGGAGGGGCAGGCTTTTGTAAGTCGCTTGCCTGAGTATCGGCATCACTAGCGAGTACCCTTATTTTTTTATACATTTCAAGTGGATGAGGGAGAAAATGTATCTTGAGGATGTGATTTGAAGGGGGTCAAGTGAGTGTTTCGTCAGTATTTCGCTGAAACCGCCGTGTTGTAGCTTACGTCTTGAACAAGCATATAGAGGGAAACGAACGGCGAGATTTTGCATGTGATGTGGCGTGCGGCGCGACGATGCAGCGGCCGGAGTTGTGACGCTTCGCGATGGTTCATGGCATCGCAACGCCGCGTCACATGTTCGGCGTGCACCCTATCAGGCGCATATTTTCGTCACCGCGTCAAAGCGTCGCATTACCACTGCCAGTGACAGCTCGAAGACGGGTCATCATGCCGCTGGTAGCGCCATCGCCCTGTCACCGCTCCCATCAGTGTCGGCAAGGAGAGTCGATGGAGTGGAGCGAGCCTGCATTTGCTGACATCGTCGGTTGCGGCGGCGTCATAAACATAGTGTACATTCCCCTAAGGCATGAAATTATTCCGAATTGAATGAAGTGGAATTTGAAGTGTGCCATTTCTACTAGATAACGCCAGTTATGGAAGCATTAGCGAGGTCGTGAGCAGCGATGCAAGTCCATTTCGCAGGTAAACATGGTGACACCATGCGCCTCTCTGAGCCGGCTCGCTTCGCTTCCACCTTTGAGTCTTCCAATCGGTAGCGTCAAGAACGTTGTTAGCCTGTGCCGGCGTATTACGCACAAGTGCAAAGTGCACTATGAGTGCGTCATTCTTAGAATTCTTGTAAATGCTGTATACATTTCTGCTGTGTAGGTGGTTCGATGATGGGGACGGGTTGGCACGTTGCCATACATTAGGGTGCCTTTTCTGCCATTTCTACAACTTATATGTATGATAAATGTACAGTACACTGTACACTAAAACTGCTTGATTGGCTGAAATGAGGCTCTGTTCTACATGAAAGCTTCAAATATACCATTAACGGTGTATTAAATTATTACACATCCTACATGTACATTAGACATTCATCCATATGATGGTAAGCATGACTTCATTATGCGAAGGGGAAGCGTGGCCGGGAAAATTGCCCGCATGATTCGCCTACCTGTGGTCAGAAATTGAATTTCCGTGTAGTACATCGGTTCCGGGCAGCAGACTAGGAAGCCCATGAGCGCCGACGTGGCAGAGTTGTCTCCGAGGCTCTCCCGGTCACTGCCCGAGGGGTCCCGACCACCGATGCCTTCTTTGCTCGAAGGCACCATGAACGTCATGTACAGTACGAACATGCACACGCTAAGCACTGTAAGAGAATCAAGTGTATGCACTCATGCTTTGGCGTGTGTGAGAGGGCTGTGGCTGTGGATGTGGATGTATTGTGGTTCATCCTATGAATCGCCTCACAGATTTCCATCACCTTGTGAACTATCACGCGCCAGTTTGGTGTGCTCCTCTTGTGGTGTTCCCCTGTGCTAAGAGGTTGACAACGTACCCCATTAGAAAACAGGGGTGGGTTTTCTAATAAGCACTGAGAACAGAACCCGTTACCTACAGCATTAAAAACGTTTGGGTGCACGCTAACAAAGCTCAGGTAGTCGAAATCTCCGGAGCCCACCACTACGGCATCTCTCTTAATCATATGGTGGCTTTGGGACGTTCAACCCCACATATCGATCAAATCAGCATTCAAAACGAAAGCTCTACTATGTAACTAACGACCGCAGCGATGCTTTCAGTGACTCCATAAAAACCATAAGAGGTTGAATTTTATGTCTGAAAATGCGCCAACTACTTATCTATAAGACGCTTGGATTCTCGCTGTACTCGCGCAATCATCCACTGGAAAATGTTTTGTAACAGCTCGGCTCTTAAAGAAATGAAATATCGAGGCTTACCGAGCCCCACGCCTCCCAGGAGCACGCATTGCCAGAAGCAGCGCCAGAATATGTGGTACCGCACGTTGAGCGTCACCGTGAACACCAGCACGGGCATGTACAGGTGCAGGAGCTCGCCCACGTTAGCGTCGGTTACGGGCAGGAAGGTCTCCTTGTCTCCGTAGCGGTTGACGAGCCAGCCGGCGAGAAATCCCCAGGCCACCGTGATGGCCACCACTGGCAGGTTTATCACTCGCTTCACCATTCGCAGCACCGCTACGCGGGTAGAACAACCAGCACCGGTGTAATTCGTTTGGGGAGAGAAGGGGGTCCTGACCATTTTTGTGTTCATGGTTACACCTCTCGCAAATGTTCCTCTAGAATTTTGTCTTTAAAAAAAACATATATTTTAAGTGCTTGTGTGTTGGCTATCATGCAATTTTCTTGTTTTTCATTTGTCAATACTTGAACCACATAAGCGTCATGGCACCATTTGGCCACTCATGGCCCTTGTGCCATAAAACAATGCTAACCATATCATCATGCTTATTTATTTTGTCTCTTTTGCAATACTTTTGAGCTGCGTGGGGCTATCTAAATCACAGCTGCCTGTTTACGGCTTTTCTACAAGACTCAGTAATTCAACAATGCAGAGACATGACATGGAAATTCCATGTGCAGTTTACGTCTCCCCTCATTGACTGGGCCCGCTGAGCCACCTTAACCACAACACTTTCCCCAACAGTTTCCGCTTCACCCTGCAATGTTTGTCGGCAAGGAACCTCTTTTTACACATAAATCGCTGTTAGGATTTTAAGACCTAGGCACTTTTCATGTCATATATCCGGGCCTTCCGTAGCACGACCTCTGAACTGAGGTCACTGCTGCGGTGGCTACATCTCCGCCATGCTTTTATTATGATCTTAAGCCGTTCATTCTAAATACACGTTTCATTTCGCTGTCATGATTTTAATGCTTCTATGTTGTCACCTGCGTTAGCGCGAAGAATTTTAAGGCCCTCATACAGCCACCTATTATAACCATTATTCGTTTCTCTTGACCCATGACTTGGCGCTCCTTGGCCATCAAATGGCCCTTGCGCCGTGAAACACCACACATCATCATCATCATCATCACCACCACCACTTTAGCTATTACTCCCTGAGAATGTGACTGCTGACTTTTTTGTTTAGCGGGCAGCTCTGCTACGCAATGAGAGGTCTGTATCGAACTTACAGGACACTATCACAACGAGCAGTATCAGCAACGTGCCGTACTCCGGAAGGCTCTCGTAAGCTGCCGTGCTGATAGCCGGATCCTCCATTTCTGCAGTGCAAATGAATTTGCGTAAGCATTGAGTTACCTGTCCTAGTAGAGCTCGTCACCAAGCAACAACACTTGAAAAGCAAGCGATACATTAATATGTACGTGTCTACCATACGGGTGGGTAGCATATAAAACTTTCAAACGAAATGCATGCTGTGAACTTGTTTAGTATGTTGCTACGGTATAAGCTGGGTCATGCTACATGAGCCATGGAAGAGAAAGATGAGTAGGTTAGCCGGTTTGGCTATGGATGCCATCATCGCCTATCGTTGCACGACGTTTTCTTTAAGGAAACGCAGTTACCAAAGTTACCAACCATAACATTTCTTTGTCCGGCTCATATTTTCTTGCAATATGTATAAGTTCAATCTCTAGGAGAAAGGGAAACGAAGAAAAAATGCGTGGAGTTGGGAAATAATTGTTAAGCTCACGTACAGCCTCACACTATATTATGTTCGGAATCAGGCAATGTCATTTTTTATCGCATCAGTTACATACCACTTGATTAGTTATCATAAGAGAAGTACACCAACGCTCTTACATTACAATTACATCTACAAACGCTACCCATAATTTCCATGGCATTATTGTCTGTTAGTTCTCTATAACAAAAAGAAGTTAGATGAACTGACGTGACAGCCCTCTTAGGTCATTCAGTGAAGCACTGGTTCCCAAATGGGGTTCCGCGTAACATCTGTGGGACATATGTGATAATCGGCATCGAGTCAATTATCTTATAGGATAATGCTTCCTTAGTACCATTGGCTGTTGGCTTCATACAGTTGCGTCTTGTAAAGTACAAACGCTTTAATACAGTCATCTCCTTTTGTTCAAGGTGTGGCAGTGTGGTACCAACAATGGCGGACAAGTATGCGAGAGGCTGCCATCTCTAGGCCGCCATTGTGGAAATTACAGAGTTAAAACCGAAACGCAGAATGCTGGCTACGAGGATAGTGGTGCACATTTTAGGGCAGTTAAAGCAATTCCTAACAAACCCAGGCGGAACGTTTCATCTTACCTTGCGCCGGGATCAGGGATCGTGCACTGAGGCAAAAGGGTGGTTTCTTCTTCTGCTTCTTCTGCTTCTTCTTCTTCTTCTACCAGTTGTTCTCTGCTTGTTCATTCTTGATCTTGTTCGCCTACTGTCCGTGGCGCATACCCACTACTGGGGATTCCCTGTCCCGTATTTTTTCTGGTGTTGCGCTGTAAGTTCACGATGGATCCTAACCAACTGGCCCAACTTGCCGTCTTACTGGGGATTGGCCAAGAATTGAGTGGTTTTAAAAATTATTGTTCAGATTTAGAATAATGGAGATATAATAAAAAGATTACCGATAACCTAGGAAACTGTGGTGCTTGATCTAATGGATATGATTATTTTAGCCTTCGAATGAAGCAATAATCTGATTTTATACGTATAAATTTTTAAACACGTTAAGATAATGAAACAGATTAATTAGTCAACCAATTAGGTTCATCAATATAATCTCGTACGGCCGCGAATACTGTCGCATTAGAGAACCCAGAAATGGAAGCTCCAAAAGACAAAATCACAGGTACAGAAATATTCATACCAATATCCCCTAAAGGTATTTTTCAAAGGGTTTTTCGTAATGTGTTAAACCGCCTGCAGGTCAGAAAGAAATGATCTATTGTTTCAAGTTCATCACAGAACGCGCACAGTGGCGAAGGTTCCTGAGCAGACCCGTGTTTATAGAAATTTGGATTTCGTACCCGGCAACGTGAAATATGTGGTATCCTATTTATGATATCTGCACTATTGTTCACCAACAAATATTGTTACGCTTCGTTGTGTTCCTGGGCCAAAATGTGAACCAGTATATATATAACCGAATGGATGGTATATTGGCCTACGGAGCGTAAGGCGGGGCATGTGGTAAACGGCAATATCCCTCTTAAAAATATACTCCATAACTAATATCAGGTGGCTGTTATTAAGGGCATCAGATATGTACTACTTTATAAAACCAATAATATTTCAGGTAGAAAATTTAGGATTTCGTATCATTATTCTCCTTCGCATGTGCTCCTAACAAGCAGAATATAAATTTTACAGGTTCAAATTCACAAGGCACCCCGGTTGCCTTGTGTTTAGCACTGGTCTTTCCATGTATGGTCAAATTGTAATTGTTATACTTTAGGAGAAGACGACATGCTCTGTTCTTGCCGAAAATGATTGGTAAAGCATTTAGCAATGTTTTCGATACTACTCACTTGCAGCCACTATAATTGCTGGGGAATTACCACTAATGGTTCTATTATTACGACATTTCACCATTCATTCTCATTATACAAGTTTGACGTCACTTTCATGGTTTTAGCACTTTCATGTTTTACTTGCCTTAGCGCCATGAATTTAAAGATAACTTTATAGCCACTTACGACACTCATTGTTCACATCCGATGTCCCTGGGCATGTAACTCTTTCGCCACAAAACGTTAGACACTGCAGTATGCAGTAGGGGACGTACTGAAATTCATTTACTGACAACTGCGCAAGAAACAGTACATAAAGAAAACAAAGAAAAAATCGGAAGGCTTTACTGCCTCACGGTCTCTCTGCATTTTTACATTTTCGTGACGTCCTCGACATGACGAATTCACCTTAAGAGGCTGCCTCAATTTATTCAGCTATAAACTAACAAAACGATCTTTGTACGTATTGTTGTGGGGTATTTTGTTGCACGTGCCGTACAAAGGGAAAAGGACCCAGGATGATGGTAACACAAATTGTCACTCGCACTGCCTCTATGAAACAACACTGAAGGACGTCTGCAACAATATTTGCTTTAAAAATGACACGCCTGCGCGGAAACAGCATTTTTTATCATTTTTCATAGCGCTCTTTGGCTAAGCCTGGCCCTTGCGCCATTAAAACCCACATATCACCATCATCATAGACGTCATCATCATCTTCTCCAATAATGAACTTATGATCGTGAAACTTGTGATACTGTAGTTATAAGAGTGCAGTTTGCCAATCTAAACTAAGTTATTGTATCACTTTAGCGTCGCTTAACACCACCACTAATGTACTACCTTAATCTTAGTGTACTAGCCATCCGAAAGTACTGGCTGTTGGAATTTCTTGTTTGGCACTTCCTGCTTTGCTCCATCTGAAGTGGAATTTTTCAAAGTTTCGTTCTGTCGCTTTTTTATTTCACACTTTCTTTCTTTGTTCCTTTTCTTAAAGTGTTCCACTTCATAAAGCAGTGATTTGCTTCAAATCAGCCGACATCCGCTCTGAATATCCTCGCAAGGGCGTCTGCGTAAGCAGGCGTTTGGTGTGTAGCGACACCATGGACCCGAGCTAACAGGGGGGGGGGGGGGGGGGGTCGACTTCTTCCCAAGCCTAGCTGTGCATGGCTGAGCCGTGTCCGGGGAAAAGGAGATCCTACGGGCTGAGGCTATGCCATGTGATTGGACCTTTAAGGCACCCTGGTGGAAGCAACAAACCTCTTTGGCCCCGACCGACTTCATGTAGAAGGCACTCCTGGGCTGACCCACCCAGCGAAAATCGGCAGTTGCCTTTTCCTGCCTCTCTTTCTCTCCTCAACTTCGTTGTCCTCTTTCACTCTTTTATAGATCCTGTCTAGTTCTCTCTTCTGTTTACTTCCGATCTTTCTTGGCGGCAAGGGTTAACCTTGTGTGGATGCCCAGTCTTGGCTATTTCATATTAAGTTATAGCAGCGCTGTACAGCTGGCGTTCACAGGATTTGCCCAGCATCTCCTGCCCCGTACCCTAGTTAGGCTTGGTGGTGGTCGGCTGGCACCACTGCCGATCTTAAACGACCTGTTATGTTATGTGCATCCTCTTCCAAAGATAATCGTAACCTGAAAAGGTTGCGCACTGAAGCACTCGCCACTTTTTTTTTTTTTTTCAAAGAACAACGAACGCTTTCCAAAGTACCATGTAATACATAGGGAGCAGTCTGGTGGAAAATCAAGAGCTATCTCTCCGTTCTTAGTAGCACGAAACTTAACAGGAAAACTAGGAACTTGCTATAAGGCCTCTATGGTGGTAAGCGTCGATCTGCTGCTTGAACTGCGAGACAGAAAGATATATGAAGCCCTCCGGAATCTGACAGCCATTGGAAACATCCCTACCACAGTCAATGCACATAGGTCTATGAATACCGTTTGAGGTGTTGTCTCTGATGACGATTTCCTGAACCTAACTGAAGCTGAGCTCTTTGACGGGTGGAAAGAGCAAAGTGTTATAAACGTTCGAACTATAAAGATCAGACGGGACAACACAGAAAAGTCAACGAACATATATACTTACATTTGAATTCAGTTAACCGCCAGAACCAATTGAAACAGGCTATACTGTAAACTCCGAGTGCGACCTTACGTACACCCGCGAAGGTGCTTGAAGTGCCATCAGTACCATCGGTACTCTCTTTCTTTGCTGAAGACATCTACATGTGCCAATTGTACTTGAAAAGACCACATATCCGATAGATTCGATTCTCCATGTGGCTGTGCTAACTGTGGTGCAGACCACCCAGCATACTCCCGAATGTGTCCAGTGCAGAAGAAGGAAAAAGGACATAATTACATTGAAAGTGATCAAAAACATCTTCAGGTAGGCTAGAAGAAAGTGCTCATCATGCTGGGGTTCAACCTACGCTGATGCGGTGCGTAAAGGGGCAGCGTCGCACCAGCTTCCGCCACTTGCCTGGCCCGCGCAGAGTGAGCCAATGGCCCACTCTGCCCCCAAAGCGGCAGTAATTCAGTCTGCTCCATTAACTCGTGAACAGGAGCCGGCGACTTCAGGGCCGTCCGATCCCAAGGCCTTGTCACACCAGGCTAAGCCCCAAACTAGAAGTAAAGACCAACACGTGTGGTCTTCCAGTGCCTCTGTGGAGGCAATGGAAACGACACCGATACCTCTGGTGCCGCAACACAGGCGCGGTTCTCTGGACTGCGCCAAGCAAACAAAAAGAAGCCAATAATGGAGCCGGATAATGGTCCTGCCTCTTGAACCCTAAAATACAATAAACCTATTAAAACACACACAGCACCATTCTATGCTCATCATGCAGACACGAACGGCAGTGGAACATCCAAGGCCTTGTTCCGAACCTCGATGACCCACAAGAACTGCTCCACAAACTCAATCTACAAGTGCTGTGTGTACAAGAGACCCACTTGAAAGCAACACACACGAACTTTCTACAGAAGTACGTAATTTTTGAAGGGATCGAGATAATGTGATGGCATCGTCGAGTGGTGTGGCCATTATAGTTAATCAAGGTGTAGCATTTACCCACCTAACATTACTAACATACCTTGAGACAGTGGCTGTTCAAGCAGTTCTTTCGAACGAAGTCGTCACCATCTGCTCCCTTTACATACCTCCACAGTGCCGCCTCGAAAAACGTGAATTCCTGTTCTTAATAGATGAACTGCCAGAACTTTACCTGTTCCTTGGGTACCTGGAGGAGGATTGAAAGAGGAAGGACAGGGTACTTGAACGCACATAGCACTCTATAGGGCGATTCTCGCTGCAATGCGCGAGGTTAAATAGGAAAGAACCAAACATACTATTTCTTTGCAAATCAAACGTACTCGGCTATAGACCTCATCATTTTTTCTCTAAATCTTATTCTTCAACTCAATTGAAAAGTTATTGCGAATTCCTACAAAAGTGACCA
This sequence comes from Rhipicephalus microplus, assembly GCF_013339725.1. Taxonomy (NCBI): domain Eukaryota; kingdom Metazoa; phylum Arthropoda; class Arachnida; order Ixodida; family Ixodidae; genus Rhipicephalus; species Rhipicephalus microplus. The sequence continues at coordinate 187,003,504 of NC_051167.1, forward strand.
TTTTTCAAGTTTTCAATGTACCAAGAAAAAATAGATGTTTTCTGCATGTTACTAAGGAGTAGATTGGGAAAGCAGATTGGTAACAGTTTAAAATTATGCACTTTTAATTTGTAGTGACTTGTGTGCCTTAAGCTTACATGCAGCTGTCAACTATTTTTTTATTGATGCTACCACAAAGTTAATTCCACAATTTGGACTGTCCACCAATCGACGCCTGCCTTGGTGATACAGTGATGGTCGAAATGCTCGGAAAATGCGAAATAAAGCATGGAGGTTGGTTAAGAACTCACCGACAGCCGAGAACCTCGACACCTTTAAGAATATAAAATCCTAAGACAGAAGAACGCGCAGACGCTCAAAAAACACAAAACGCTCAAAAAACACAAAAACCTCGTCCTAGTCTACTTCTAAGAACTCCTGTACACAGTTTGCTCACTTAAAAGCATGTCGTTGTGTGCTTGGCGCCAGGGCACCGCGAAATACAAGAAAACGTGCTGGCGGATCAGCATCCGCCAACGAAAACACCGATACGTCTGCAGCTCTTCCTGTGCTTGACTTAAAACATTTTCTTAGAAAATAGCTGAGCGCTTACTGGCAGAGCACGTGAGATTTACGCACACAAAATAAACTACACGTTACCAAGCCGCAACTTGGTAACTGGCCGCCAGTGTCCAAGTCACCCCATACACTTGTTACACTTGCAAGGCTCAGAATCGGACACACTTACAACACATTCATACGTTTTGTCTGGTGGTGACCCGCCCATGTGTGAGAAATGTGGCAAACCACTGACTGTGCTTCATATTTTGATACAATTCAGTGAACCAGACCAAATCAGAACGAAGCTTTTCTCATTACTACTCCAAAAGGAAATGCCTCTTCATCCCGCGAAATTTATTGGTGAAGATCCGCTTTTTAAACTCAATAATAAATAATTCACTCTCCTAGTTTTTCAATGACGTTCAGTAGTTTCACGTCCTCTACTCTGGTTATCCCCAGCATGACCTCTAACAGAGGTAATTGCTTTGGTGGCTCAATTACAGAAAGCACTGGCCTCCCCGCTTTGGACCACAAAGGCTTTGAGGAGGTACCCGTGCTATTGTTCATCCCGTCATAATTTTATTTTTATAACTGTTGGCTGCTCAATTTCAATGCACACATTATGGCTCATGCTCAGGATTTTATTCCCTACATATTTTACCCGCCATTATGGCGAGGAATTTTAGCCCTCTATACAGCCGCTTAACATAACCATTTTTCACACTCTTAATCATGCACTGGTGCTCTCTCTCCAACAAATGGCCTATCCACCAATAAACATCGCACAGAATCATACTTGTTTTTCTTTTTTTAGGTAGTACAATGCCTCTTTTTTTCTCATTCCTCGGGTGTTGGTCAATTTCTTTTTACGAGTGGCATTGGGATAGAAGGATGCATTCGACAACCTTGAGGAGGCCAGTCGGGACAGCAAGGGCCAACGTCGCCAGGGAGTTTATCCCTCTCCTTTCTGGTCCTTCTCAAGCGTCCAAGACTTGCAATGGTCACCACTCACGAGAAAGTTCTGTGGAAATTTATTCATTTAGCCGACATCAGATGGTATAACATCGAAAGCACCGAGCAGGCTGTGACAAGCAGCAGAAGTCTAACCGCTACCAAGGCAAACTTGTGCATAGGCGAAAATCATATGTACGCAAATAAGGCCAACTCTAGCGATTTTTCGAGGTCAATGGAGCTCAATGAAGTTCATTACGTACGTTCATTTGCACGTTCGCGCCATTCATGCAAATTTTCAGGCTTAAAGAGTTTCACCGATTCTTATCAAATGAACTTTATAGCTTGAATTTATAGCCTCACTTCACTTGCCAGAATTAAAGGCAACAGTTTGTGTGTGACGGTAAATTTCGCCTTGCGGAAATGACGGAACTAAAGTGCCACTGTAGCGTCTGCTTGTCTTCTATGAGCTTTGCGAGTTTGGCCAGCTCTTCTTTGATTGAGCAAGTGATTTTCTTTTTCCGTGTTGGTGGGCGTGCGATAGGTGGCACGTTGTGTTGCGTTGTGGGCGACAAACAATTTGCCACAAATTCACCATAACAGCCTAAGCGTTTCAGCCGATTGCTGCAGCCACAAACTTGGATGGCATGGGCAGGTAGTGCCACCTGGCGGGCATTGTGCGCAGTCGGGCAGGTTCGGGCAAATGATTACGTCACACGTAAAAGTGCACTAGGTCGGGTTCGGTTTCGTGCTTTTTCGCAATTGAAAACATTCTTTCCCAATTTGTGCAGCATTTCAGCTACTGAACACGTGACAAGAGTGTCAAGAAAAATAGAAGCACCATTATCATGACACAGGCCGAAATTAACCTTTAAGGGACGAGGAAGGTAATGTCATAAGTTACCTGTTCTGCTCTGGTATAAATGTTTTGCTATGGAAAGGCTGAGGTCCATATTGCCTCGGCTACTCCATATCAATGGGTTCTGCAGCGAAAAACAAAAGAATACTGAATGGTACCCAAATACGGCGTGGACAGATGAACGAACGAATGGATGGACGGGTGGATGGATGCACGGATAGACGATGAACACTTTACTGATAAAACCTTCCAGAGCCTAGTCCCAATCATCATGATTCACTCCATAGATATGCTGCAGTTTTCATCGGATATCTTCCTTCTTATTTCATTGATGTTTCGCCGCGCGTCCACGCGCTCTAGCACTTCGCACCTTCACCATCGTATTCTTCTAGCTCGGCTACCATTCTTGCCCGTCCTGCCCCACCGTGGTGGTGTAGTGGCTAAGGTACTCGGCTGCTGATCCGCAGGTCGCGGGATCAAATCCCGGCTGTGGCGGCTGCATATACACGATGGAGGTGGAAATGTTGTGGGCCCGCGTGCTCAGATTTGGGTGCACGTTAAAGAACCCCAGGTGGTCGAAATGTCCAGACCTCTCCACTATGGCGTCTCTCGTAATCATATGGTGGTTTTGGGACGTTGAACCCCACATATAAATCATCGTTTTTGCGCGTTCATTTTTTTCTTGCTGCACACTTTTTCAAGGTGTAAACTTCAAACGCGCACTCCACTTATCACATATCGGTGCAGTTGGTGGTAAGACATATAGAAAAGAATATTAGGGTTTTAGCTTGTCGGTAACTGTACTCGCCGGATAGGGTTTACGTTTACGGCCTTACCTTTCAAATCCACATCTGTTCATGACTGGTGGCTGTGTAGTAAGTCATGAGTGAAAAGTTAAGGTAGCAGAAAACGTCGATTGAAAGTTCTGATTCTGAATAAAAGTGCACATTCACTACCTGCATTGCTCGAAGCAGTAGGAGAAGGATTCTTTCGGAAACTGTTCGCAGCTTAAGCTTGATTCAGACGTGAGGGCGACTTCCTGCTCGGCGGACCGAATCATCACGTGATCAGTTTAATCCGGCGCATCAGCGGAGACGTCGCATGCACAAAGCTGGAGCTACGCTCACGGAGTCCTCGTGCATACTCTCGACTCCTATGCTCATGCAGCGTGCTTATGCGACCGAAAACCACTCTCCTGTTCCACTGTCACCCGGAACCCATTTGGTCATTGCCACAAAACTAAAACACGTTGCACTTTAGCAGGCAGCGGGCTTCCTAGCCACGCCAATCTGACCAATGTTTACAGATTTGACTCTTATTCCTCTTGATCAAGGGCAGACGACCATCAGACAGATCGAAATAGCAGCGACGCAATTCCATCCGTGCCGCGAGAAAAAAAAAAGCAGATGAAGCGTGGACGGCAAGTTTTGATGACGCCACGTCACGTGATGCGCCGTCCGCTGCGAAAATTTCTCCTCCGTTCCCTCGTGTGAATTCACCATTAGCCGTCTCATAGATATACGCATATTCGCACGCACGGGGGGAGAGAGGGGAGACGTAAAGTCATGTACTGTTATTCAGTCGGTTTTTCACACTCTTTATTAAACGTCAAAGACCAACAATTTTGCAACCCAATCCCATTTTTTACTTCAGCAATGTCAGAGACCAAAAGCAGGCCATTGTCAGAAGCTCGCAAAGGCTTCATTTTCATTTTTACATTGTGAAACATGCCCTTGGGATTCCATCGGCAGGAAGCGGCGCTCAGATAAGTCTTCGCGCTTCGTCCCCCACCCTCTTTTTTTTAATTGGGAGCCCTGCACACGCCAACTGATAGCTAGCCCCATTTTCTGAAGTTAGTGTAAAAAGTTGTCATGAACATTATGGTGTCTCGGAAATTGGCGAGCGAGCGCCACGCTACGCTGTTGGAGTAAACGGACACAGCAGAGGTGGTCGGTACAAACGAAACAACACACACACACACACACACACACACACACACACACACACACACACACACACACACACACACACACACACACACACACACACACACACACACACATTTTTGATCTACTTTAGACGCCGCCGAATCGATACCTCAATCGTAATTAACACACTAGGACATCCGTACACACTATTTCCATACACTCCAAAACATGACACACAATAACACGACAAAGACACAATAACATACCCAAGGCGGCGTCGCCAACGCTTGACTTACCACGTGCCCCCCCCCCCCCCCCCGGCGCGCAGGCCGCGGAACCACGCGCCGAGGACCCACGCTAGAGACAACCGTTCGCGGCAACCACCACGTGCAGATGAGACTCTCTTAACTCTCGCCCGCCACCAAGGCTTGCTTCCGCCAGGGGTCACCGCCGGTGCTACACCATGATGATGACGATAGTGGTGGCCAACTCTCGCGAACACAACGCCACCTATCGCCCGGTGGTTGTAACTGAAAACGGGGCTTTTGGGCGAGACACGTGCGCTATGCAGCGCAAACAACTTCACTGGGGCTGTCAGCACCCGCACATCCCTTCAACCTTAATTAAAATCGTATTCAAAAAAAAAAAAAAAAATCAGCTACGCAAGCTCTAACAAAAAAATCAACACATGTCCTTTCATAATGTCCTTGCACCACGACACCGCCGCCGGTCGACACTGCTGCATTGTCCAGCTCGAATTTGCCTCAGTACCGGTCCCGCAACAGCAACGTTGCCATCGGCGCGACGAACCGTCACTAGCGCTGACACTTCTGCCGGTTGCGACCCGCATTCGTGAGGGCGCAGGACTGCAGGCAGTTGCGCAGGTCCCGGGCATCTCTATCGCCCAACCTCTCGACCACATTCCTGGCCAGCGGCTTTGACGATGTACAGAAGACAGCCAGCCATGGATTACAACACTCCATGTGCGTACATTCCAAAGCACTCGACAGAAACAATGGAGCAGGGCCTAGGGAAGGGAGCTTCGGGCTTCTCAGCCATGTGGTACGATGGTCAGTACTGCTAGCTAATACATCGGCGGTGGCCAAGACGTCGATCGAAATGAAACAAAAATCACTTTTTGCTAACTAGTGCATCGCAAGATAAAAGAAGTGAGGGAAGCAGAGCGCAACACCTCAACGCCACGATCCACCTAGTTGTGCCATGTGCGACAGGCGCTGCGCAGAGCCTCAGGCCTGAAGAGTCGCTCGGCAACAACCGGCATACACCCAGCACCCTGCCTAGGCGCAGAAGAGGCAGCCGCGAAGGGACATCCACTCTGTGAGGTGGCCCTATCGCTCGCCGCACACAGCAGCTTACCGAGCGGTCGACGTCCACCGCCCCGGCGTCGAGCCGCAATACAAGACAGCAACGACGCCCGGCTTCCTGAGCCCAAAGAGATAGAAGCTATTTACAGAAAATCGGGCCACCCACGAGGCTTCCGTACTCACTTTGGGCCTGGCCTACGAACCACGTGCTCTAGGCCTTGCTCACCCCAGGATGCAGACCGCATGGCTCTCGCTCCAATTCAACAATGGCTTTGAAAACTATAACACCAACAAAAGAACAACTTGCGAGAGAAGAAAAACTCCACATAACAACAAGTTTAAACACGCCCCAAATACCAATCTCCTCGCTTCTCAACAAAGCACACCACCGACGCTAGAAAAGAAGTCCCCCCCCCCCCCCTTAGGCCTACTCTTCCCAGGCTCAAACAAAAGCTTGTATCGAACCGCGAGAACTCGTCCGACGCTCCAGGAGCTCCACGTTGGGCGCCAGTGTGGGGTCTCGAATTGGTGAGCGAGCGCCACGCTCTTGGAGTGAACGGACACAGTAGACGCGGTCGGGGCAAACAAACAACCACATACATTTATTTACCTAATTTAGACGACGCCGAATTGATACCCCAATCGTAATTAACACACTAGGACATCCGTACACACTATTTCCATACACTTCAAAACACGACAAACACAATAACACGACAAACACACCATGATGATGACGATAGTGGGAGCCAACTATTGCGAACACAACGCCACCTACCGCCCGGTGGTTGTAACTTGAAATGCGGCTTTTGGGCGAAACACGTGCACCACGCAGCACAAACAACTTTACAGGGGCTGTCAGCACCTCTACAACATGGACATGCTGGTTCCTGGCATTACCCTATAAAAGCATAAGCATGAAGAGTGCACAACTGTGGAATCATTCAAGGTACGTTGTTAAAACAAGTTTGGTACTAGCCACCAAAACTAAGAACGGGAATCTAGCTTCATTTATTAATTAAGCACCAATGAAAACGAAGAAAAGAGACGTTACAAGAAGACGACTGCATCGTTTACGAAATACTTTTGTCGTAATTAATGCTCAATCGATCTAAAACCTGTTCCACTTGCGCGTCTCCCTTCATTTCATTTACTGAAGAATCATCTTGTTCACACTGTGATATGTGCTATGATGGCATGCGATTACTACTCTGTAATTGTGTTTATCGTCAGCAACTTGTTTTGCGTCCTCAGCGCAGAGAAGGCTTTCCTAATATTCAAACCCATGCAGTCTTCGCTGATCAAGGTGATTAAATGTTATGCCTTCCGATTTCTTTTAAATTTTCCCACCACCTAATCCTTGGCAATCACCGTGCGAGCATCTGATGTTGTAGGATTTCTTTCAATGTTTCAATTGGCCTTCTGCTCTTCGTCCTTTTCGTGGCTTTGTTCGAGCCACAGCTGTTTGTAATTTTGGAATATAAGTGGCAATTCATTACGAGAGGAAAGAGAACAGGCTTCTTTCTATTTCTCTTATAGACAGTAATTTTGGAACAGAATCGTGCATGTACGCATTGTTCTATCATTCTTAGCGCACTTTTACTTATTTTTTTTCCTTCTCAACTATACTTTCCTGTCGAAGAGAACAAGTCGGAAAAGGCATCGCTTCTCACTGCAACTTCCACATTTCCTTTTTTCGTGAATTCTTTTTTCCCGACTGGGACCGGCCACCAGAGAATCTTCCTTCATCCAGCAACTACCGGAACCGAAGCCTTCTACAATATAAACGCGCGTACCAACCACAAAACCGCCGCAACGACTGAAGAACGCGTGTAGATGCCTTGCAGGCGCTACGGTGCCGCGGTCAAGCAGGCGCCGCCACTGCAGCAGACTGTCAGTCTTGGGCTAATGTGTAGCGTACTCCTTCCACGAAGCGAATGACAAAACGGCCCAAAGTACTGCGTCCCTTCACATGCTTTCCCGTCAAGGCTCTTGCCGTTTACAATGGCTTGCTTACCATGCGGGCCCACTTTGTACCTATCCGACTCTTTTGACGTATGGTCCTTGCCATTCAAAATAGCCGAGCCATCCTCGAGCTGCACGCAGCACTGCCTTTGTAGGTGCCGACGTGCTTTGTCTTTTTTTGAGGCGCCGGGAGGAAGTGAGCCGCGATCGTTACCCAGTAACCTGCGTGTTTTTGAGAACACCCCTTGCCGTGCCCCCGCTACAGTGCCTAGAATGCCGGGGGTACAGTGCCCCATTCTAGACACTGTACCCCCGCTCTACAAGCTTGTCCATGGGGGGACTCATCAGCGAAATGCAGGAAACTCCGGGTGCTTTCTCTTTTCACTGCTTATTTCAAGGTGATCTGTAGCAGGACCTGTGGTGACTACATCTCCGCAGTAGTCTTATTATCATGACCTTCGACATTCTCTCACTGCACATAGTTCACGCAACTGTCATAATTTTAATACCTATGTTTTACCCGTGTTAGCGCGAGGAACTTTAAGGCCCCTATACAGCCACACACCATATCATTGTTCATATCTTTAGTCACTGAAATGGCGCTCTTTGGCCATCAATTGGCCCTTGCGCCAAAAAGCACCACACATCATCATCATCTTAGTGAATGCAAGTGTTGCTTGTGATTATATTGAACGCAAAAATGGTAACAACTCCGGGGCGTCTGTGCCTAAGGATTGGGAATGAAAGACAGAGAGGTTAAAACACACACCTCACAAACACACGCGCAAAACATATATGTGGATAACAAGGAGAACAGTTGCTGAAGTCAAGAGCTTTATGGCTGAATGCCAACTGGGGGGGGGGGGGGAGGTTGGGAGAAGGCAGTGAAACAAATTGACAATTGAACTTCAGTTACTGGGCAACAAGTTGCTATCGTTGCGATTAACGGTGTGTTCAGTTGTCTGCGTTATAAATGATTCAAAATAATGTCGCAAGCCCAATTCCTTAATTATGTCGTCATTTGCATCGTTTTCACTTTATTACGCTCTTATTCGTTTGTACGTCTCGGCTAGTGGGCTGAAAACTTTCTTTCCCCAGTCGCACTCAAGATTGCAACATCAAGAAAGTTGCCTATATATTGTGGCAACATTGCGTGCTACTGGGTTTTTTTACCATCGTAATAAGATCAGGACAGGGGTTTTACGTACCGAAATTACGATATAAACTGAAGGGCTCCGAAAATTTTGACCATCTGGTGATCTTTTAACACGCACAGAACAAAAAAAAAACATAACCAGAATGCACTGGCTGCAGTCGAACTCGCAACCTTCTGGTGATCAGCTTGGCTCTATAAACAACCACTGCTTCACTGCTGCGGACGCATCGTAATAGTTCTATTTCACATTCTGCTCAATGTTTCCGTTTTGCTTCGATATACCTCACCATAGTCTGCACAAAATATGCTGAATGTTCCTACTTTGATATTTTTCTTTTGCGAGGTAATGTGGTAATACTATTACGAGTGAGTGCCTCAGCCTTCTCGTTCGCACTAGATAGTGTATAGACGTTACATTTGCCTAACACAACAGACAAAAGGTTTGCTGGTGCCAGGTTTGTTATTTGTTTACGTGTGAGAGTTTAAATATTAACTCCTTACTGAAACTTCAGTGGGAGGCAATGTGTGCAGTGCGGATGAAAAAGTAAGATGTGGGAAAATCCACAACTGGGAAAATAGCGAGACAGTAGAAGTTGTGGCGCACGCCTGATTTTCTTTCGCGATGATTCTATCTTTTTCCCATGAAAACGCAATGCCTTCTTTTGAAAAGGGCAACTGTGAACTTCACCACATTACTTGCCTAGCACGTGAGATACACTTGTCTGACGCCACACGATAAACAAAAGAAGCGCGATGCGTTTTTTTTAGTTTACCCCTACAAACGGTGTTCTATAGGTGGAGGTGTCTGTTAGTATACTCGTTCGCCGTCATCTCCTTATTACTGTCTCAAATGAAATTCATAGTTAACATTCGCGGTATGCGCCTGCGCGACAGCATAAGGCTGCAAATATGTGATGAGTTTTCAATTAGGTTTACACGCGGTCAATGATACTGAATGCTGCAGTTTACTTGCATCCCTGTCAAAAGATTGGCACTGAATACTCGGGCACAAGAGAGAAAGAAGTATGGGGCTTTTGAATCGTTGCAACTTTTTTCACGAGTCATTCTCAAGCTCAATCTTTCGACATGAGTGTTATTGCTGAGGTTTAGCGCGGGCAAAAACCATGATTAATGGACGTGAAGGTGTGCTGATAAATTTGTGAACCTGTGTTTCAGTGTAGGTGCTTGGGCTGGTTGGTAGTGCATTCAAGCAAAACCCTTTTTTTTGGGGGGGGGGGGGGGGGGGGGTGCAGAACGTTGCAGCAAAATTTTCTCAAATTGTTATCCATTCATCGCACGCAGGTTAACCGTACTTTCTTTGTCATCAAACCCGCCATTATGCAGAGTCACTACGGCCAAATTCTACGTCCATGATACCTCGTGTAAGCTTCCTATAAGATTTCAACGTAATGCGTAGCTTTCGCAATGCCATGACGTAGCTTCCGCTCATTATGGGTTCGCAAGTTTACTCTGTGCCCGACAAGTTCACTGCTGATGTCAGAAAAATTACCTAACTTTGGAAGCAGACCAGCCCTCGTCTTGCGGTACTTTTCTGGGAAACCACTTTCGGGAATGGTGACCGTGGCAGTTGAGTAGATAGCGATGAGTTTCGGGGCTGTTGCTGCCGAGCCGCTCAGCAAACGAGGCGGAACACGTCCCGAAGAGGTTAGTGCGTAGCCACATCCGGCGACGATTGAGACGGCGTTTCAAGGACTCTCTGGACGGGGGAGATGGGAGGGGCATGGTGGATTTGGGCGACAGACCAAATTACCTGAGAGCGAAGTTTGTGACGAATGGTGTCGGGGAATCCTGCGGTTTGCCGTCCGTGATCCTCTGTAATCATTCTCAATTTTTACTCTCTCTATTTATTTCTTCGCACTGCGTGGACGTAATGGAGTGGACAGTACAGGATGCACAGAAAAACAAAACAAAAAGAACACAACCAGAACAGTTGCCACCGATGACTACCTGCAAATGTTTCATTAGGTGGCATCTGGCGAGCCTCACGAAAGGAGGAAAGAGAGTGAGCGAAGCGGTGAACATGTGAACGTGAAAATGTGGCAACTCAAACTTGATGCGGTAAACCTCATCAGGGTACGTAGTCATATCGCGCTCGCTCGTTTCTGCAAGGCCCTGAACGTGTCGCCTTGAAATCTATTTCCTGCTTTGCTTAGAGACACAAACATGGCCGTAGTGCTTACGCATGAGCCAAATCCTCCCGGTGCTATGCTGTAGCTTAGAAGTGTGGGAGCTTGGGCTAGTTGGTATGACGATAGTTATAACGCGAGAACAGAACGACGACAAAGTGGCCTTCGTATCATTGTCTCTTTGTCGTCGTTCTGTGTTGCGGTGCCGGGAGGGGCAGTGCAGGTCGAGCAGGGTTCCATTGGGGCACATGAAGCTATAGTGGCCTCAACTATTTTTCTTGTTTGTTTGTTTTTTTGCGGTTTTTTTCGTGCTGAACATCATTTGCAGTGCGGATCCGTGGACGCATGCCTCCTGTTTCACCCATGGAACCTAATATTCTGCAGCTTGCCCATGTAGCAGAATGTGTCCGAAACAAGTAAAACATTTTCATCAACAGAAGTTCTCACACTTTGTTAGAACCATGGAAGAACGCACGGTCGTGATTTGTGTAGCCACACTTCCTGTATCGCTCGAATTCATCAGCAAATGATAAGCATTGTAGAAATTGGTTAGATAATTGTTAAAAGTAGAGATGAATTCTTCGTTGATCCTAGTTGATGAAACACTACTTTGTAGAAGTAGCGACTGTTATGTGTAGGCTATTGTAATCGCAGCCTACTCGTTCACACATGGACATGCTGAAAAATAATGGGACGTTCACCCGATTAGTTTTACTAGCAGAAACCATTGATGCGAAAAATGAAAAGATATCTGTATATCGCTTTTATCGATAACGTAGGACTTGGGTATGTAGGTTGCGTCAGTGACTTCCTACTCTTTCTTTATACATCTCTTCCTACTGGAAGGCGTTAAGCATCACGGTGCATCACAAAGCAAAACTATTTCCTGTGGTTTATACGGGAACAACCAACTCATGTTAATTATATCAGTTTTATTTGGCGTACATTTGTGCAGGAAACTCGTCAACAAGCTTCAAGTCTTGACGCTCGTTTGGCACTGGACAAGCGAGTGTGAAGTACAAATAATTCTTTTGTACACAATGGGGCGTTAAGAAAACATTTACTGTTTAGCTGCTCTTGCCACCGTAGTAGGACGCGGGCCTGACGACGCTGTTGTCACCAACAGAAGGCTTGGATGGGGCAGGAGGGGCGAGCTGTAAGTAAGCGAATACACGACATGAGCGAGGCGCATTGGACAAGCAATTTGCAGTGGGACAAATCAAAGACTTCTCCACCGCAGTAGTCGGGCTAGAAAATATATGCATTTTCTTGCCCTACTATTGCGAGCACTTTTACCAGCACATACACCCGGACGACGCAATGATTCTGGGAAAAGAAAGCAATACCCGCTGACGACTTCTCCTCGAATCCTGGCACATTCAGCAGACAGCTGGCAACATCAAACGCTCCGCTGGGACAATGCCCCCCCTCTACTGCCAGGTTTTGCGGAGGATCACGGCGAACCTCTCACGCAAGGCGAGCAACCCTTGAGGAAGAAGCCGGTCTGGCTTCGAAATGTCGGGTTTCACAGTACAATTTTCGGTTGGAGTTGGTTTACCCCCACAAAAAGGCAGACTTCTGCGAAATGTTCACCTTTGATTTATACTAAAGGCGCACATACCACGTGAAGTCAGATCATAACAATGGATAACATTTGAAAAGGTCTTGTACGGAGACTTACCCGGTCAAGCCAGATTACAGAAAAAAATACACGCTAGACAGAAGACACAGAAGCTTTAGCTGACAGAAGACACAGAAGCGCAAACACTGTGCAAAAGATTATTCATGAGGCGAGCACCAGTGACCCGAATGGTTGACCGTACAAAGCGCACAAGCACCTATCACGCAGCACAGCACCGTGCCACAAATAAATTTGAGTAAAACTGGAAAATCGAAGAAAAGAAACACTGTTGTTCCTGCGGAATGATCCAAGCTGAGTTTCGTAAGATAAATGCCAACGCAGCCTCCGAAGCAAGAATTGATAAGGTTCTTTCTGACAAGGGAAGGCATTCTTTAGGGCTGGGAAACCTTGATGAAACACTATAACGGTAGTGCAAGCCCAAGTAGCCGCCTTGCAAGCAATGGCCGTCGAGCGAAAGCTGCCTTTGAACATATTCTCACCTGCTGCTGGTGGACGGGAGCCTCGTGCTTGGGCAAGAATTGATAAGGTTCTTTCTGACAAGGGAAGGCATTCTTTAGGGCTGGGAAACCTTGATGAAACACTATAACGGTAGTGCAAGCCCAAGTAGCCGCCTTGCAAGCAATGGCCGTCGAGCGAAAGCTGCCTTTGAACATATTCTCACCTGCTGCTGGTGGACGGGAGCCTCGTGCTTGGGCTCTGGTACCACAGCCGGACGCTGAAGCTCGGGCTCGGGCCTGGACGGGGGGTGAGGCGACGGGCACAGCTTTCAGGGCCAGCTTGGCCAACGTGACGGTTCAGGTAGTAGAAGCTCTCAGCCTGGACGCAGGGTGCGGTGCCAGGAGGGACAGTGCAGGTGAAAGTCTGCTGGTCGAACAGGGTTCCGTTGGGGCACACGAAGCTGTACTGCATAGTGGCCAACTGCAGGGAGAGAAACGAGAACAGAAATTTCAAGCAACAGCGTACGGAATCATAGAAGTGCATGATTATGCAGGTCATTTGGCACAGAGCCCGTAAGGCAAATTCTGACAGCTCACTCACGTTAATTGAACTAAAACGTACATATCTGCAATGAGCCTGCAAACAAGTGAAAACAGCGTACGATAATTCATCTAAGTTTCTACGTTAGTTCTGTGCCAAATTTTTTACCAGTTAACTGCAGTTGCAGGTGAGAGCCTCACTAAACACATTTTTTTAACTCTCAGTGAAAACTAACGTTGTACCGATACAACACGTCAACGCATGCGAACCTCGGGTGTCGGTGTCATAGAATTTCTCCAGGATAGCGCCCAAACGTGTAAATATTGGAAGTATGAGGCAGCTTGGTCCGCTGGACCTTAATGGGATAAACCCACCGTGGGCTAATCTACGTAACTACGCATGAGATGCATCGGAAAACTTAAAAACCGTGAACGGCCAACGCAGGTCGACTCAAGTGCTCACCTGTCCGTCGCTCAGGACCATTGGGTTGCAGACGTGGAAGATCTTGCAGTCGTTGCCGATGTCGGCGTAGTAGCCAAGCTCGCGGTCTGCGCAGCTGAAGGAGATGTCGATCTTGCGAACGATGCCATCCGCTCCGGCGGGAAGACCCAGGTAGCGAGACTCCGGGGACTCTGCCTGAACTGGACCCTGCTCCTAATCGTGCGTATTGGAGCAATTGGAGCATCGATTTAAAGCCAGCATTCACTGCAACGCGTGCATCAGCAGAATATGCGTGGCGCGCTACCGCACCGAAATTGTGTGCCGACGCTGTGCTACGGCAATCTAAGACACGTGGTATACTTGGCGCCTGATGCAACCTGGCAGAACAGAAGTGGGACGACGTATGTGTTCTAGAGACGCATTGTTTTATCCTGAGTGCACTTGTTGGAGATACGATTTCGTGGATAATGAGCGAGAAGTGCACCATAAACGAAATTTATACCTTATATTCATCTTCAACTAGAACCTTCTTGCAGATCCTGGTGAGCGGAGCAACGTAAAGCTGGCACCCAGCTCGGACCACACTGCATAACACATTTACCTGAAACGCTACTTTTTCTTATTTTTTTTAATTTCGGATATAACTTTAGACGAGGGTATGCGACAAAGTCGCATTCTTCTATTTTTTTACCCGCCTTAGGGCGAGGAATTTTCAGTCGCTTACAATCAATAGCCATATCTCCAATGATGAACTGGCGCTCTTTGGCCATGAAATTGCCTTTGCGCCACAAAACATCAAACATCATCAAAGAAAGTCCCGTTAACGCAAGTGTTCAAAAGAGGGGGCCGCAGGTAGTGCGGTTAGAACGCCTGGAAATAGTGAATAATTAAGCATGCTGAATTGTTATAGAGGGTGTACTTACGATAGGCTGAGCAGCCACGGCGCAGAGGACGAACGCAATGACGGCAACTGCAATCAGGCCAGAGACACAAAAGATAAACGTCTGGCAGCACCAACTCGGGTTCTTGTCTGCTAGATACGAGAACATCAGTCGATTTCACTGAATAAGGGTGTTTCTTCGGTTACGCTACCAGTGTACAGCCAATGTTGGTCTTTGCCTGGTACAGCAATTACGCAGTCCTGTTTGACTGTTCGATCCATTTTTCTAAATTGCCTCTTTGATCGAGCCATAAACGAGCGAAACAAAAAACGCTCAGTTGAAGCGCCTAATATGCCTGCCCCGGGAACTCCTTATTGCGGAGTTCGTAAAAAATGCTTTGAATTTCCCGGATACTTTTAAAACATGACATGTTAGAGTCGCATCCGAGGTGAATAATATCCTGACGCCTTCAGCTGACATCCTCGTAAGAAAAAAAAATATTCACTCACCGGTCTTCATGCTAGCAGGCAAGTCTGAAAAGAAGAAAAAGAATGAAGGTTATATATGTAACAATGAATATAAAAAGCCGATCAAACCATGCTTATCTCGTAACATCTGAAAGTTTAGCAGGCATAAAAGAGAGGCTCCTTTTTTATCTCGGCTCTTCAAGCGGAGAATTTTCAAGAGAACGCAGGTGCGTAGGGACTCACCGACATTAAGTTCCCTGCGCAAAGAGATTTTTAGGTACTACAAATCTGACTTATGTAACGAGGGTAATCAGAACAGGAGCGAGTTGGCAAAACGCTACTCGGACAGAAACATTGCAATGAGGCGTACTTAGTAGGATCTGAAGACAATGCTTTCAGTACAATTTGTAAACAAAGGTATTGTCGCCACCTATGCTTTATCGATTGCTTGACAATTTACGCGGTCTTCATTTTTTATTTTAGTCAATTGCGCACAACTCATTGTAACAAGAAAGAGAGACTTCACTCACCTAGAGTTTGCTCGTAGAAAAATCCACTCAGTGACGCTGTTCGCTTTTTCGTGAACGTATGACGCGCCCCCGAACCAGGACCCTCTTTAAGTACTCTCACAAAGGGAGCGGACCTGTGAGACTATTCGTTCCCTCTCTCTCAGAACAGAAGAGCATACAATTCTTTGCTCCAGAAAGGAGGAGGCTGGCTTGCTTGCTTGCTATCTTTCTTCTAGAATCTTCCTTCCATTTACTTCTTGACATACTTTTCCTCTTTGATCCCTGCCCCGCAGCTGTGGTCCAAACGAAGACCACAAACTTAGCTCTCATCCCCCACGTCACTTACCGAACCCTTCCTCCTTTACTATTCTGTTTCATCCTTGCCCATGGTCATGTTCACAAAGGAAAAGCAGAGGGTTCTTAGGGGCAGCCCTCGTCAGCGGGCCGTTAAACGGAAGGCAGAGCGCTGCACAGTGGAATGTGCTTAGGAAGAAGTCGCCCAATTTGAAATGTCGCTTGGACCGCTAAAAAAAGGCTAATCTCTTTAGAATCCAACAATTTTTCTGTGGGACTTTAAATCATTGAAGTAGGCCACGTCACTGCTTCTAGCTTTGGGAAGCCCCCCCCCCCCCCCCCCCCCCAAGTATTATCAGCATTACGAAAAAGAGGTGCCAATTTCTGCTGACGTTTAAAGGCTCGTGACGCCCTGTGAAACACGAAAGAATAAGCACAACGTGCCTTTCGTAGGAAAAAAAACATTTATTGGAAGCTTTGCAATACGTACAAGGTGCCGAGATTATTCTAACCCCCACTTATTTTTTGTTAAGAGGTCCACCGCGACAGTTTTCACTTGGAGACCTCCGAATGTACACTTATGTCTTCCTTGTATTTTTTTATTGAAAATAAGCGTTGAACATCCCAAATATAGAAGTATGCCACCACAACAAGGTCATCCCAACCAAAATGGAGCTTTCATTAGAAAAAACTCTAGTTTTCAGCTGCGACTGAACATTTTGTTGCGCAAGTGCATTCACTCTCTGCTGGTCTATATGTGAATACACTGGTACCTTCCTAAAGCGGCCAAAGCGTGACGTGCGGAAAATTTACGTGCGCTACGTGTTTCTCTGCTCAACGCTATAAAATATCTTTAGAAAGTATTTTCGTACTCCTAGTGCTGACTTGACCCGCCACCACAGAAACCCGATTCAAAGTATCGTTTAAAAATAACTCGTTCATCATTCAAAAAACTTTAATTTAAATTAAAAAAGTTGTCATCATTCAGTGGAGACTTTTTTGTAAGAATAGCAACTTCATCAAAACAATGCTAACTGTGCAGACACTGCACGATCAGCTAAAGACTACGGGATGCTGGTGAGGTTGGGGCAGTGGCGTTTACAAGATATGCGTTTTCTTGTTCTTATAACTTACGTGAGCTAAGTATATTGTTCTATTTCATATAAATCGTATATTTTCAGCTGTGCTATACTCGATTGCAACGCCCGAAACTTCGACGGACAAGTAGATGTCGAATCTTCTGTGGATATCTAGAAAGGGTTGAAAGGAAACAAAAAAAAAAAGAGTAGGAAAGGCGTCTCAACTAACCGTCCCCTCCACCACTACTTTGCTCATTAGAACAATTTTGCTTGCTGGGGTTCTCGCTGTTTTTTTTTTTACGAGGTGAAGTAGTCCCTGCCTGGTCAACCACTTTCGAGAAGCGCTTTTCGGAAGGGTCCAGTGTGTGGCCAGTGCCGTGTTCAACTGATGACTCATGCCAAGTGCACTGACGACGACACTGAATGCTTCTGGGCTCTGTCTGCCCGCTTCTGCAGAAGCTCGTCTTGTTGACAAGAGAGCCAGTGGAAGGCAAGACTTCCTAGCAGAACGCACTGACGAGAAGACTGCGTCTGGCTGGCATTACTTGCGTCCGGCGCTTTCTGGACAGAGGAGGGATCAGTAGCAGGTTCGCCGAACAGACCAATTTGACCATTGTGCTGGCGCCGAAGCTTGTTCAAAGCACGCGTTGCTGTAGCGGGAAAAAAATTTGAGCCGCCCTCTTCTTTCCCCGCGCCTCCCTCCGTACTTGCTATGCAGGGAAGGGCGCACCAGGGAAGAACAGAAAGTCAAAAGGCTAATTCAAAATGTAGACGGACTTCGACCAGAAAAAAAAAAAAAAGATAGCTATGTGGATCTGTCAGAATATTCGACACTGTTTTCAATCTACTTAACATTCTACGGTGAAAATACACAAAAAGCAATTGAGCAAATGAATATTTCTTATCCAAATCCGTAAACACTGCAGAGCCCAGTAAACTGAATGTGGTCGTACGTAATCGGGGAATGGTGATGATACCCAAGGTTGGCGCTGGTCAAGTCTTTCTCTCAAAGCGCGTTGATGTGAAAAGTGGGCAGATTTTACTTCAGTCTTCTCCGGTTGCATAAGTCGTAAACCTGTTAGCGGTGGAGGAAATCTTGTATTGAGTGACAATGCGCGATCGGATGCAGACTCGCTGAAAGGCAACCACACAAAAAAATATTATTAATAATACAGAAGTCTGCTAAAAAGAACTGCTCAAAGTGTCGCAAGTTTGCCATAGTGACTTCTTGCCGCTATTAAATTCTCTAAATCATAAAAACGATTGTTTTTCCCCGTGTGCTTGTTTCGTTGCATCGTTCACTACATCATAGCCCTGCTAACAAATGTTTCTGCCATTGCTCGATCATCTGAATATTCACTTTGACCGGCCACAAATGCCAGTCTTTCTGACAGGTTTATGACATTGTGTACAATTTGAAACTTCGAAATGTGTCGAGCGTCTTTAAATTGTTGTCTTGTCATCACGAAATGTATCCCACTAAAAGAAACGTTACTCTGAAAGCAGAGTGTGTTCGATTCCTTTAATTTTGGTGATTTTCGGAAACTTTTCTTGAAACGCCCTTCATACGTACTGTCAATATGCCATGTCAAACTCGTGTCTTTGGCACTGTTTTCAGGGAATTTAATTTTTTCCTTGCGAAATGGCCCAGTAGTAGTCGATTATTTTAATGTTCACTGTTGCAAGTCCAGAAGAAGGCATTCCCCACGTGGGGCACAGAAAATACGACTTCAACTTCTGGGTGCATACATATACCAGTTTTTTGCTGTATGACGTGCAATTGTTATATTCTACCGGTGAGGTTTAATCACAGCAGTTCTTGCAAGCCTACTGACTTGGCTTGCGTATGTGAGGGCTGTTGAAGCGTCTTTCCTGCTACAAAGTTTATGATCCAACTAGACCACCTAAGAACCCTTACTAGTATAAGATTTGTCGCCCTTCAAAAGCACAAGTAGAAAAAAAAAAAACGACTTGCGTGCTTGGGCAATGATACGTGTGGCTTTCACTTCAAAGCGTGTCATTGTGACAAGCCTGAAGCTTGGACTAATTGGTTGGACTTCATGATGAACCAGCAGTGAGACCATACACGGACAGAGAAAAGAATACACATGAAAACACTGCGCTTACTAAAAAAAAATATTCATCTTAAGGTGTGCTCATTTGGCTTCTCATGTTAACTGGTGTGGGTGCACACCGACTTTCAGTGGGTAATTATTTTGAACAGACGTCGAAATCTCTCTGTTAGCGAGCTTACTGGCCCGAATACAACCTCGGGAAACATTGTGGTCTATGTATTAAAAAAATCATTTGTGACGTTGCGTGACTGAGAGTACAAATTTTCAGATGAGCTAGAGCATAGAACATTCATGTGCATCGTTTGTTTGTTTTATGTTTGCGTGTGTTTTTTTTTCTGGGGGTGGGGGGGGGGGTGTACTCAACGACTGGCGTTTGTTCATGTTGCAATTGCGGGAAACATGCAACAATTGCCTTTTTAAAATTTTCCTTTCAATAACTAGAGTTACATTTTGAATAAGAGCTGATTTTTTGTGTTTCTCTGTCTGCGTGTGGCCGCGCTGCCAGTCAGTCGCAAAGTGGCATCACATGCTGCAATTTTTAGTTGCATCCTTTCTGTTTGTAATTTACAATACAAAGTTTCGTCAGGTGCAGAAATATGCATGTGTCACGCGTTCGGGGTAAAAAGAAAAAAAAAGAAACACTAGGAAGGGGGCGCCATACCATAGGTGTGATTCCGGTGTGACCGTCCCTGAAATGAAATGTTGTGGTCACGCATTCTCAGTCATGGTCAAACTTTTAAGTGATGTCTCGATCGGTATTGGCAGAAACGCTATGTAAATATGCAAAATTAGTCATGGTGATCACTATTAACAAATTTCTCGGTTGGTATTGGCAGAAATGCCATGCAAATATGTTAAATTTTATTAACTGATTGTGCATATGTTTTGGTTGGGGTTGGCAGGATCGCCATTTAAATGCGGGAGAGCAGTCATTGGTCACAACTTTTAACTGATGTCTTGGTTGGATTCGGCCGGACTGTCATGTAAAAATGCAATATCAGTCAATGGTCATAACTTTTAACAGATGTCTCGGTTGATGTCGGCAGAAATGTCATGTAAGTATGAAAAATCAGTCATGGCAATAACTGTCGGCAGAAATGCCTTGTACATCATCATCATCATCATCAGCCTGACTACGTCCACTGCAGGACAAAGGCCTCTCCCATGTTCCGCCAGTTAACCCGGTCCTGTGCTTGCTGCTGCCAATTTATACCCGCAAACTTCTTAATCTCATCTGCCCACCTAACCTTCTGCCTCCCTCTAACCCGCTTGCCTTCTCTGGGAATCCAGTTAGTTACCCTTAATGACCAGCGGTTATCCTGTCTACGCGCTACATGCCCGGCCCATGTCCATTTCCTCTTCTTTATTTCAACTATGATATCCTTAACCCCCGTTTGTCCCCTAATCCACTCTGCTCTCTTCTTGTCTCTTAAGGTTACACCTACCATTTTTCTTTCCATTGCTCGCTGCGTCGTCCTCAATTTAAGCTGAACCCTCTTTGTAAGTCTCCAGGTTTCTGCTCCGTAGCTAAGTACCGGCAAGATGCAGCTGTTATATACCTTCCTCTTGAGGGATAGTGGCAATCTACCTGCCATAATGACCATGCAGACATTCGCGTTTTGTTTTTTATGATTATATCACCATTAACTATGGACATGTACACTAAGCTTTTATGACGAAATATTCGTATGCGAGTGTAAATGTGTGAAACTTTCATTTTACGTATTGCCTTCATGTCAATTCAGGCGTTGATTTATTATGCCCATGTAACTGAAGTCTGTTTCGTAATTCTCGTAAACGTAGGTCTAGCAAGAAAAATTGTTATTTTTGTTAACCACCTGATCACTTCCTTAGGAAAGTGTGGATGAATAAACCTTATTGATTGTGCTGCCCAGGGTCGAAGAGCCACCACTGCTGTTCATGAGTTGGTACCGGAACACTGAATGTCCTTGCCCTGCATGGGCCTACAAGACCATTGGGGACTTCCTCATGCTCGAGAGCTTGTCACAAGTAATGCCAGGACAAACAAATCAACACTCCATGAGTGTCGATCTCTCTGAACTTAGACACGTTGCAATGCATGATCATCTACCTTACATGTTGTGCATATAGTATTCACGTCTTGAATGTTATGCCACTCTTCATATTGTGCAGGAGAGCAATATGGACGTGTTGATTTTTTTTTCAAAAGTGCGACTTCAATAGCTATTTCAGTTATTGCACCAGTTGTGTGTTTATTTTCGTTTCGAGCTTCTTCGTGTTTCGTTTCACTTGTGAAGCGAAACACGAAACATGTTTCCTTTCACTTGTGAAGCGAAAAGGAGAAAAAAAAACAAGACAGGTAAAATTCTTGTTCGAATTGTCCTTTTGTTTAACCGCGACTCGGCAGAAGCGTAACGGGACGAATTGGCTGAACGTCCCACGTCCACGCAGGTGCACTGTGCCGAATCGCGTTTCAGCATTTCACGGCCAGAAAGGGTGCAAGTGAACGGGCGACAGCATGCGACGGGAGAGAGGTTTCTTTCTAGGCACTGCGCCGTGTCGCCTGTAGGCAGACAGAAATTAGGTGCCTTCTTTCTTTTCCTCATGAACCACTAACAACAACAGCTTTTTTCCCAACGCAGGTGAAACCACCGCTTCCACTTCCGCTCTTCTCCTCTCCAACATGACTTCACTGTGTACCGACGGCCGTGAGACTTGGACGTGCCTGGGGGGGGGGGAGGGGGGGAGGAGCAGTGCGGCTTTTTGAATGGTTGTCGGATAGCTTTGCTATTGTGAAGAGGCAGCGCGTAGAGATAATAAGCAGTGCGGTTTGATGCGGGTTGTCTAAGTATGTTGGTCGTAGACGGATAAGTGAGCAAGTTGTTTCGGGATCGGCATAGTTTTTCTGCAGCGACGGTGCGGCAAAATGAAAGAAAAGAACACTTTTTACGAAACGTGGTTCGGGGGCCCTGAGGAAATTGGTCAGGTCATTCGCAACGCAAGTTCGCACAGGTGACAGGTGAACATGCACGTGTGCTCACTCGTTCGGGCAAGGCGCTACAGCTGCACGCAAAAGCTGCCATGCCAATTTCAGGCATTGTTTCGTCTGACAAACAAAAATGCTTAAATAACGAATTGGTGATTTGAAGTTCTACGTTTTATGTTAGTGTAGCACTGGTGTGTTCTTTGCCAGCCTTTTGTGAATAGCAAATGAGACTGCGTAAGAGATGAACGTGGTGTACCTTTACTCAGATGAATTGAGACGAGCATCATAGACAGCTTTCCCCAACTGGCTTGTTGAATTAAACAGAGATGGCACCCGCAACAGCTGGCTTCTCAGTACCGGAACGTGGCCTTTGGCAGCGCTGCGTCGTCTGCTCGGCATTCCCACAGCGTGTGCGCGCACGCTTTGCGCAAGTAAAAGCGAGCAGATATATTCCTACCACCTCGAGTTTTATAATGTCGTCGTCGTCGCACGCTGTAGGTCTCATAGGTTCGACACCCCATGCTTTTACTAGCGTCATCTCTCCACTATTCCCGAAATCTTAACTCCAGTTATGGCCGCGCCGCGGTGGTCTAGTGGGTAAGGTACTCGGCAGCTGACCCGCAGGTCGCGTTATCGAATCCCGGTGGCGGTGGCTGCATTTCCGGTGTAGGCGGAAATGCTAAAGGCTCGTGTGCTCAGATTTGGGTGCACGTTAAAGGACCCCAGGTGGTCTGAATTTTCGGAGCCCTCCACTTTGGCGTCTCTCATAATCATATTGTGGTTTTGGGACGTTAAACCCTACATATCAATCTACACTACAATTATGAGAAAGAATAGGCTGGTAGGGATAAATTGGAGCTGATTTAAATAATAAAGACAAAACCCACTTTATTATTGGTTCCATTCATGTCATGACACAACTTTAGAGCAGAGTTCACATTTCAATATTTATTACGAGAAACCGCGACCAGCAGGGATGGCCAACATTGGCCGTATGTGGTAGACAGAAAATCTTTATGACTGTAAGCCAGCACCAAACATCCTGTACAGATGACTAGCAAGAAAAACAAACATGCCACATCAGCTCCACTGCAATCCAGCGTCCCACGACGTTGCTCACGCCATGCTAACTTTTTATATTTATACTAATAGTTTTATATTTCATGTGATTCAACTAAACGATAAATGGAAGCCAGCAGGTTGTTGTATTGCCAGCTCGTATGCGAGAATCGTTGGCGTCCAAAATTTTATGCATCGTCACTATCGCCGCATACTGAAGCTATGACATTGACGCGCAATTTGGAAGCTCGTGCTTGTTCTAACACCTGCGGCACTACCTGAGCGAAGTGAAAAAGCAGTGTCATACGAGGCCGCAGCTGTGAACCGAGTATAACGTAATGTGCTTTGACTCATGTGCATCCGTTCTTTCAAATAAAATAATGTGGGCACCAATACTGTAGTGGAGCTATCGTAATGCAATCATTTAGTGAAAGCTATAAAACACACGCTGAATAAGGATAGAGACCGTGTTTC
This sequence comes from Rhipicephalus microplus, assembly GCF_013339725.1. Classification (NCBI taxonomy): domain Eukaryota; kingdom Metazoa; phylum Arthropoda; class Arachnida; order Ixodida; family Ixodidae; genus Rhipicephalus; species Rhipicephalus microplus. Next base: position 187,027,242 of record NC_051167.1, read on the forward strand.
ACACCTAAAAGCAAGAGAACCAGGAACATTAGGAGCGTCACGGACGAATCTGAAGGACACATGAGCAATATGACCAGTGCTGATTACCATCCGGATCAGCCCTCATCTGTTTTTACTATTAATCCTTGGTGATGCTGAGCATTGCATGTGTCGCAGCACCTTCCCAGACCAAAGCAGTTCTAAATTAAATTTCTGGTTCTAACTCATCGTTTTTTCAGCTGCCATATTCATTTCATATATTATAACCAGTCATATTTTTTTATCATTACTGCCTATATCTGTGCGCCACGAATCTGCAAGTTCTTTTTTTTTTTTTCATTCTGACTGAAGCCTTGCATGGTATACGAGAATGGTCCCTCGGCAAAAGTTGTCTGCGTCATACGCGCGCGCTCTTCACAGGTCAACTTCTGGTACACTGCTTGAATCATCATCATCATCATCAGCCTGACTACGTCCACTGCAGGACAAAGGCATCTCCAATGCTCCGCCAGTTAACTCGATCCTGTGCTTGCTGCTGCCAATTTATACCCGCAAACTCTTCAATCTCATCTGCCCACCTAACTTTCTGTCTCCCCCTGACCCGCTTGCCCTCTCTAGGAATACAGTCAGTTACCTTTTATGACCAGTGGTTATCCCGTCTACGCGCTACATGCCCGGTCCATGTCCATTTTCTCTTCTTGATTTCAACTACGACATCCTTAACCACCGTTTGTTCCCTAATCCACTCTGCTCTCTTCTTGTCTCTTAAGGTTACACCAACCATTTTTCTTTCCATTGCTCGCTGCGTCGTCCTCAATTTAAGCTGAACCCTCTTTGTAGGTCTCCAGGTTTCTGTTCCGTAGCTAAGTACCGGCAAGATGCAGCTGTTATATACCTTCCTCTTGAGGGATAGTGGCAGTCTACCTGTCATATTTTGAGGGTGCTTGACAAATGTGCTCCACCCCATTCTTATTCTTCTAGTTACTTCAATCTCGTGGTTCGGCTCAATAGTTATTACCTGTCCTAAGTAGACATAGGTAATAGCGTACAAGAAGTTGCAAGGGACTATCTCGAAGCGCTGTTCTCTTTCAAGGTTGTTGTACATTGTTTTCATTGTATGCAGATTAATATTAAGACCTACCTTTTGTTTGCTCTCCTTGTCTAACTCTGTTATCTTTAGTTGCAATTCATCTTCTGGGTTACTCAGGAATGCAATGTCATCAGCGAAGCGCAGGTTGCCAGGGTACTTTATATTAACTCTTACGCCTAGCTGTTCCCATTTCAGGCCTCTGAAACCTCCTGTAAGCAAGCGGTAAATTGCATTGGGGAGATGGTATCCCCCTGCCTTACACCCTTCTTCATTGGTATTGTGGTGCTTTCTTTATGAAGCGCTATGGTAGCAGTTGATCCCCTGTAGGTTTCTTCCAGGATGTTTATATATACTTCATCGACGCCCTGATTCCGCAGTGTCTGCATGACGGCTGATATTTCCATTGAATCAAACGCCTTCTCGTAATCTATGAAGGCTATATATAGTGGTTGGCTATACTCTGAGCATTTCTCTATTACCTGATTGATAGTATGAATGTAGTCAATTGTTGAGTAGCCTGTTCGAAATCCTGCTTGTTCCTTTGGTTGATTTAAATCTAATGTTTCTTTACTCTGTTAGCAATTACCTTTGTAAATAGCTTGTATACTACAGAGAGCAAGCTGATCAGCCTGTAATTCAAGTCCTTGTCATCTCCTTTCTTATGTATAGAGATGATGTTAGCATTCCTCCAAGACTCTGGTATTCCTCTCGCCAGGAGACACCTCGTAAACATGATTGATTTGTGGGGTTTAACGTCCCAAAACCGCCATATGATTATGAGAGACGACGTAGTGGAGGACTCCGGAAATTTTGACCACCTGGGGTTCTTTAACGTGCACCCAAATCTGAGTCACACGGGCATACGACATTTCCGCCTCCATCATAAATGCAGCCGCCGCAGCCGGGATTTGAACCCGCGACCTGCGGGTCAGCAGCCGAGTACCTTAGCCACTAGACCACCGCAGCGGGGTACCTCGTAAACAGGGTGGCTAGTTTTTCCAACACAATCTGCCCTCCATCTTTCAGCAGATCTGATGTTACTGCTTGAATACTGCTTGAATACTCATCCATAATACGAACCACTGATTGCTGCAAAACGGAGCATCGGCCATGGGTAATCTGATACAAAGGAACACGTGCGCGCAGTCATGTTTAGTGATACGTTTTGTCATGATTACAAACGTGAAGGGCAATGTTCCGGTTGTAATTGACAGCTACATATTCCAGTGTAGCTTGATTACGTATTAGGTAATAAAATAACCATTCATCCCGTCTAAATACTGCAAGCACTCTCACCCTTACATCAGCGGCTGCTGAAAATCCACCGAACGAGAGCCATACAGTGTGCCAACACCTTTTACTAAACCCTGGGAGGCGTTGATTGTGCTGAGTAGAAAGGCTTAAAGCCTCATCAAAAGCGAAAATTGATCGCCGGCGGCGTCCGCCGGTTTCTCGCGTCGGCGGCGTCAACACGATTGCGTGACGCAAGTAATTATTACGTGAAGACGTCATCATATGGCATCAAAGATCATAAAATTTTGTGACATTGTCTGAAGGTCACGTAACTTGACGGCATCATATCACATCTTCGCATGGTTGAAATGGGCCGATCGCGGGGGCGGCGTGACCTGAGGGGCACAAAGCTAGCTTTGTCTCCAATTCATGAGGCAGTAAGAAAACCACGGTGGGCGCCGAAGTACTCTGGAGGGAAGCAAGAAACATTCAATGCATTGTACCCGTGAAATCCGGTGAGAATCATGCACGTATGGAAATTAACTCGCGTGAAAACACAAATTCGCGAGCTTCCTAATACGCGCGGAAGACTACGAAGAAGATAGTTGTTGCTTCTTGTCGTCTCAGTGTGTGAATCCATGAGGAAATCGGTGAGTTCGTTATTTTCTTCGTCACTAATGAGAAAAGAAACAAAGACAATGTGATCTGTTTTTGTCAGATATGCAGGGTGGTGTGCAGAAGTATACTACACTGAGGCATGCAAATAATGAGGTTGCAGTAGCTTGAAAGAGCAAATGAAGCGTGAATGTTGTAAAGCTTCCATGCAAGTATCAAACTGCTAGCACGGCCTGACAGACTGCTGGCGGAATACGTACAATGGGCACAGAACGAAACACGGACATGCTAAACCTAAGTGGTTTTCGGTTTCGCATTTATTTCTAAGCGGCTGTAGCTGGATCAGTGATAAAAATACACATTCATAGATGTTACAGAAGCCATAAACATTTTTCTGTTGCCGCCATGGTCACAGGCTGGTGAAAACGGCGAGCCGCTATGTTCGTGTTGCTTTTCATTCCCCTGTACCCGCGAAAGCTGGCGAGAAGCATGAATTCAATTTAACTCGCGTGAAAACATGAATTTGCGAGCGCATGGCCGTTCAGCACCAGCTTCCCGTATGAATGGATGGAGAGATTGATATGGCTGTACACTTTAGATTGGGCGGTGGCTAGCGCCACCAAGCCGTAATACTTAGTGAACCAAAAACTACATTCCTTTTTTTTCCTTTGAAATAGTGAGGTTTAGGACTGCTACTTTGAAGTGAAGGGTTTAATTTTCACTCGTGCCTTGACTTTAGCCACCAATCAGATAACCTCCTTCTAGTTAAGTCTACCCGCTTAAAGTCTCTTTTGCCCTCCCTTTCCCTAAACCCCAATGCTTTGAAAAACTCTGCGCCACCATCCTTAACTATAGGATGAAGCCCTTTACAGAACATTATCAAGTGTTCTGTACTTTCCTCTTCCTCTCCACACGCACTGCATACCGTGTCTACCCCTTCGTATTTGGCCCGATATGTCTTGGTTCGCAATACTTCCGTCCTGGCCCCAAACAGTACAGAACTACCCCGAGTATTAGTATACATCCTTTCCTTGGCAATTTCATGCTGAAAAGTTCAATAGATCTCTAGTACAGACTTTAATTCTTTTTTGCTTTGCCCCTGCTCTTTTCTAAGTATTTACCCATCAGATTTCTGGTTCGCTTCCTGCATACTCGTGCAGCGCCACCACGCGGTAGTTGAGGCGAAGCGCGCGTTTGACGGCCTGAAGAGAGCGTTCACCCAGGCAGTGAAAACAATAGAGGATGCGCTGTACGAGCCTGGTGACAATACACACCAACTAGTCCAACTAATATCTCTAATACGCGTGAAACATACGTAGTGCAGCTTCCAAGAACATCAGTTGGTCGTCAGGTGCGCGAAGCCTGCAACTAATGCGTCATTTCCGTACGACAGCATGCGGGATGCCGATCTACCAACTTATATTTTTGCTTACACATCACACTTGCGCAGTGCGGGCTCTAGAGAACGATATCCTGGCCCCGGCATCATCTGTTCACGCGTGCCATATTTTTTTCCCTTCGCTCTTTCCCAACACTTGTTGCGTTGGCAGCGCAACCGTATTTATTAGGAAACTTCTTCTTACCAGCTTCATTTGATGAGGCCAGGAAAACTTCACGCAGTCCCACAGATGAAGTCGGTTGTTTAGTGAGGCTGAGATTCAATGAGACGGTCTGTGTCGTATACTTCCCGTTGTTATGGCTGAATTTCGGCACGTTGCGTTTTGGCTCTTTGCAGCTACTTGCTCCGTTAGCCATCATCGGTTCCATGGCCACCGAGGTTTCTGAGCAGGCGAAGCTACCTCCGGTATGTTGTTCTCTATGATGTGTTGCTCAAGTTGATTTTTTTAAACACTTATACATTCAGTGTACTGCATGAATTTGTACTATCATGTTATGCCAGTTGTCTAATTATTGGCCGAATTTGTGTACTGTTCATATGCGTGGAACAGTTCCATGCTATTGTGGTGAATAACGTCTGCTTTAAAGTCTCGTACTTTTGTTTTCATTAGATGTGCATTGGCGTATTTTCATTGTCGCTGTAATAACACTGATTGTCACGAAGGCCTTGTAGTGTTATGAAAATTCCTGAAAAATAATTGGGACAGTGAATGCATCTATAAACTACGCGTTCTTGAAAGAATTAGTGATACAGCGGTCCAGGTGCACGGCCAATCAGCCGAAAGACACTGGTTTTGTGACGTACCGTGCAATAAGTTAGGCAATTTAAAAAAAAGCACTTTTTGCTGCCCTACCGACAGCAGCTCCCTCTACACCCTGGAATGTTAATCGGTAGAGATCAGTTTTTTTTTAAATTTCAATCACGTTTCAGGTTTTTTATAAAAAATGCCTACAGTTTTCACCTCACATTTTGAGGTAATCCGTAGGTCGACCTCTGTACAGAGGTCACGGCTACGACGGCCGTCTTCCACCTCTATGCGTTTTACGTCACCGCCATGATACTAATATTTTTTAGTTTTAAACCAACTCAGGGCGTGAAATTTTAGACCCCTTTTGCAGCCACGCAACACTATCATTGTTCATATTTCGTTCGCAGTACTTCAAAAATACACCATTGATTTTCGCTCATGATTGTTCATGGCTCATCATGTTCATTCACATCATCATCATCATCATCATCATCATCAATCATCATCATCATCATGGCGTATTTAGGGCCCCCGTTCCTTTCAAACCAGGGAGGTGACAGCTTGGAGGACCAGGTGAGCTCTCTTGGGACGCACTTTGAACAGATCTCCAGCTCGTCGCACTATACCACATCGTTCCAGCGATCCAAAACAATAATCGAAAAACAGAAAATAGAGCACGAATCCACAAACCAAGAAGCATATAATGAACATTTCGTTTTAGCTGCGCTACAGGCGTCACTAACCTGCTGCAATACCTCGGCCCCAGGCTTCGACCGTGTAGTATATAAAATGTTAAACACTTGTCCACTGAAACTCAAAAGAGCCCTTCTCCATCTGTATATTGCCGTCTAGCTTTCCGGCGAGATCCCCGCTGTCTGGAAACAAGCCATTGTAATTCCGGTTCTAAAGCAACGAAAAGACCCTTCTGTTGAAAGTTACAGGCCGATTTCACTGACAATTTAACTATGTAAACTTTTCGAAAGGATGAGTCGCCGTCGGCTCTTACATTTTCTAGAAGCAAACAATGTACTGGAACCATATCAGTGCGGATTTCGCGAGGGTAGATCCACTATTGATCATTTGTTACGTATCAAAGCGCAGATATATATATATATATATATATATATATATATATATATATATATATATATAATACGTGATGCTTTTGTTCATAAACAATTCTTGCTTTTGCTGTTTCTTGATGTGAAAAAAAGTTTACGATACCACTTAGCGCTTGCTTTCGCATACTGCGAGAACTCTCACAGTTAGGTGTCCGAGGTAATATGCTGACCATAATCGAAAGTTATTAGTCCAACTGCACTTTTAGTGTCTGGCTGGGAAATGTCTTGTCACAAAAATTTGTCCAGGAAACTGGAGTGCCACAAGGTGGTGTTCTAAGTGTCACACTTTTTATTAAAAAATGAATGCTCTCCATTCCTGCATTCCACGCAATAGGTTATATTGCACATATGTCGATCATGTGCAGATAGGTTACAAATCATGCAACCTCGCAATGTGCTAGCGGCAATTTCAACTTGGTCTGAATAAGGTTACCATTGAATGGGCAGATGAAAATGGGTTTATCCTTAACCCGCAAAAAAGCACGTGTGTTTTATTTACAAGGAAGAAAGCTCTTCAACCCGATGCAATCATTAACCTATACGGGCAGCGATCAGCTGTGAAAAGTGAACATAAATTTCTAGGCTTAGTTCTAGACAAGAAATTAACATTTGTCCCTCACCTTAAAAACCTCAAGAACAAGTGCCTGAAAGCTATGAATATTCTGAAGGTTTTGTCGCTGACATCATGGGGCAGTGGCCCCGCCGCGGTGGTCTAGTGGCTTAAGTACTCGGTTGCTGACCCGCAGGTCACGGGATCGAATCCCGGCTGCGGTGACTGCATTTTCGATGGAGGCGGAAATTCTGTAGACCCAAGTGCTCAGATTTTCGTGCACGTAAAAGAACCCCAAGGGGTCTAAATTTTTGGAGCCCTCCACTACGGTGTCTTTCATAATCATATGGTGGATTTGGGACGTTAAACCCCTCATATCAATCAATCAATCATGGGGCAGTGTAATAAAATGCCTGATGAATCTTTATCAGTCTGCCACACCAAGCTCCCTGAAAATGCTTGACCCGGTCTATCACTTGGGCATCCATATTTATACGGGTGCTTTTTGCATTAGTCCCGTAGAAAGCCTGTACGTCGAGTCTAACGAGTGGTCGTTGCAGCTGCAGAGGGCTTACATGTATTTTGTGTATTACCTCAAAGCAAACGCAGGTAATAATCACCCCTCACACTCTGTAATCAATGACTTTTCTAGTTTTACACTATATCATAACTGTCCTTCGTTTCGACAGCTCTACTCGCTTCGAGTGAGAGGCCTTGCTGAGGAAACAGGAGTGCCATTTCTTGATTAGTGCCAGCCCCGCATCTGCCACCGTGGCAATGGTAGCTCATAGAATGTGATATATCCTTCGAGGAAGTTACGAAATACGCACCTGTGGCACATATCTTCGCGTACTTCCTAGAGCTCCAACACAAATTCAATTGCCCTGACTTCTTCGTAGATTCCTTCAAGTCTCACACTTCTGTGTCGTACGCGTCAAACAGATCAAACAATCAAAACCACAAATGCCAGTAATTTACACAGATTCCCTAAGCATCGTAAAGGCTTTGAAAACTCATAAAAACACAAGAACCCTGTCCTCGTCTCGCTTTATTCACTACTATACACAGTGTACAAGTATAAACAGCATGTTGTAGTGTGCTGGGTACCAGGACACCACTAAATCTAAGGTAACGTGATGGTGGACCAGCGAGTCACATCTGTCCACGACAGTGCTGTTTAAACATCCGTAGCTCTCCCTGCTCCTGACCTAAACCATATCTTAAAAGAAAGCTCAGAGCTTATTGGCAGAGCACATGGGATAGCCACGCAGAAAATACGTTACACGTCATCACGTCATCACTTTACACGTCATTTTTATATAAGTGTTGTCACGTTCTACGTGGGGTAGTGACAGGCAATGTCTCGTGAATTTGTGCAGACGCCTCATTCACAGCCGCTTAGATTATGGGGCCGTTGTTAATCAGTCTGCGACTCAAAGTGTTTTGAAGATGCTGGACCCTGTGCATCATTTGGGCATTCGCCTTTCTACGGGTGCTTTTCGCACTAGCCCTGTGGGAAGCCTGTATGTGGAATCGAATGAGTGGTCACTTCACTTACAGAGACGTTACACATCTTTTGTGTGCTACCTCAAGGTGAACGCAGACAAAGACCGCCCCTCTCATTTCACAATCAAGGATCAGTTTTATTCGGCCCTGTTCCACAGCCATCCTTTGTTGAATCATTCTTACTCACTTCGTGTGAGGGGCCTCGCTGAGAAAACAGATGTGCCACTTCCGGAAGACTGTTTGATGGCTCCTGCTGCATATCTGCCGCCGTGGCAGTGGCAGCTTATAGACTGTGACAGATATTTTGCGGAAGTCGCAAAGCATGCACCTGTTGCACACATGCGCATATACTTCCATGAACTCCCACACAGTTGTCCCGAATTCTACACCGATGTCTCAAAAACGAACACTTCTGTTTCGTACGCTGCGGTTGGCCCATCCTTTTTAGATGCCGGTACTCTTCATCCCAACACAAGCATTTTTACTAAAGAAGCTCATGCGATACTTGCGGCTGTCAAGCACGTTAAACAAATAAAACTGTAAAGCGCACTGATATACACAGATGCCCTAAGCGTGCTAAAAGCCCTCATCCCCACCCCCCCCCCCAAAAAAAAAACACAAAAATTCTGTTCTTGTATCTCTTTACTCACTCATATACAAGGTTTACGCACTCAAACAGCACGTCGTAGTGTGCTGATTGCCAGGACACCGTGAGATCGGGGGAAATGTCTTGGCAGATCAACTTGCTGCACCCCGCAGGGGCGCCTGCGCAAGTAGGCGTTTGGTGTGTAGCGACACCACGGACCCGAGCTAACGGGGGAGTTTCGGCTCCCTCCCACGCCTAGCCGTGCGTGGCTTTGCCATGTCCGGGGAAAAGGGGATCCTGGGGGTTGAGCCGACGCTGGGTGATTGGACCTTTAAGGCCCCCCGGCAGAGGCAACACACCCCTTTGGCCCCGGCTTCACGTAGACGGCACCCCTGGGCTGACCCACCCAGGGGAAATCGGCAGTCGCCTTTTCCTATCTCTCTCTCCCTACATCTTCATCTTTCTTACTTTTTTAGCTTTCCTGTCTACTTCTCTCTTCTGCTTACTTCCAATTTTCTCGGCGGCAAGGGTTAACCCTGTGCAAATAGCCTACCTTGGCCTATGCGCATTGGGTTATAGCAGGGTTGTACGGCTGACGTCTGCAAGCTTTTAGCATCCGCAAACTTGCAGCGTCCCCTCGTTGGGCTCCGTGGTGGGTGGCCGCCAACGCTGCTGAACAACATACAATTAGCATGCAGAAAGCATTTCCTTCACTTAGTGATCGTGCCTCCTCAAAGCGGGTACGCACCGAAGACATCAATTTTTTCAACCGGCCAAGACAATTGTTTCCTCGTTTCCACGTTATACACTGTGAAAAAACTAACAAGCAAGCCAGAACTGTATCCCCCTTCATAGTGGCTAGATGCTTAACCGAAACTCTCGGTGCTGGGTACAAGGTTACCAAAATGGCCAGCGGAGATCTACTTCTTGAGATACGTGACAAAGACCAATTCGATAAACTGAACACCCTCACAACGTTTGGAGACACACCCATCAGTATTACGCCACACAGGTCCATGAACTCATCTCGCGGGGTCGTATCGGACGCAGATTTGCTTGACCTGACCGAAGCTGAACTTCTGGAAGGATGGAAGAGCCAGAACGTGACAAACGTACAGCGTATTAAGATCAGAAGAGATCAAAAGGAAATCCCAACCAAACACTTAGTACTGACCTTTGCTTCGAGCGATTTGCCGGAAACTATTCAGACTGGGTACACAAAGACATCCGTGAGACCATATATTCCCAACCCCCGCCGTTGCTTCCAATGTCAGAGATATGGCCACGGCTCGCAAAGCTGTCGTGGCCGGAAAACTTGTGCTCTGTGTGGAGTCGTGGGCCATGCGTCCGACAACTGCGAAGCACCTGCACACTGTGTGAACTGTGGCGGTAATCACGCTGCGTACTCACGTTCCTGTTCTTTCTGGAAAAAAGAAAAAGAGATCATCACTTTAAAGATAAAAGAAAACATTACATTTAAAGAAGCAAGAAAAAGAGTCTCGCCATTTTATGGCCCCACATATGCTGATGCGGCGCGCCAGGGGGCAGTGTCGCACCAGCCCTCGCCACTCCTTCGGCCTGCGCAGAGCGAGCCATTGGCTGTGGCGCCTGCCCCCAAGGCGGCAGTAGTTGAGTCTACTCCGCCTACTATTGAACAGAGACCAGAGACTCCAGGGTCCTCGGGTCTCAAGGCCTCACCTCGCCAGGCGAGGCCCAAGATTAGGAAAACCAGCTCGCATGAGCGGGCATCCAGTGCCTCCGAGGAGGCAATGGATACGGCGGCACCCTTGGTGCCAAAAGAGCGGCGCGGCTCTCTGGAGCGCGCCAAGAGAACTAAGAAGCTCATAACAGGGCCTGATAATAGCCCTGTTACTTGAGCTTGATCTTTCACCTTAAACAAGTCACTCCCTTAACGTACACACAGCACTACTTTACTTCCAATATGGAAACACAAATTATTCATTGGAACGTCAGAGGCCTGCTTAAAAACCTCGACGACGTCCAAGAGCTTTTATGCAAACACTCACCTCAAGTGCTGTGTGTACAGGAAACACACCTAAAATCCTCCAATACAAATTTTTTACGTGCTTACGTCATATACCGAAAGGACCGAGATGATGCTGTGGCGTCATCCGGTGGCGTAGCCATTATTGTTAACCAAGGAGTAGCGTGTACACATTTACCACTCCAGACATCTCTCGTGGCGGTGGCTGTTCGAGCGGTACTTTTAAACAAACTCGTCACCATTTGCTCTTTGTATGTACCTCCCCACCACCGTCTTGAAAGACGTGAATTTCAGTCTTTAATAGACGAACTGCCTGAACCCTATTTGCTTCTTGGCGACCTAAATGCACATAGTGGACTCTGGGGCGATTCTCGCTGTGATGCACGAGGTCGTCTCATTGAACAATTTCTCTTCTCTTCCGGTGCCTGTTTGTTGAATAGGAAAGAGCCAACATACTATAACGTTGCCAACAAAACTTACTCGTCTATAGACCTCAGCATCGTATCGCCTTCACTCCTACCCCTACTGAAATGGAAAATCATAAATAATCTATATGGAAGTGACCATTTTCCTGTAGTGTTGAGTTCACAAACAACATATGAATGTCCTCTACATGTTCCCAAATGGCTGATGAACAAAGCAGACTGGGAACAGTTCCACAACACTACACGTTTGAGTTGGACAGACATATGTAGATTAGACATAGATGAAGCTGTGAAGTACTTCACAGCTTTTCTAACTGACGCAGCAGCCAGGTGCATACCGCAAACATCTGGAATGCCCGGCAAACGACACGTCCCATGGTGGAACACGGAGTGTCGTAATGCGCGAAAGGAACAGAACAGGGCATGGAGATTGCTGCGCAACTCGCCAACAGCGGAAAATCTTGACACGTTCAAGAAAATAAAGTCTCAAGGAAGGAGAACGCGTCGGCAGGCCAGAAGAGAAAGCTGGCAGAAGTTTTTGTCGGGGATCAATTCATACACACAGGAGGCAAAAGTCTGGAACATGGTCGGTAGGATAGCAGGGAAACACTCAAGGTGATACCTTGGAAGATCAGGCAAACTTCCTCGGGGCACACTTTGAACGGGTATCCAGCTCGTCCCACTATACTGATACTTTCCAAAAATACAGAACAAAAATAGAAAAGCAGAAACTAGAACATAAATCCACTAGATACGAGGCATATAACCAAGCTTTCAGTCTAGCTGAGCTCCGAACATCTCTAAACTCCTGCAAAACTTCTGCCCCAGGTTCTGACCGTGTGGTGTATGAAATGTTAAAAAACCTACCAGCCGAAACACGCAAAACCTTACTTTGTTTATACAATGCTATCTGGTTTTCTGGCACTATCCCTACTTCCTGGAAAGAGGCGATTATTATTCCCATTCTGAAAGAGGGCAAGGACCCTTCTTTAGCTTCAAGTTATAGGCCTATAGCACTTACAAGCTGCTTGTGTAAAGTATTCGAAAAAATGATAAACTGCCGACTTCTACATATTCTTGAAACAAACAATTTGCTCGACCCATTTCAGTGCGGGTTTCGAGAAAGCAGATCCACCACAGACCACCTTGTTCGCATCGAGGCACAGATAAGAGACGCCTTCGTCCATAGACAATATTTTCTCTCTGTGTTCCTCGATATCGAAAAGGCGTATGATACAACATGGCGTTTCGGAATTCTAAGAGACCTGTCCCACCTTGGTGTGCGCGGAAGAATGTTTCATATAATCAAAAGTTACCTGTCAAACCGGACATTCCGTGTCCGTCTAGGCAGTGTGCTCTCCCAAACATTTGTCCAGGAAACAGGCGTGCCACAAGGTGGTGTGCTTAGTTGCACACTTTTTATCATCAAAATGAATTCTTTGCACTTGTCCATTCCCCGCATGATGTTCTATTGTACATATGTCGACGACGTTCAGCTTGGCTTCAAGTCATGCAACTTAGCCATGTGTGCGCGGGAGGTTCAGATGGGTTTAAATAAGGTCTCCAAATGGGCAGACGAAAACGGATTTCGACTTAACCCACAAAAAAGCACGTGTGTCTTGTTCTCTCGAAAGAGAGGCATGCACTCGGAACCTGACATTCGGCTGAACGGGCAACGTCTGTCCGTCAAAGCCGAGCATAAATTTTTAGGCTTAATCTTGGACAACAAGTTGACCTTCGTACCACACATAAAGTATTTAAAAACAAAATGTTTAAAAGCCATGAATGTTATAAAAGTGTTGTCACGTACTACGTGGGGTAGTGATAGGCAATGCCTCATGAACCTCTATAGAAGCCTTATTCGTACCCGCTTAGATTATGGGGCCGTTGTCTATCAGTCTGCCACTCAAAGTGCCTTGAAGATGCTTGACCCCGTGCACCATTTGGGCATCCGCCTTTCTACGGGTGCTTTTCGCACCAGCCCCGTAGAAAGCCTTTATGTTGAGTCGAATGAGTGGTCGCTTCATCTGCAGAGAACTTACATGTCCTTTGTTTATTTCCTTAAGGTGAAAGCAGATAAGAAGCACCCCTCATACTCCACTATTATTGATTTGTCGAGCTCTATTCTGTTTCAAAACAGGCCTTCGATGAGGCAGCCCTTCTCAGTTCGCCTGAAAAGGCTAGCTGAGGAAACTGGAGTCTCACTTGAACATAGTTTAATGGCTCCTGTAGCATATCTGGCACCGTGGCAATGGCAGACTATAGACTGTGATGTGTCCTTTCTTGAAGTTACAAAACATGCGCCTATTGCCCATATCCGAACATACTTCCTGGAACTTCAACACAAATACACACGTCCTGAGTTCTTTACAGATGCCTCCAAGTCTAACTCCTCTGTGTCCTACGCTGCTGTCGGCCCATCCTTTTCGGATGCTGGCCCTCTACATCCAGACACAAGTATCTTCACGGCGGAAGCTTACGCGATACTTGTGGCAGCTAAACACATCAAACAATTACAAATACAAAAAGCAGTAATTTATACAGACTCCCTTAGTGTGGTAACGGCTCTGCACAGTCTTAAAAAACAAAAAAACCCTGTCCTCATCTCACTTTACTCTATTTTATGCACACTTTACACACACAACCAACATGTTGTAGTGTGCTGGGTGCCAGGGCATCGTGAGATTCAAGGCAACGTGATGGCGGATCAGGTTGCTGCATCCGTCCACGAGGGCACCGCCACTACACCCATATTAATCCCGGCCCTTGATCTTAAGCCGTCTCTCAAACGAAACATCAGAGACTTCTGGCAGAGCAAGTGGAATACACACACACAAAACAAACTACACATTATTAAGCCACACCTTGGTCATTGGCTGCCAGTATCAAAATCGCGTTATACAGAGGTAATACTAACGAGACTCAGGATAGGACACACATACGCAACACACACACATCTTTTGTCTAGTGACGATCCACCATTGTGCGACAAATGTGGTGAAACATTAACAGTCCTTCACATACTAATCCAGTGTAAACATTTAGAAACTCTAAGAAAACAACATTTTCCATTACTCTACCGACAACATATACCTTCACACCCTGCAATGTTTGTCGGTAGGGAACCACTTTTTAGTCATAAATCATTGTTAGCGTTTTTAAAAGAAATTCACAGCTTTCATGTCATATACCCGGGCATACCGTAGCATGACCTCTCCAGAGAGGTTTTTGCTGCGGTGGCTACACAAGAAAGCACATGCCTCACGGCCCTTGGACGCAAGGGTTTGAACGAGTGAGGCACTTGTGCTAATGCCATACATATCCACCATCGTCTTTTATTATCACCAACTTTTGTCATCTGTTCACACCACACACACCTTTCATGGCACTGTCATGATTTTATTACTTGTATGTTTTTACCCGCTTTACTGCGAGGAATTTTATGGCCTTTATACAGCCGCTAATCACAACCATTGTCCATATTTTTAGTAAGATGAACTGGCGCTCTTTGGCCGTGAATCGGCCCTTGCGCCATAAAACATCAAACATCATCATCATCAACTTGCTGCATCTGCCCAAAACAATGCTGCCAATACCAATACATCCATAGCTGTCCCTGCGCTTGACCTGAAGCCCCTCCTTCGACGTGAGCTGAGGGCGAGTCGGCAGCGGCTATGGGATACACAAACACAAAACAAATTACATGTAATTAAGCCCATAATTGGAAATTAGCCACCAGTATCCAGATTACGCCACTGGCATGCAAGCAACGCTCACCTGATTACAAATAGGACACACAAACAGCACACATGCATATTTGTTGACTGGCGGTGAGCAACCCATCTGCGAGATATGTGGGGAACCGCTTACGGTTTTTTATATACTTGATCAGTGCAATGAGCTAGACTCTCTAAGAAAAAAAAAACTTTTTACTACCCCACCGAAAGCAACTTCTATTACTTCCAGTCATGTTCATCGGTAGAGATCCTCTTTTTAGGCTTGAATCGCTGTTCATGTTTTTAAAAGATGATAGCTTTCACTCCATATTTCGAGGTGATCTGTTGCACGTCCTGTGTACAGAGGTCGAGGCTGCGGTGGTGACATTAAAGACCTGCCTCGCTGGCCTTGGGCTCAAGGGCATGCATTTACGAGTCATTCGTGCTAATCTCATTTCATCAATGTAGTTTTATCATCCCGAACACTGTCTTTTACTTCCGCTACACACATTTCGCGTCACTTCCATCATTTTAATAACTTGTATGTTTTAACCTACATCAGGGCGCGGAATTTCAGGCCTCTTTACAGCCACGAAACATTATCATAGTTCATATCCTGTACGTATTGCATAAAATCGTGCACGATTTCAATTTTATGAACATTTGCTATGGCGCTCTTAGGCTATAAGGATGGCCCTTGAGCCATTAAAACCCATATATCAATCAATCAATCAAGCTACTTTTTGGTCATTGGCCGCGGGTAAGAAAATAACGCCACACAGAAGTCACACTTACAAGGCTACGAACAGGACATACACACAGCACACACTCATACCTTTTGTGCGGTGGCGATTCACCTTTGTGTGATAAATGTGGTCAATCACTCACCATAAACCACATTCTCATACAATGCAGTGAGTTAGACTCTATTAGAAAAAAGCATTTTCTCTTAGCTTAAAATGAACAAATTTCACTTCATCCGGGGATGTTCATTGGCCTGATAATGCCTGATATATAAGAAGTGGTTTATTGGCAACAAACCACTTCTTAAATATCAGGCTATAGCCCTGCCGTGGTGGTCTAGTGGCTAAGGTACTCGGCTGCTGACCCGCAGGTCGCGGGTTCGAATCCCGGCTGCGGCGGCTGCATTTCCGATGGAGGTGGAAATGTTGTAGGCCCGTGTACTCAAATTTGGGTGCACGTTAAAGAACCCCAGGTGGTCGAAATTTCCGGAGCCCTCCACTACGACGTCTCTCATATTCAAATGGTGGTTTTGGGACGTTAAACCCCACAAATCAATCAATCAAATATCAGGCTATATGTGCGTTTTCGGATGAAATTCAAAGCTTCAGCACCATATACAAGGGGAATTCATAGCATAACCTCTCCGCAGAGGTTGTTGCTGCAGTAGCTACTCTGAGAAGCACCTGCCTCTCACCCTTTGGTTTTTAAAGCAGTGGAGGAGGCATTCCTGCTATTTTACAATCGCTCTTTTGTAGATACCACGGTCACTTGCAATTCATGTTGAACCCATACATCAAATAGCGCAGTACTGTCATAATTTTACACTTTATACACACATTTTACGCTTCTATACAGCACGTGATTTTATACAGCCGTATTACACCCTGCCATCGCCATCATTTGTCATTGCTTACATTCCACTAATCATCGTCGTCATCATCATCATCATCAAAGTGTTACTAAAATTGTTTCTCCACGTCATCCTATTATTGCATGAATGAAAGGCTTACGTGTGGGCAAGTAAACTATAGAACTGTAGAAACCCATTCAGTTAGGTTCTGGGAAAAGCGAAGCAGAGCACGTTCGGGTACGAGTGGCAGCCACTTAGGCCATTGAATATAAGTACGTAAATGTCAATACTATGAAGGATAATCACAGTGGAATTAGTGGAGCCTCACATGTCACCAACACGCTCGAGCTGAACTAGCGAAGCGAAATGCTTAGGGCGATGAAACGTGAATTTACGACTAAAATCCACGTCTCTCAGCTAACTTCTCCAGCACTTAACCGCTACATTCCGAACAGCGTTGTTTTTCTGTGAATTTTCACAAGTTGGACGTAGCGAAAAGGAATCGCGCTGATCAAAACTGCAAACATGGGAGACTGAGCATGGTTGTGACGCAAGTGCTACTTTATAAAAAGTTAAATGATCGTTTCGTTTAAGAAGAAACTCGCGTTGCTGGCAGCGTGAGTAATGACAACCGTGTTCCACAAACATGTTAAAAATTCCTGCTCGTGCAGCCGCGATGGCACGCTACTTCCTAGTGGCCTACGACGCGGCAAATCCTCCAGGCAAGCTCCTGCAGAGTGACGATCAGATCATACGCTAATTTTAGTTGGCGCAGTTTTCTGTAGTACGCGCAAGATTACGCAACACATCGTTGGTGCATGCATGGTCGATCAGCTGACAACACCACCCTTCGTACTGTAGCAAAAAATAAGGTAGTGGGCATTTAGCAGTTTCCATCGCTTGAGAAAGTACTTTGGCGCGATATTCATTAATTTGACAATGAAGAGTTCACCCGGCGAAAGCGTCAACGGGCGTACGTCCGTGCGTTTCTATCTTTTTCTATGCGAGTTAATGGGTTACCCTCCTCACGCAGCCATGTTGGATTGGGCAGCGTGCCACGGTGTTTTGTACATTGCGGATATAAAGCACCGCACAGGCTTTGCTCCGGACAGCCGGCTATGGAGGTGCAGCGCACGTTAAAACAGTTACAGGAGCAGTAAGTGCTCGCTGGTGTGTGGTGTGCGTGCGTACGTAAGCGAGCTCGAGGCTGGTGGTGAGGCAAAGGGCGCTCTGTCGGCAGCCCTCGTTGGGAGGCTGGCATGTGCGGGAGAACAAGCAGGCCCGTCTTTCAAAGGCATCTTTCCTGCCAGCAACTGCCTTCTTGTAGGTATGCGCCGCACTTCGTGTAAGAGTGCTGCACTTCCCCAGCGCATAAGGCGCATGTACAAACAGCGTGCGTGCATGTTGGCACAAGTCAGGCTGCGCTTTCAAGGGTCTTGACCACTTGGGGCTGGTAAAAAAGAAGGTGAACGAATGTTGTAATGAGGTGGTTAAGAAAACTTGTGAGTGGCAGTAGCATGAGGATAGTAGTAGCGCGAGAGCAGGACAACACAGAG
Source organism: Rhipicephalus microplus (assembly GCF_013339725.1). NCBI lineage: Eukaryota > Metazoa > Arthropoda > Arachnida > Ixodida > Ixodidae > Rhipicephalus > Rhipicephalus microplus. The sequence continues at coordinate 187,045,365 of NC_051167.1, forward strand.
ACAAGGACACGAAGTACACGAGCGCTCGTGCCCTTCGTGTCCTTCTTGTCTCTGTCGTCGTCGTTCTGCTGTCGCACTATTACTATCGTCATGTCACACCAACTAGCCCACGCTGAGCGCTGCCATCTTGACACACCGGCACTGACAGCTACACTAGCATTGTAGCTGACAGTGCTGCTGTGCGGGGCCATGCGATGAACATTTTCGTGGAGGTCTCTCCTTAAGTCATCAAGGATGGATATTTCATTTCATTTCATTTTATTTCCTTAAAGACCCCTTGCGGGGCATTACATAAGGGGTGGGTACATAAAAATTGAGCAGAAAACAATCGTTTGTCCTAAAGTGAAAGATGATTAGTGATACTGGTTGTGAAGGTAGAAGTACAAGTAATGGCCGGAATGTCGCCTGAAAGGCCATTCCAGGCAGCTGCTGTGTGAGGAAAAAATGATGTTGAAAAAGTAACGGTGCGTGCACGTGGGCGTGCGACTTGAAGAGGATGATTAGTTTGTTGAGAGATGTACGCTGGGGGAACAAAATAAGGTGGAATGCGCATCGAGCTGTGAAAAAACTTATGAAATAACAAAAGACTGGCGATACGGCGGCGGAGGGAAAGGAGGGGCAGTTGAAGTTCTGCCTTTAGTGAAGATACGCTGACGTCATGGGAGTAAGAATTATTAATAAACCTAGCGGCACGGTTTTGAATACACTCAAGGGCGTCTTCAAGATAGGCCTGTTGCGGGCTCCAGATTGGGGAAGCATATTCAAGTTTAGTTCTAACAAGGCTTTTGTAAGCTAATAATTTTACATTTCTAGGTGCGTTACGTAGATGACGTTGCAAGAATCCCAATGTTTTGTTTGCCGATGATATGACTTTCGTGATATGCAAACCCCATGAAAGATCGTTGCAGAGTGTGACCCCCAAATATTTAAAAGAATTAACAGTTTCAAACAAGTGGAGAACGGCGGCGGGTGAAGAATAAGGCTTTGCATTTGTGAGGGTTAAGTTACATTAGCCAATCATCGCACCATTGTTTTACATTGTTAAGATCACTCTGTAGAGCTAATTGATCAGAAGCGTTACAAACAGTGTGGTAAATAACACAATCGTCGGCAAACATTCGGATTTCACAGGATACATGAGTTGGGAGATCGTTAATAAATATCAGGAATAAAATCGGGCCCAGAACCGACCCCTGCGGGACAGCAGATGTTACCGGAAGTGAAGTAAAGGTAGCATTGTTAACAAAGACAGCTTGAGTGCGGTTACTTAAAAATTCACGGATCCACTTTAGGACGTCGGGGTGTAGGTTTATGCGAAAAAGTTTCAACGAAGGCGTTTATGGGGTACTTTATCGAATGGTTTTGCAAAGTCCAGGAATATGGCATCAGTCTGTACGTTAGAATCCAAGTTAATATGCAAGTCGTGCGAAAACATAGCCAGTTGAGTCTCGCACGACAAACCTTTGCGAAAGCCATGCTGCGAGGCATTGGAAAAGTTATTTCAGTCTAGGAAGTCCATAATCCGGGTGTAGATGACATGTTCGATGATTTTGCATGGAATGCTGGTTAATGAAATTGGTCGGTAATTGAGGGGTGACTCTCTAATACCTGAATTGAATACTGGGGTGATATTTCCGTGTTTCCAATCACTAGGAAGCTCACCCGTGGAAAAAGACTGCGAGTAAAGTAGACACAAAAATTTTGCACAGATCTGTTGAGTGTTCTTTAGAAATTTCGAATTTATGTTGTCGATACCTGATGATGAAGATAATTTAAGTTTATCAATGATTGCCAAAACTCCGGGTTCAACAAAAAGGATTGGCGGCATGGAAGTACTGACTACGGTAGGCTGTGGCGGGGGTGAAACGTCAGTTTCTTTGCTAAAAACCGATGAAAAAGCTCTATTAAACAGGTCGGCAAATTTCGAGTCAGTGGCCACGTCACCTGCTTCATTAGTGAGAGTAATAGTGCACGAGTGGTTGGGATATATGATCTTTCTGTTGATTATGTAAATAATCCCACTCCATTCACTCCTATGCCCTATCCTCCAATCCTCTCATGGGCAAAGCTGATCGCCAAACTGTCTCGTAGGGTTAGAGCAGAACAAAAGAAAGCGTTAGATGATCTTATGATGCAATCAACTGCGTCCACAGTGATTACGCGAACATATCAGTGCAGTGATCAACGTGACAGCGATAACAAAGTGGTTACCTAATGCGCACAAAATGAAAGCTCGCGCGCATGCGCAAAGCACCGGCAACGGCAGAATCCCGCGTCGTTGCCGGAAAAATACTCGGTTCATTATAGTGAATTCCTTGGAAACAGAATCACAGTAACTCTACAAGCGCGAGCCTCCTGCCCCCGGCTCTTGTCTCACGAGACAAGTGCGTCAAGTGGACGACGGTATCGGTGATTCCGCTGCAAAGGGTGCGCCAGGAATCACGGAGGCCACCAGTAGGTGTCCTAACCACAGCCGCCTGGATTGAGTAAGCGCGGCAGTGTTTCTCCGGCCGTTGCAATCGGCGCGCGCCCCTTGACAAAATGTAATGAGAAAAATTCCGCCGCGCGCCGCTACGCGGCACTCTTCTCCCACTCCCCTGTTGGGAACCTTGCCCCGCCGCGGTGGTCTAGTGGTTAAGGTACTCGGCTGCTGACCCGCATGTCGCGGGTTCGAATCCCGGCTGCGGCGGCTGCATTTCCGATGGAGGCGGAAATGTTGTAGGCCCGTGTGCTCAGATTTGGGTGCACGTTAAAGAACCCCAGGTGGTCGAAATTTCCGGAGCCCTCCACTACGGCGTCTCTCATAATCATATGGTGGTTTTGGGACGTTAAACCCCACATATCAATCAATCAATCTGTTGGGAACCTTCATGTGTGCGCTTTGTCGGAACAAAGGATTCTGGGCCATTGGCCGAGCCCATCCTCAGCTCAGAAGACTTTAAAAGCTATGCTGCGCTTTTTGCGGACAACTGGCCTCAGAACAGACTTTAGTGTCTTATACTATTTGATGTTGCCTTTCCTCTGTCGACTTTTTTGTTATTTCTCTCTCTCTCTTCGCAACATTTCTTTTTTACATCTTTTATTCCCCTCACCCCTTTTCCCAGCACAGGGTAGCCAGCCGGTCTAAGAACTGGCTAACCTCCCTGCCTTTTCGCTTAAACTTTCTTCCTCCTCTCCCTTCATGTGTGCGCGCCTCCGTGTTTTAAAGTGGTGACAACTTTGATCATGGTTGCTTACAATTGGCTAAATGAGCTGGCGTACTTGACGGGCCAACATGATGGTTCCAGCGTTTTCCCTCAATTCGGACAAGCAGGGAACTGCAGCATTCTCACACCCCATCTCCAGATGGTCGTCCATTGCGGAACGCAGCCCCCCTGCATTATCACTCCAATGCTCTTGTATAATATCAGTGCGAGGATGGTGTCACGATAGGCGCCAAAGTCAGTCCAAAGTCAAGGTACCAAAGTGAAGGTGTAAAAGTCGTTCACGTAGTTACTGGAATAAAGGAACTCTAATATGTAGTCTCAATGGGGCTTGACACAGTGAGTGTTGTCTTCTGTAGCATGCTATGATCGAGACAGAGCTAAGCAGCATGAGGTGACTTCGTGTGGCGCAGCGTGCTAGGATATTTTGCTTTCAGGACACAAGTATTAAGCTGACTGACTACGTGATCTGCCACGCTGTTCATTCTTTGTTTTAGCGTTCGTTTCTCCCACTGCAGCCTGAATTGGTGTGCGTCAATTTAAGCAGCCTTTTTTTCGTAAAAGAAAAGCAATTTGTTATTGTGGACCCTGCATATATATCTTTTGCTATGCAGTCCAACTCTTTCGTCACAGCATTACATTGCTGGAAAACTAAACCGCAATGCTCGTAATGCTACAGTCAGAAATGCCAAGTTGCCACGGTAGTTCCAAGTTTGCACGGTACGACAGTGTTGCGAATGCGACGTTATTATCTAAGCACAGGCCGCATGTAGCTGAACATGAACGTGAAAATGAAGGGTGATGCTAGTCGCCTGTGAATTATAGGGCGCCAGAGATCGGTCACCCTATTACCACGTTTTTTTTTCGTTTAGGTGAGTCTTGTCGTTTAAAAGCGCGACATTGTGAAAGAGTTTGTTTCGCAGCAATTATGACGTGAGGAAAAGCTGGTTTGGTCCTGAGCGAAAATTCGAGGTAGATGCTACGAAGATGGTGTTTACCGAAAGCTGAAGTGCAAAGTGTGGGTCTCCGCCGAGAAGTGAAGGCTTCGTGCTAGCGATTGGGGAGGCGATTGTGTGTGTGCTCTTCCGTGCGCGCGCTCGTGTGCGTGTGTGTGTGCGTGTGTGTGTGTGTGTGTTGTTCAGTGCGTGAGTGTGCGCCAATATGTGTGTGTATGTACAGAAAACGTTTTTAACGATTTAGAGGATAAGGTACTCTACTATGAGAGAGCATGAAGCCAACCCCTGGATATTGAAGAAGAGCATATGGACGCTTTGCCAAACCCGGCTATAGTGCAACTGTCTGGCGCACTTGTGTGTGTGGTCGAGTGCACGTGCATGTGTGCGTTCCTTTGTGTGTTAGTGCGTGCGGATATGTTTGCGTGCTCTTCCGTGCGTGTGTGTGCGAATGTGTGTGTATGTGCGCGCGCGCTCGTCAGTTTGTGTGCCGCGCTTGTGTGTGCTGGCGAGTGCTCGTGCGTGTGCGTGCGAAGGTGTCCTGCGAATGTGTGTGTATACACCCATTCCATGTTTGTAAACACAGGTAGGCCGATGTTGACATTATGGGTAAAATATAGCGACGTCCACACGTAACTTCCGCCATAAGCGTTGTGAAAGCCATAAGCGTTGAGGGCTGCGAGGTACGCCAACAAACAAAACTAAGTTGTGAGATGATACTCGCATCCTACCGCGACGCAGCTCGTCAGCATACCATTTTTTTCTCTTGTTGTTCGACTGAGAACACCACATGCACCATTGAAAACCCAGCAAAAACTGCGGTAGGCAGAGCATCTTTTGCCTACCCAGACAGCGCCACCACATTGTTGTGACGTAAGTCCGGTGGAATTTGTCTTTATGAGCGCACTCTTTTTCTCTCTCTCTCTCTCTCTCTGTGTGTGTTCATTTGCACGTGTTTTTGTGCCACTGCGTTTCTTCATGCGTGAAGAAAAACCGCTTTCTACGTGTACCTCAAACTCTAAGCATCGTTTATGTCTGTATGCAAAATAACGCTGATTCCGCTCAACCATCACTTTCCATAGAGTCATAAGACGCGTGCCAAACCTGACTGCTTCACATAGGAGCACATTTGCAGGAAGCTCCGCTCCCGTAGCTTTCCCTTCATTGCCGAAAAAGTCGTCTGCAAGTAAAAAAGGTAAGGTTGCGCATTGAAGGCCTCAGTACACCAAGGTATCTCCGCCAACATCCACGATGCAGCTCAGATATCCATCGGATCGTTTCTTTCCTATGGAAGGGGTCAACAAAATAAAATTTAGTGAATCAATCAGGTGAGTTAGCTCTGCTGTGTACTTTTCACTCATGTGCTGCACAGGAGAGCACCAAACTTTTGTTGCAGACTGGCTCACGGATGGTTCGCAGTAGCTGGGGCAGCTCCGCCGTGGTGGTCTACTGGCTGAAGTACTCGGCTGCTGACCCGCAGGCCACGGAATTGAATCCTGGCTACGACGGCTGCATTTTTTGATGGAGGCGAAAATGCTGTAGGCCAGTGTGCTCAGATTTGGGGGCACGTTAAAGAACCCCAGCTGGTCGAAATTTCCGGAGCCCTCCACTACGGCACCTCTCATAATCCTATGGTGGTTTTGGGACGTTTAACCCCATTATTTTTATTAGCAGATGGGGCACGATGAAAAAGAAAGAATTGAGCGCTAGCCAACATGAATTCTTCTATTTGTTTTATTTGAGGTGGTTGGGGGGCGAGGAAAGATAAGGGGCGCAGCTAACCAGCGGTCTGCGATTTCTATAAATCGACATTATCAAGCATGCCAAAACATCTCGAATAGACAGCGAAGGAAAGGAGGGGTAGTAGGCGCGCGCCGCCGTGCGGCAAACGGAGTGGTCACGACCCCCTTTTGCAATTAGCGCTTCTCCGTTCGATCGAAACGGCCGGAGCAACACCGCCGCGCACGCCTGATCCATTCAGCCGTGTCTTAACCACAAAGTTTCTAAAATTAATTATAGGGGGATATGGCGCTACGATAGTCCAGCCACTTTGGGAGTGATAGGTAGAATATAGATTTTGCCAAGTTTACGTGTTTGTGAGCTCCGAACGGAGTTGTGGCTTCGTTTATTTCCGTGTTTCGGTTAAGCTTTCCATTAAAAGATTAAACCGCTTTGAACTTCCTGGCCAGAGTAGAATTGGAGAGCCAAAAAGATTAAGGTGGTGAAGCTTTACTGACAAACTGTGGCCGATTGCTGTTTCGTAAAAAAACAGCTTGAAGTCATGCGAAGCCAAACGGAATGTAAAGTATGGATATTAGGCAAATTCATGTTCTACCCATGGTTCCCATGCTTGCTGAAGCGCCGCGAAGTGCGTTTCAGCTCCCATAGGCGCTAACGCCCGTTGCCTCTTGTTATTCATACAAAACTCTATGGTCCCAATGATGGGTTGCAACCAAAATGGATGACTGGGTGGCGCAGAGCCAGTGAATGGGCCTGCAGTTATAATGATGGTTTATTATCAGCCTCCATAGCAAACGTACTGTCTGCGTGCTATATAGGTGCTATATATAAGTGCGTGCTATATAGGTACTGTCTGCGTGCTATATAGGTGCTATATAGGTGATCATGTGGGTGTGGGAATAAGACTGGCACGGGAATAAAGTGAATCACCCGGAATAAAATCATTAATAATTGGCTGCGTACGCATATATGCATAACGTGCGATATTAAAGATGCTTTATATTAACTCCATTAAAATTACAACAGGCTGACCTGATGCGCTACTTTGGCTACAACTGTCGAAGTTCACAAGGTTACCACTGCTGTACGGCTTCATTCTGGAGGTGGACAGAATGCTTCCCAGCTCGAACAGTAACGCCACGCCAAGCCGGACGCCGATGTTGCTTGTCCACGGGCTTTTAACAAATGCCGCGTCCTGGACAGCGAACCTACCTTCTCAAAGCCCAGGTACCACATCTCGCACATTGATAAGAGTCATGCACACTACGGTTATGCGTGCAGAGAGTTCAATAAGATATACTATGAATATCCTATCTCTCTCAAAAAGAAAAAAATCATTCTCTGTACATTAGATACCAAAAATTTTGCTTGGCGATGCGCTCACGTTAGAGAGACATTGCGAAGAACAGATTAAAATAACACACTGAGACGCATTGCTAACAAAACGAGCGCCAATTTAAACTGGCCTTTTTTTTTATTCATGAGTAGTCGATATAAATGTATTCAGAAAAGCGCGGGCGAAAGAGATTAGTATACTTCACACTACCTATGTGACCTCCATCACAGAATTGATTTCAGCAAGATATAGTTTCATTGATGGCGCACTTGCGCATCTTTAAGCTTCCAAAGATGCCATGACAGCAGATTCGTACACTATTCTCTCAATGTCGGCTATTGTCCACTTCATGAGCGTTGTTTTTTACGCGTGCGCATTAGTTGAAGTCGGCTACCAAATTACCTGGGTGAGTAAGTTGTTGACAATTATAGCTGCGTTCCTCATGCCCATAATGTTCCCCGAACTATACTACGAAGACGCGAGTCTTCAATCAACAGTTTGTTTGACAATACAGTCACCTTTGTGAACTTATGTGAAAGGCATGTTACCCGTTGACAAATAGCGCTGTGTTCTCCGGGCATATTGTTAAATCAAAAGAAGCCGACGAAGACCACGAAAATCTATATATACTATTAAGATGCGACTATCCCCTTCACAGTTTAAGGCGGCTATATCGCCGGAGGTGTGTCAGCGTGAGACGGCTGCATGGCAGCGCGAAGCCACGGTCCCCGTGGCCGGTGCAGAGAGCCTATTTTCCGGTCCTCTTCTTCTCTGTCTCCACGTATCCTTCACATATAACTCTCCCCTTCCACAAAGAGAGAGACAGAGAAATATTGTGGTTGTAAAAAGGAAAAGAGAAAAGTGAGCCCCGTAACTGTCTACGTAAGCGTGCAACACCTCAACAGTAGCTCACCAGGAATGGGGGTGAGGAGGAATTAAAAGATAGGATTAAGTGTAATATATATATATATATATATATATATATACATATATATATATATATATATATATATATATATATATATTTATATATATATATATATATATATATTATATATATATATATATATATATATATATATATATATATATATATATGAGAGAGAGAGAGATGCGCAAGGACAGTGAGCGACGACATGAGAGATAAGAAAGTTGGAGACACGGTCACGGGAGTCCGAGGACGGGGCACCACTTGTGAGAGCTCTTGTCGGCGACAGGAGATGGCGTAGGGCTAATCCAGTCGGCCAGAGCTGCGCTGACGTCGTCGTAGTGGAGCCGGCGGCAGGAGGTGGCGTAGGACCAAGCCAGTCGGCCAGAGCTGCGCTGTCGTCGGAGATCGCGAGGGCACAACCGGTTGGCACGGAATTGGCGCATACAGTGGAGCATTATTCGTTGCCAGGTTCTGTTTGTGATTGTTCCAGGAACCGTTGTGATAGATGAGCGGGTTGAGGAACCTGGGACGCGACTGGCATTGCGAGCATGCCTGTTTCTCGGGTGTGGCCGCGGTGCATAGAACATCACCAAACGCGACCTCCTCAAGACATGGCAGTTCATTGAAAATGCGATAAATTCATTTTTCTCCCTCCAGTGTCAGCCTAAAATTAAAATTCAGAAGCAGGCAAAATGACAGCCAGCCCGTTAATTACCACTCTACTGCTTTTTTAATCTTTTTCTTCCAAACGCTTCAAGCACATGAAAGCGTGCACGGGACTTTCTGATAATGAAATTTTTGCAGTCATAGCCACGGTTGCCATTGGTGGCAATTTTGCGTCTAATCCGTTTAGGGACAGAAATTTTAACTCGGTGTAATAGCCACTTGAAGACTACTTTAAAATGATTTTGCGCATTCAACTAGCCACTCTTCAAATTATTTGCACAAAGAACAAACTATTTCTAAGCTGCTCTGTCGTATCAGCTGATCTGCGTACGCATCCTCCCTCAACAACAGTCTGGTAGACTTCTATGGTTTCCGATGACGGTGCGTCTGCGAGTGCGAAGTGGCGAAGTTGCATGCATCTAAGAAAACATGCAACTAGTACGTTTCTCATTTCGCTCACCATCTATGATGATAGTGGCCAGAATTTCTCGAAGGGTTGATAGTGGTTGCGTTACAATGGACGTGTGCGGGTGGCCGGTCCACAGAACACCACCAAACGCGACTTTCTCAAGACACCGCAGTTCGTTGAAATTGCGATTAGTTCATTTTTTCCTCCAGTTTCTGCCCCCCCCCCCCCCCAAAAAAAAAATGAAGGTTGGGGATTTACACACCATTATTTTCATTTGGTAGAAAATTGTAGCGGCGAGAACTCTTTCATTATCCCTTTCACGTGAAGCGACAAACCCGTTCGCAAGCAAAATGAAAAATTTTCGGGGGTAAGTTGAATTTGCACCTTGGCTACGCCCTTGCACGTAGCGTCAGCATTGCACGCAAGTTTCCAATCCTGCATGATGTGTAGCGCGCGTTCTCGCAAGAACTTCGCAAAACAATATTCGCAAAAAAAAAAAAAAACGAGCTAGGCGGTGACTGCATGAGAAATATGCTTCTGCGTTTAAGGTGCCTACTGGATTATTTGTTGAAATGCCCCATGATGACTCGGTATCTTTCGATAACTCTATTTTACAAAAAACTGTGGGCATGGTGCACGGAATTCGTTTTAAGTAATCATTTTATATGCAACTTCCTGGTCTGGCGATAAAGCCGGAGGGGGAAAAAGCAACTGTGTTCTTTATTTTGTTTGCTTTATTTAAGTTGGTGTTAGTGATTGGCCAATAATGGAATTCTGCTGAAACTATCACATATGTTCAAGTTAACTACACATTTCACAGTAAAGTAAATCACAAGGCAACCTTAGCTACTTTGATACATTTCAGTTTTTGATACATTTTATATACACCTTGCAGCAACCCTGGTCTCAGGAAAATTGTACTGGTCCTAAAATAACCTCGTGCTAGGACATATATGTCCTAGCACGAGGCTAACCAGGAAGGTTTGCATATTAGAGCTAAAATAAATCAGTCAATGAATCTGGGCTTAACAGTTTTGTAGATCAGTTGCGTAGACTTCCTGAAGGTGGTGGCGCCTGCATGAATTGAGGAAAGCTTTGAGGAAATACGAAAGATGCTTTTCATTGCTTCCGCCGTATTTGCAGGATTCCTTTTAGCAGATGCTGGATTCGATGTGTGGCTCGTGAATTCCAGAGGTGTGCCTCAGTCCAACTACCACGTGAATCTCACTACGAATGACCCTGAATTCTGGGCGTGGAGGTGAAGCTGGCTTTTCGCGTCTGTTGGCTTTCTTGTATTTTGTTTTGAGTTATCGTACCTGTGGAATTGTAATACCTGCAACTGGTCATCAGACAAAAAGTTAAATACAATACTTGGGCCTGGGTAAATAATCTTGGAGCTGACAAAAACTTTCATTTAAGACAAGATTACTCAGCGAACAATAGAAAGAAAATTGATACATGTAATGCTAAGAGTACCAAGACGCTAGAAGCTGTAAAATAATTGGTTTACTGAGGAATAGTAGTACCCGGCAGATTCGAACTTTGAGTCAGAAGTAACTATAAAAATACAGATACGGTGGAGCCTATTCGGTAGTCATACTCAAGTAATGATTGTTAGTTTGGCACTCTGGCTCGGGAGGAAGGTATATACAGCTGTATATTACCGGCAATTACCTACGGAGCAGAAGAACCAAGTTTTCGGCAGGTTGGTTGGTATTCACCTTGAAAGAAGCAACACACGAGGACGAAGAAGTAAGAGACAACAGGGGAGGCGCTATCGCACTGCTTCTTCATCTTGAAAACAGCGCAATAACCCGAGAACCAAGAAGGAAGCTAGACCAGAAACTTGGACCCCGCAGGGGCGCCTGTTAAAGCAGGCGTTTGGTGTGTAGCGACACCACGGACCCGAGCTAACGGGGGAGTTTCTACTCCCTCCCACGCCTAGCCGTGCGTGGCTTTGCCGTGTCCGGGGAAAAGGGGATCCTGGGGGTTGAGCCGACGCTGGGTGATTGGACCGTTAAGGCCCCCCGGCAGAGGCAACACACTCCTTTGGCCCCGGCTTCACGTAGACGGCACCCCTGGGCTGACCCACCCAGGGGAAATCGGCAGTCGCCTTTTCCTATCTCTCTCTCCCTACATCTTCGTCTTTATCTCTTACTGTTTATCTGTCCTGCCTTCTACTCTCTTCTGTTTACTTCCAAACTTCCTGGCGGCTAGGGTTAAACCTGTGCAAATAGCCTACCTTGGTCTAGGCGCATTGGGTTATAGTTGCGTTGTACGGCTGGCGTCTGCTGGTTTTAGCATCCACAAACTTGTAGCGTCCCCTTGTTGGGCTCCGTGGTGGGTGGCCGCCAACGCTTCTGAAGAAAATTAAACTGGCATGCATAAAGCATTTCCCCTATTAAGTGATCGTACCGCCTTAAAGCGTGTACGCACCGAAGACTTAGGCTTTTTCAACCGATCAAGTGAAAACTTCCCCCATTTTCATGTTATACATAGTGAAATAAGCAGCAAGCAAGCCAGAACCGTATCACCCTTTGTAGTAGCCAGATGTCTCACAGAAACTCTTGGAGCTGGGTACAAAGTTACCAAAATGGCCAGCGGAGACCTCCTCCTTGAAGTCCGAGGAAAAGAACAGTTCGAAAAGCTACAGAATCTTTCAACTTTTGGTGACACTCCCATCACTGTAACGCCACACAGATCCATGAACACAACCCGTGGAGTAGTATCTGATGCTGATTTGCTCAGCTTGACTGAAGAGGAACTTCTGGAGGGGTGGAAGAGTCAGAATGTGACCAATGTACAAAGGATCACCATTAGAAGAGACAACAAGACAACACCAACAAAACACCTATACTCACGTTCGCTTCCAGTAATCTCCCAGAAAGTATTCAAACAGGCTACACAAAGACGTCGATCAGACCATACATACCTAACCCACGTCGTTGTTTTAAATGCCAGAAGTATGGCCATGGCTCACAAAGCTGTCGTGGTCACCAAACTTGTGCACAATGTGGAGTGTCAGGCCACAATTCTGACAATTGCGAAGAACCATCACACTGTGTGAACTGTGGTGGAAATCATGCCGCATACTCACGGTCTTGCTCATTTTGGAAAGAAGAAAAGGAAATCATCACATTGAAAATTAAAGAAAATATCACATTCAAGGAAGCAAGACGAAGAGTGTCGCCATTTTATGGCGCTACATATGCTGATGCGGCGCGTCAGGGGGCAACGCCGCACCAGCCCTCGCCACTCCTTCGGCCAGCGCAGAGCGAGCCGACGGCTGTGGCACCTGCCCCCAAGGCGGCAGTAGTTCAGGCTACTCCGCCTCCTAACGAATTGAGGCCGGAGACTCCAGGGTCCTCTGGTCTCAAGGCCTCCCCTCACCAGGCGAGGCCTAAAATCCGAACCACGAGCTCGCATGTGCGGGCACCCAGTGCCTCTGAGGAGGCAATGGATACAACGGTACCCTTGGTACCAAAAGAGTGGGGCGCCTCCTTGGAGCGCGCCAAGAAAAATAAAAAACCAATAACGGGGCCGGACAACCGTCCTGCCACCTGAATTAATGAGCTCACTCCAACACAGGATACTCTTTGTACACACAGCAGCATCTCTCTTGTTTAAATATGCAGACAGAAATATTACAGTGGAACATCCGAGGCCTTCTTCGAAACCTCGATGACTTACAAGAACTCCTCCATGAACACAATCCAAGAGTGCTGTGTGTACAAGAGACACACTTAAAACGAACTAACACAAACTTTTACGTAACTACATAATCTTCCGAAAGGATAGAGATGATGCCATGCTACCATCCGGTGGTGTAGCGGTTATAGTAAGTCAAGGTATAGCATGCACACAATTACCCCTTCAAACTTCCCTTGAGGCGGTGGCTGTCCGAGCAGTTATTCTAAACAAACTTGTCACTGTCTGCTCTTTGTACATACCTCCGCACCACCGTCTCGAAAAACTTCAATTACAGTCTTTAATAGACGAACTACCTGAACCTTATCTGGTCCTTGGGGACCTGAACGCACATAATGGTCTGTGGGGTGACTCTCGCTGTGATGCACGAGGTCGTCTCATTGAACAATTCCTCATTTCATCGGGTGCGTGCCTGTTGAATAGGAAAGAAGCAACATACTATAACCTTGCCAACAAAACTTACTCTTCCATAGACCTCAGTATCGCATCTCCTTCACTTGTACCATTACTTCATTGGAAAGTCATAAATAATCCATACGGAAGTGAGTACACCAATAATAAATGAATGTCCTCCCCATGTTCCCAAATGGCTGGTAAACAAAGCCAACTGGGAACAATTTCAAAAGCTTACTCACCTGAATTGGACTGACATATGCGGGTTAGGCATAGATGAAGCTGTGCAGTACTTCACGGCTTTTCTTACTGACGCAGCAACCAAGTGCATTCCACAAACATCTGGACTGCCCGGCAAACGACACGTTCCGTGGTGGAACACTGAGTGTCAGAATGCACGAAAGGAACAGAACAGGGCTTGGAGGTTGCTGCGGAACTCGCCGACAGCGGAAAACCTTGAGAGCTTTAGGAAAATAAAATCTCGTGGCAGGAGAACGCGTCGGCAGGCCAGAAGAGAAAGCTGGCAGAAGTTTTTATCAGGGGTCAATTCATACACACAGGAGGCTAAAGTCTGGAACATGGTCGGTAGGATAGCAGGGAAACAAGTACACACACTTCCACTCGTAAACACTCAAGGGGATACCTTGGAAGATCAGGCAAACTTCCTCGGGGCACACTTTGAACGGGTATCCAGCTCGTCCCACTATACTGACACTTTCCAAAAATACAGAACAAGAATAGAAAAGCAGAAACTCGAACACAAATCCACTAGATACGAGGCATATAACCAAGCTTTCAAATTAGCTGAGCTACAAACATCTCTAAACTCTTGCAATAATTCCGCTCCAGGCTACGACCGTGTCACATATGAAATGTTGAAAAACCTGCCGCTCAAAACGCGAAAAACTTTACTCTCTTTATACAATGCTATCTGGCTTTCAGGCACCATCCCTGCTTCCTGGAAAGAGGCCATTGTTATCCCTATTTTGAAACAGGGCAAGGACCCTTCCTCAGTTTCAAGTTATAGGCCCATTGCACTAACCAGCTGCCTTTGTAAACTTTTTGAAAAAATGATAAACCACCGACTTTTACATTTCCTTGAAACACACAATCTGCTCGACCCATTTCAGTGTGGGTTTCGGGAGGGTAGATCCACCACCGACCATCTGGTGCGTATCGAGGCACAGATCCGAGACGCTTTCGTCCACAAACAATACTTCCTCTCAGTGTTTCTCGATATCGAGAAGGCCTACGACACAACATGGCGTTTTGGGATATTAAGAGACTTGTCTCACCTGGGTGTGCGCGGTAGGATGCTTTCCATAATCGAGAGTTACTTGTCCAATCGGAAATTCCGCGTCCGTGTGGGCAGTATTCTCTCGCAAACATTTGTGCAAGAAACGGGAGTACCGCAAGGTGGTGTACTTAGTTGTACACTTTTCATTATTAAAATGAATTCCTTGCACCTGTCCATCCCCCGCAACATGTTCTATTGTACATATGTCGATGACGTCCAGCTTGGCTTTAAGTCATGCAACCTAGCAATGTGTGAACGGCAGGTTCAGTTAGGTTTAAACAAGGTCTCCAAATGGGCAGAGGAAAACGGATTCCGGCGGAACCCAGGAAAAAGCACGTGTGTCTTGTTCTCCCGAAAGAGAGGCATGCACTCAGAACCCGACATTGAACTGAACGGCCAACGTCTGTCTGTGAATGCGGAGCATAAATTCCTAGGCTTAATCTTGGACAACAAGTTGACCTTCGTACCACACATAAAGTATTTAAAAACAAAATGTTTAAAAGCCATGAATGTTATAAAAGTGTTGTCACGTACTACGTGGGTTAGTGATAGGCAATGCCTCATGAACCTCTATAGAAGCCTTATTCGTACCCGCTTAGATTATGGGGCCGTTGTCTATCAGTCTGCCACTCAAAGTGCCTTGAAAATGCTGGACCCCGTGCACCATTTGGGCATCCGCCTTTCTACGGGTGCTTTTCGCACCAGCCCCGTAGAAAGCCTTTACGTTGAGTCAAATGAGTGGTCGCTTCATCTGCAAAGAACTTACATGTCCTTTGTATATTTCCTTAAGGTGAAAGCAGACAAGAGGCACCCCTCATACTCTACTATTAATGATTTCTCGAGCTCCATTCTGTTTCAAAACAGGCCTTCAATGAGGCAGCCCTTCTCAGTTCGTCTGAAGGGTCTAGCTGAGGACACTGGAGTGTCACTCGAACACAGTTTAATGGCTCCTGTAGCGTACCTGCCACCGTGGCAGTGGCAGACTATAGATTGCGATGCGTCTTTCCTAGAAGTTACTAAACATGCGCCTATTGCCCATATTCGAACATACTTTCTGGAACTTCAACACAAATACACACGTCCTGAGTTCTTTACAGATGCCTCTAAGTCTAACTCCTCTGTGTCCTACGCTGCTGTCGGCCCTTCCTTTTCGAATGCTGGCCCTCTACATCCAGGCACAAGTATCTTCACGGCGGAAGCTTACGCGATACTTGTGGCAGCTAAACACATCAAACAATTACAAATACAAAAAGCAGTAATTTATACAGACTCCCTCAGTGTGGTAACGGCTCTGCACAGTCTTAAAAAACAAAAAAACCCAGTCCTTGTCTCACTTTACTCCATTTTGTGCACACTCTACACACACAAACAACATGTTGTAGTGTGCTGGGTGCCAGGGCACCGTGAGATCCAAGGCAACGTGAGGGCGGATCAGCTCGCTGCATCCGTCCATGAGTGCACCGCCATTACATCTATATCAATCCCGGCCCTTGATCTTAAGCCGTCTCTCAAACGAAACCTCAGGGACTACTGGCAGAGCAAGTGGGATACACACACACAAAACAAACTACACGTTATCAAGCCACACCTTGGCCATTGGCCACCAGTATCTAAATCACGTCTAACAGAGGTAACACTAACAAGACTCAGGATAGGACACACATACACGACACACACACATCTTTTATCCGGTGATGATCCACCATTGTGTGATAAATGTGGTGAGACATTAACAGTTCTTCACGTTTTAATTCAATGTAAACATTTAGACAGTCTAAGAAGACACCACTTCCCACTATCCTACCGACAACATATGTACCTTTACACCCTGCAATGTTCGTCGGTAGGGAACCGCTTTTTAGTCACAAATCGCTATTAGCGTTTTTTAAGGAAATTCATAATTTTCATATCATATACCCGGGCATACCGTAGCACGACCTCTCTTGAGAGGTTTTTGCTGCGGTGGCTACACAGGAAAGCACATGCCTCACGGCCCTTGGACGCAAGGGTATGAACGAGTGAGGCACTTGTGCTAATGCCATACATATCCACCATCGTCTTATTATCACCAACTTTTGTCATCATTCACACCACACACATCTTTCATGGCATGGTCATCATTTTATTACTTGTATGTTCTTACCCGCCTTATCGCGAGGAATTTTATGGCCCTTATACAGCCGCTTATCACAATCATTGTCCATATTTTTAGTAAGATGAAATGGCGCTCTTTGGCCAACAAATGGCCCTTGCGCCAAAAAACACCATATATCATCATCATCACCAGAAACTTGGAGTATCACAAAGATTGTTGAAGCTAACCAGAGGACGGCGCAGCAAGCAAGGGAAATGAAAGGGATATGTGTCTACCTTAAGGGTCAGGAAGAGACTAGAGCTTTTCAGGGAGCGAACCGGTGTTAAGGAAATGAGTTGGAACCCCGAAGTAGATATGGACTTGGATAGGGCACGCAGCACGGGAGTAAGCTAACTGCTGGTCTTTAGGCGTTACTCACTAGATTCTAAGAGAAAGAAAGTGAACGAAGGGGTAGAGAGTAGTTATACGGACAGTCTAAATGAAGAAACTTTCTTTTATACCATGTGTCAAGTACATGGTCGGCTTCACTGTCCGAACGTGGGGTATGTCTTTGTCTTTTAATGGACGTAGTCAGGCTGATTATGACGAGAATGATGATACTACCTAGTAGCATATCTTGAGTATGTTTTCTAGATGATGAAGCAGCGCATGATTGTCTTCCCCGTGGGTGGGGGCATGTGCAATTAAGAACAATCGCTATTACTAACTTACGTGGTTACTGAGACGAGAAGTTATTGTTTCAACCAAAGATCGTGTTCGGGATGAACAGTATTAAGCTCAAAGCCACTGTTTCAGCTTTGTTGTCAAGTCACAGTCATAACGTCATAAGAGTTTGCCAGTGAAACACTAATGACATGGCGATTCAGTTGCTTGTAGACGCAATCCTTGCAATTTTAAAGGGAAACAATTCAAATGTACAAAACAAGTTTCTGCGGTATTATTAAGGCAGTGTTTCACGCCACAAGAAATTGCTGGAAGCATTAAATGGCTACCGGCAGTAGAGTTTTGGTTGCGGAGGATGCTGGTCACAATCATAAAGTTAGTATAGTAGACGTTCGCCTACTGCAGTGCTATAGTAGCCAATTGTGGCTTGCATTAAATTTAAATTTAAACGAGAAACTACAGATGATTTCAAACCAAACACCTCCACTGCAGCTAGAGATAAACAAAAACAGAGTAACCTCTCGTCACAACATTGGCCTCGGTACCGAAAGCATGTAAATATCAGAGTTGCAAGATCTATCTGCAAAAGCTATTTACGGAAACAACACAGTTGCAACTATACGAATACAGGGACTGGTTGATTCAATGCCGCTGCACTGTGTTAAAATCTTCGTAGCGCCACAAGAAAGAAAGAAAAAAGGAAAGAAGGAAAGAAGGAGGGAAAGAAAGAATGAATGAACTTTATTTAAAGTCTGGCAGTTTCCTTCGGGCGAGGTTGAGAGAAAGGTGTATTAACCCCTGTCGCACCCCACCCACCGTCGATGATGATGGCGGGACCTCAGGTGATGGCTGGAAGTCCTTAGACCCGGGCGACATCTTCGGCTCTCTGGACGGCCCAAAGAAGGTCGGCCAGCTTGTTGCTGCTGAGTGCCGCCTCCCAGGTGTAGCGGAGCTGGCGCAGCCTATCCGCATAGAAAAGATTGTTTCAGTAAAACACTTCCCCCTTTGTCAATAAATATGGCATCGAAAGTCTCGTAAAAGCGTGGACTGTATGCACATGGTAGCTTAGTGAGTAAAATACGAGAAATAATCTTGTGCTGTTTCAAAGCTTTGTTGTTTTGGGGGTCCCCGTCGCCATCGGTACTGATTATTCGTAAACGACTATAAAAATGTCTGTAATTTCAAATACGTACCACTCTAATTATTCTCTAATATACACACATGCCTATAGTTTTTGGGCAGGTGTGTGGGGTCTTGATTCTGGGGCGTCATTGAATTTCACAGCTTGATCTATGGGTTTCGTTGAGCAGATCTAGCTGGTTCTCCCGATCCCTGCTAGCGAGCCATCTAGGTCTCCTATGCACTTCCTACCGTATTAGAGATGTCCTAGAACATGGGAGAATTGGAGCTCAAAATTCGCGCCTCGCGTTCCCACGTAGTGTGGGCAGTAGTCGCCGTGGCCGTTTTCCACTTTTCGTACAGGTGTGCCCATATATTCGGGCATTTACGTGGCGTTTTCCTTGCTGGAGAACAAGCACGACATTGGCGCCAAACAATTCATCACGTTCCCTACTATGCAAAGTCCGGGTGTAGATGACTTTATTTCTCGATTCTCCTGTTTCTGTTTTTGTAATGAGCCGGCCAGACATACCTAGAGCACCGCTAAATTTTTAAGTATATTTGTGCAAGCGAATGTTGAAATTCAAAATAGCTGAGTAGGTACGTTGGTGGCAGGATGCTGCTATACTTGTGAAATAAGCAATCGAAAAGCCGTTTGTTTTGCGCCCTAACGCGCTCGTTTTCCATAATGCATAATGAAAAAATAGAATACTAGTAATGAGACCCACAGAAACGTGTTGTTTTGGTGCCATAAGATGTGGTGGCGTAGTTGGCACACGCATATCTAACACATTCATCCTAATGCATTACTTGTGGTAAAGGTCAATAACTGAATGCGCCATTGAATGTGTGCGCCGTTGATTTAGTATAACGTTTTAAGGGTGGCAGCGATGCCTGGGGCAGATACAGCTCCAAAATCTAGTCTGCAAAACAATAAGAAAACTTGATATAGCGCCACAATTATGCTGGGCAGAAACTGACGCAGAATCTGGAGTCCCATACGGCCCAAACTTTAGCTAGTGGCCTTGGTGCCGTAATACTGATAACTGGGATTCGAATGTGAATCCTGTCAGCCGCCACAGCACTTTTATGGGTACAAAAGAAAAAAAAATCAATCGCTCATACGGCTTTGGGTCACGTAGAATGAAAAGCTTCCGATGACTCGAATTAATTCAAGGGAGACCACCCACCGTGGCAGGCCTCATATTCATGTCTATGTTTTAGGTACGTACAGTTTTTGAATGTAAGTTTG
This sequence comes from Rhipicephalus microplus, assembly GCF_013339725.1. Taxonomy (NCBI): domain Eukaryota; kingdom Metazoa; phylum Arthropoda; class Arachnida; order Ixodida; family Ixodidae; genus Rhipicephalus; species Rhipicephalus microplus. The sequence goes on from NC_051167.1 coordinate 187,065,130, forward strand.
AAAACTTATTATATATACTGTAATGAAGATAAAGTTCATCAGCCCTTGGACAGCAGCATAGAGCGTGCCGCAGAGACTGGAGCCAGTGGATTGTGCTCGGAAGTGGAGGTGCTGGGTGTCGTTATAGTGATATATCACTCTCACGATTATTACACTTTTGATCTCAGTCGAGCGATCTGAGCTGGACAAATCACCTCAGTGTGTTCCATTTTGAAATATTAGGTCATTGTTCACCATTCTGCCCTTTGTTTTGTGGGTTTATATGGGTTTATAAGGTGGGTACGTCTTTCCCATCGTTTACCTTGAGTTTTAATCAAAGCTGCTATAATATAAACTAGAAGGATTACGGAAAAAACATTTTATTGTGTTTTACAATGAACATATACCTCTTCATCCTGCATGTCTTTTAGGTGAAGATGCGCTTGTTGATAACCCAGAAGTTCTTAGCTTCCTAAAAGAAGCAGGTTTTTTTAGACAAACTCTAAATTTTACCCTGCGTCGTCTAGATACACAGGAACACCTCGTAGAGCTTCCCACTTTTGAGAAGACGATCGAAGTCTCTTATGCCTGGTTGGTATCCTCGAGGCCTTCGCCTAGACAAGGAATCGGCGGGGCATCCCAACATTTTAAGAGAATCTTACTATGCGTTTGGTGCATGATGACCTAAGCTGCCTATGTACCATAAAAAACCAAACCATAACAATATACGTATACGATGCCACTTCAATTGCTGCTTCCAAAGCAGTGCAATGTTGGAAGGTTCGAGGCCATGACATGGCGGTGGCGCATTTTGCCTTATCTGTACTGAGAAAACCTGGAAAAATTATTTGTACACATGCCCGCATGGATCTTGTATGTTACCACAAATGTAATATATAGGCCCATCGCTAAATAAAGCAAGGAACGATGGCATGTTGCGTGAGCGAAGATTCAACGTGACCAGTTGGGGCTCTATTCTATATATACAACCACAGCCTCCTCTGGTGCGCGCCCGCGTATGGCGAATGTGTGTTCCCTCTTCAGCTGGACATACTTAAGTTGGAATGCGAATTTAGCTTCGAACAGATTGGTACGTATGATATGGCGGCCGTCATTGACTACATACTGAACGAGACCGGATTCACCGAACTGGGCTTGCTGACCACGTCGCAGGGGACGACCGCGTCACTGGTGCTTCTCTCTATGCGACCAGAGTACAACGACAAGGTGAGTGAAGTTTCGCAAAGCCACGACGAGCGACAATCTATACCACCTTCGCGTCACTTCCAACATTGCTAAGCTTGTTTTTTTTCAAATTGACCGATAATTTCATCGAAATCTCTCACTGGATCACAACAGCTGCTGACATGGGTGGCTTCCCAGTGAGCTGAAATTATATGGCAGCTTCGCCCTGGTGATGTCGAGCCTGGGCGGCCATTGTTGTTTCTCGTTATTTCTCTCTTTCTTTCTTCTTGTCTCTATTCCTTGTATACATCTTTTATGTACACCTGTTCCTGTCTTTTCAGCTGGTTCTATCTTTCTCCTACTTCTTTTTTGTTTCTCTTTCTCTCGATTTCTATGTCTGCCATTTGCTCCATATCTGTCTCTTTATTTCTCTCTATTTTGGCCTACTAATTATGCTGCCCATGAAAAAGTCAGACTCCGTAAAGCCAAGTGAACGACTTCACGGTCCAGCTTCAACGATATTCCGCTAAGCTACATGACGTGCTGGTCTCATACATATAAAATGAAATTAGAAACATGAATCCCACTGCGATCACGAAATGTGGCTGGAATCGCCCTACTTAGTTAACGATCTCTTCATTTTCACCAGAATCTAATTGCATGTTCTGTTAAGTTGACAATCTCAATAAGCCGCAATGCGGCATACTCTCTAAAACACTGCATTTTTCGAAATAGAGCTTGTCATGAGAACACACGCTTTACGGTGCTTTAGGGTGCATTTTAGAGTGCTTTCTTGATTTAGAAAAACCACAGAACAAGAGGTGAGGTTCTCGTTTCTATTCTATGTTTCGGTGTTTTAGAAGTACAAAAGATAGCATGTTGTGGGTAGAAATGACAACACAAAGCGTCATAAGCAAGTAAGACCCTACACAAATTGCTGCGGATGTAAAAGGGGAAAAGGAAGAAATAAGCGCAGTTTTGTTACTGCCTCTCTCTCAATTGAGGGCACCTCCACAGTTCTGTGCAAGGAATGGTGGTAGGAGGGATTGAAGAAAATAGGGAGGTATTAAAGGTATTGAGATAGAGAGAGGAGCAAGAAGAGAAAGAGGCGCAGACAGCCACATACGAAAGTTAGGAGAAGATAGGAAAGATGGACGCGTTCACAGAAGTGCGAGGACAGGGTACCACTCAACGCTTTTTTTTTTTAATTTAGTTTTGGTATTGTACGTTTTCACAGCGACTGTGTCGAGAAAATGAACTAAGTGCGAAAACTGCAAACCTAGAAGTTGTTGTACTCATGCACAAAATGGGTGCTGCATGCATTCGTGGGCCTTGGTTATTTGCCTGCTAAATTTAACCCTCTTAACCACTCATGGTTTTTTGGGGAGCTAATTCGAACGAGAGGCTTACTTTTCCTCTCGGTGCATATAGGCTGTGAACACGGAGGGTCGCAGAGGAATCGAGGCCGTTCACAACATTGAAAAATGGCCACAAACGCGCGGGAAAACAAGCAGCAACATCTTATGTTTGAAGCCGGTCCAAAACTTCAATCATCTCAACAAAGCTTGCGGCCGCCACTGCTCAGCGGCGCCCCGGTGCATAAAGTTGCGAATTGCTAACGAGTGTTCCCGTTCTAGCTTGTCGTACTTATGACGAAATGGTAGCTGGTATTGCATTTGACGTTAAGGCGAATAGAGAACAAGGAAAAAAAATGTCGCTATGTAAAGTTTTTATTGGGAGAGATAACTGACAGTACTAGCGACGAAATGCGCACCTAAAACGTTGGAAGCATTCACTCTTTCGAGTCGATTTTCTTTTCAATCGGGAACTTCGATAGTGCTTTGCTTAGGATGCAATTTTGTTTTCCAGGTGAACATTTTAGTCGCCTACGCTCCCGTGGCAAACATCACTCACTTCACCTCGCCGTTTAGGTTGCTCATTCCGTTTGCAGAGGAAGTCAAGGTACGAACTTTCAACTTAGGCCGACAGAACGTTGCCCTTATTGGCGGGGTTCCATCGCTAAAGAAGGTCAGGTAAGCAGACCAGCACACGATAGAAGCAAAGAGGGAACATGAGTGCCCTCTGCGTCACTGGTTATTCTATGGCCGTGTCTGCGTGTCCAACCTTCTTTCACGATGAACCCTCAATGACATCTCTCGCATCTACCTTTTAACAAGACACGTACGTAATACCGTGGTAGCCGCTTCTGCACGTACTGGCGCTCATAGGTGACTGAACTCGTATAGGTACGGGCGTCAATGTATTTCTAGCTGTCGTTCTTGTTGGACCATTAATTGTAAACGCTATCACTTCTTTTTTTTTTTCGTTTTAACACACAAATCTCATATATTGTTAGCCTGCGATGGTTTACAAGAAAGATTTCACGAATAAAGTGTTCGTACTCATTAATGTTCTTTTTACATAAGCCATATTCAAGGCATTACAATAATTCCTAATTGTGCGGAGCAACCAAATCATGCACAAGGTCAACTGTAGATGACCGAAAACTCTTCGCGCTCCAATGATCAGCGTAATAAACATTAGCCGCACGTCGTAAGTCACCCGTGGCATTTGAGAAACCACGACCTCTACTGTCTACATTGCCAGCCGAAACCAAAACATTTTCGCTCTTGTACTTAAGAAGAGTGTGCTATGCTTCCAGCTTGAACGTATAAAAGCGCGACAAAAGCAACGACGAGAAGAGGAAATACTGAGCAAACGCTGCTATGTATGCGAGTGCCTTGCTCCCGACTGAGCTGCAGAAAATAGGTGCCTTTCTCCTGTTCTAGCCACCACAAGCACCACCCTATCAGTTGCTTCTCCTTCTTTCTTCCTCTCTTCACTCATTCCTTCCCATTCTCTATCCACCCGTGTTGGTTAGTAAACCAAGTGCCACCACGTTTTTACCTGCCTTTTCCTTATGCCTTGAAAGTCAGATACAGAAGGGCAAACAGCCTAGATTCACCGCCTCTCGTGTGTTGTCTAGAATCCACAGTACTTGGAAAAAACAAAACCAAAAGCATTGCTTCCTTGCAGGCTGTGAACGACCTCGTCACGCACGGTGGTTTCTTGGTCACGAATGCCATACAACAAAATGCGCTTGCTACGGTTTGCGACAGCTTCCTACGTGAAATCTGCTACGCACCACTGGCCATCCTCTACGGAAAGGATCCGAAACAACACAACAGCGTAAGGGCTGGGAACCTTAATTTCACCCTCAATGAGAGGAATGAAAACGATCAATGCTCGGAAATTGAAACGCGTCAGTTTGGGCTCTGCACTGCACGTTGTTTTGTTAACACAACCATCGAGTCACTTCAAAATGGCGCTGCGCGGCCATTATAAACGCAAATGCAGATAGTGCTTTCACAACCGGCGGTGGTGACTGCAATACTGGCTCCCATTTGAAGTATGAAACTGTCATTAAACAAAGAGTAGTAGACACGGAAACAGGGAGTACACAAGGACAAGCCCATCCTTGTCTTTGTTTTCGTAAGTCCCTGTTCAAGATATGCGAGCGTATTTCAATTATCGTGTACCATCAGCTCGCTCAATCAATAATTTTGACTGGCTCTGACACTCGGCTCATAGCCAAGAACTCTTAGTGGTCATACTTACGTACGTATGATGCGGTGTGACACAAGTAATACTCACAAGGCTACAGATAGTACACGCACACTCTCCACATCTATACCTTTATACAGCTGTATTACACCCTACCATCGTAATGATTGGTCATTGCTCACATCGCATCAAGGACATGGCGCTCTTTGGCCCCCCATAGCCCTTGCGCCACAAAACTCCACTAATCATATTCAATTTTGCCTGGCGGTGCCCAAACCATCTCCGAGAGGTGCGTAGATCCACTTACACTTCTCCACATCCTTGTTCACTGTAGTTATTCAGATGCTTTAAGAAAAATCACTTTTTACTGCCCTACTAACAGCAGCTTCCAGTACATCCTACGATGCCTATCGGTAGGAATGCGCTTTTTAATTCCCATCACTGTTCGCGTTTTTAAAATATGTCCATACTTTTCGCCCCATATTCCTTGGTGATTCGTAGCTCGACCTCTGTGTAGGTCATTGCTGTGGCGGCTCACAACACCAACATTTTTGTTTATTCCACCTTCACACCTTTCACGTAACCACAATCATTTTATTACTCTTGAATTTTAACCCACCTTAGGGCGTAGAATTTTAGGCCCGTTTATAGCCATGTAACATCACCATTGTTCACATCTTGTTCATAGCACATCAAAAACGGACCACTGTTCTTCCTTTAACATTGTTCATGGCGCTCTTTGGCTAACAGCCCTTGCGCCATAAAAACCCACACATCATCAGCATCATGGTCGCTACAATGAAGAGAGAGAGAGAGAGAAAGGAAAGGCCGGGGGATTAAACAGATATTGGCATCTGGTTTGCTACCAAGCGCTGGGGGCGGGGAAATAGGGGCAAGAAAGAGGGGGTAGATAGAGAGAAAAAAAACACGCACGTGCACTCATGTGAAAACGAAAACACACACAGGAAGGGCGTCCTAGCTACAACCGTTCAGTAAGGCTGGTCGATCGCAAAAAGTGTAGTAGCGCTTTCTGGGCCTTCTTCTGTGAAGTTGCATCTTTTCGAAATTGTAGAATTTCTTGCTCCGACAGTGGTTGATTATCTAATTTGCTGAGTTCCTTGCGAAGGCATAGTCGTTGTTTACTTTACTCTAGGCAGTCACAAAGAATATGTTAGATCGTTTCTTCTTTGCCACAGTGGCCGCAGGCTGCGGTGTCGGCCATCCCAATGCGTAAATCGTAGGCGTTGGTAAACGCAACGCCCAACCACAGCCTACATAACAGGGTCTGGTCTGCTCGGAAAAGCCTCAACGGCACTTGAAGACTTAGCGTAGGGTCAAGCGAGTACAGTCGGGCATGCTTGAAGTGTGGCTGATTCTATTGTAATGTGGTTTGCTGGCGAGCAAGCCTGCAGAGCTTTCGTGCAGCATCTGTTTTAGAAAGTGGTAGTCGTAGTTTATGATCTTCTGTGTGGGCTGAGCGGGCAGCTTGATCGGCCCGTTCATTGCCGATGATTGCGCAGTGACTCGGCAACCACTGAAATGTAATTTGGTGTCCTTTCTCAGTCAGGTGGTGTATAACCTATGCTATCTCTATTACCAGCTGCTCGTGTGGTCCACGGCGTAAGGCTGATAGTAGAGACTGCCGTGCCACCTTCGAGTCGCAGAAAATTGTCCACTTGCGTGTAGGTTGATCGACTACAAATTGCAACGTGACACGAAGTGCTGCCAATTCTGCTGCCGTTGATGTTGTTGCTTGAGATGTCTTGAATAATTGTCATGGCCAACCTTGGTAACACTACTGCTCCTGTAGAGCTGCCCGGCTGAACCGATCCGTCAGTGTATATATGTGTGGAGTCTGGGTATTTCTCATACAAGAGAAGTAGTGTGAGCTGTTTGAGAGCCGGTGACGACAAATTCGCCTTTATCTGGACGGAAGGTATGTTAATATAAATCATTGGTTGAGCGAGGCATCATGGTGGAGTCACAGGTCTAGCGGCAGGAGAGAACGAAGTTGGGATGGACTCGCCATTTGCGGTCACTGTTTTGCAGTAAGATGTGCGCGGTTGGTCCACTGGTAGAGAGGCTAGGTGATGTCAAGAAGTTCCAGCAAGGTGAAACTACAATAAAACTACAATGAAACTACTATGAAACTACAATGAAACTGGTGGTTAAGATGATCAGCTGCTGATCTGGCTGCGATGGTATCATTTCGATGGATGTGTAACGCTGGACGTCCACTTTGTTGAATTTAGGCACACGTTAAGTAACCCAGATGGCACTCCACCGGTGATGATAGAGAAGAAGTCAGAGAAGCCTTGGAGGGAGTGCAAAGAGGCAAAGCTGCTGGTGAGGACCACGTAACATCAGATCTGCTGTAAGATGGAGGACAGATTTTTCCAAAAAACTAGCCACCCTGTTTACGAAGTGTCTCCTGACGGAAAGAGTACCAGAATCTTGGAAGAGCGCTAACATCATCCTAATAGATAAGGAAGGAAATGTCAATGACTTGAAGAATATAGGCCAACCAGCTTGCTCTATGCCGTATAAAAGCTATTTGTAAAGGCAATTGCTAACAGGCTACTAAACAATCGACCACATTCATACTATCAATTACGTAATAGAGAAATGCTAAGAATATCGACAACCACTATACATAGCCTTCATTCATTACGAGAAGGCGTTTGATTCAGTCGAAATATCAGTAGATCAGCAATCATGCAGACACTGCGGAATCTGGGCGTCGATGAAGCATATATACACATCCTGGAAGAAATCTACAGGGGATCAACTGCTACCATAGTACTCCATAGAAAGCAACAGCACAGAAATCAAGAACGGTGTAAGGCAGAGGGATGCAATCTCCCCAATGCTATTGACCGCGTCCTTACAGGAGGTTTTCAGAAGTCTAGAATGGGAGCAGTTAGGGATAAGAGTTAATGGAGAATACCTTAGTAACGTGCGCTTCGCCGATGACATTGCATTGCTGAGTAACTCAGGAGATGAATTGCAACTTTAATCTGCAGAAAACGAAAGTAATGTACAACAACCTCGGAAAAGAGCAGCGCTTCGAGATAGGTAATAGTGCACTTCAAGTTGTAAAAGACTATGTCTACTTAGGGCAGGTAATAACCGCGAAGCCGAACCACGAGATTGAAGAGACTAGAAGAATAAGAATGGTGTGGAGCAAATTCGGCAAGCACTATCAAATTATGACAGGTACATTGCCACTATCCCTCAAGAGGAAGGTATATAACAGCTGTAATTTGCCGGTACTTAGTTATGGAGCAGAAACCTGGAGACTTACAAAGAGGGTTCAGCTTAAATTGAGGAAGACGCAGCGAGCAATGGAACGAAAAATGGTTGGTCTAACCTTAAGAGACAAGAAGAGAGCAGAGGGGATTAGGGAACAAACGGGGGTTAAGAAAATCATAGTTGAAATCAAGAAGAGGAAATGGACATGGGCCGGGCATGAAGCGCGTAGACAGGATAACCACTGGTCCTTAATGGTAACTAACCGGATTCCCAGAGAAGGCAAGCGGGTTAGGGGGAGACATAAAGTTAGGTGGGCAGATGAGATTAGGAAAATTGTGGGTACGAAATGGCAGCAACAAGCACATGGCCTAGTTGACTAGCGGAACATGGGAAAGGCCTTTGTCGTGGAGTGGACGTAAACAGGCTCGATGATGATGATGATGATGATGATGATGATGATGATGATGATGATGATGATGATGATGATGATTATGAAGGGATCTTAGGTCGAGAAAATTTCTGGAGTCGGTTGGTCATCAATAAAACTGTCGGATGGCAAAACGCGTCGGAATTTTATACATATACCGCCGAATATTCGAGTTTTATCGCTAGTGGGTACGCAAGTTTCAGAAAAATACTGTAAAGGACATACAGAAGACCCTTTGTCGTCGTTATGATCTCGTGCTACAACAATCATCATGTCATACCAATTAGCCCGAACTGTGGCGCTTATGAGAAAAGAGAGAGACACTATATGTACTAAGAAAAACATGTATTTAGTCATTCGCACTTGTTAGATCACGGTATCTTTCCAAGCAATCTGTAGCACAACCTCCTAGTCTTCTATTGCGGTAGCTGCATTAAAAAGGCCTGCCTGGCGGCCCTTGGACACAAGGTTTGTTAATAAGGCAGATGTGCTGTTATTCTTCTCTGCTTTTATTACCACGATCACTTATCATTCATTCTCAATCCAGGCGTCATGTCCCTCTCACGATTTTAGTATCTATGACTATAACCCGCCCATGACGCGGAATTTCAGACCACTATACAGCCTCGTAACATTATCGTAACCCACGCTCCTACATACCATCGCTATACACCGACAATTATTACAATTCTGCAACGTGGCCCTTGCACCAATAAAACAAACATATTAATATTTGTTAGAGAGTTTTGGATAGTCAAACTTAATCGGCAGTCTATAGCCAGTGCGATTTTTTATAATCGAGCCGTGCTTCTCGCACCCTGAATTCCAGACTTAAATTGAAGCACCGTTCTTATCAGAGCTTTCTTACAGGCCACCTACCAGAACAGAAAAGGCTCTGAGGCAGGTTAATAAATTAATATACAGTTCTTTTCACCCACGCAGACGAGGGTGCCTGTCTATGTGACAAACTTACCTGTGGGCTCCTCCAGCCAAAACGTGCTTCACTATGCCCAGGTAAGTGAGTCGGTCTTTTGTGCTTAATTACTAGTATGTCTGAGATGACAATGTAGGTCACTAGAAAAAAAAAGCAATTGCTTTTTCTACGGCAAATAAACTGGTCTCAATACCTAGGACACCACTATACGCCCCAGGAGACGCTTACGCAGGAATACGCAAGGAAAGAACGATACGTAACTGCAGTTCCCGCAACCCACTCGCAAAGACGTCGCAGATTATTTGCTAGGATCTACGTAATAATCTGTAGGTGGAAATGTAGTTCGAGAGAGCCAGGCACCGAATACAGAAAGCTATGCGAGACTGTATTGAGCCTATTTTTCCTCTATTGATCACTGCTTGGGAGATCAATAGATCAAAGAACGGTACTTTTAGTTGTGCTTTGTGACTTCAGTGGTGCTTCAACTGAAAGTACCGTTCTTCTGGTGTTATCTTGCATCAAATATTTTAGCATTTAACGGCGCTGGCTTTTCTCGTCGAATTCGCAAAAGGCAAAGCAGTCATGCACCGGCCCAGGAACATTTACAATATCTAAGAGCGTTTGATTCTGTACTGTCGACGCTTGCCGCACGCTGCTCTAACCCCAAGTATGCAGGCTCCCTAACCCAAAGGCGTAACAAATTTGGCCGAACGCTGTTCCCGCTTCTCCTGCGTTTACCTCTGCGTTCTTTTCAAACGTTCTTTGTGTTTAAGCGGCGTACTGCAACTGTTGAGCTGCATGCCGTTCTTCGTGTGACATTTCGGTCTTGCGGCGAAACTGTGGCTATTTGCAACTGTCGTCTCGCATTTTTCGCGTCTTGTGTTTAGAAAATGTTGCCCAGCGAAGTCGACGGGTTCGTTTCTTGTACACAGGGACGAAAAAAAGACGTTATTTATTGCGCGGCTCTTCAGACGCTAAAAATACCGAAGTTTATACGTTGATATACTTGTCGTATTACATTGGATACTTTCTCTCTATTTTTCTTTTCGCGTATCGGGAAGGACCTAGTACTGGTACGCCATAGGACATTAATTTTAGTTATGCTAATCCGAATTGATATGCGCTTCCATTATTTTTGCCAATGCTTTTCCGAAGAAAAATTTGAGATATTAGTTCAAAGAAAAATTACACTTTTTTAACACAAAACTATAAAACGAAACGGTTAAAGAGTTCTGGTTTCGGACAAACATAACCAGTGATCATGAAAAATAATAAACAGAGGAAGTAACCCACTGATCAACACCAGTGTCGCTCAATTCAGTTTCGCTAGTCTACCATCTGCACGGAGTGCTTGAGCAGCAATTTCGTTACAGGTGTTCCGTGCGAAGAATCTAGTGAGATTCGACTACGGTGAGACGAAGAATAAAGATCTATATGGGCAGGTACGTTCTCAGCTCATTAATTCATATTCCTCATATGTAGCCGTTAGCCAGCCGTTCTCAGAGACTGGTGTTATTTATTAGCTAAGTGTAACATTTATTAAATACTCGTAATAACTGGGTTAATAATAAAGAGGTAGTGGCTTATCGCCAGTCAAATTTATTGCCAAATAATACTGATTGTCGGCCCAGTCGGTACTTGATTACAGACATGCTTTGGCCGCAAATAACACAAACAAAAAGTAAAGAAACACTCAACGACAAGCACAAGCGGCACTTCCAACTAAAGTATCGGGCGCAAATTCAGACTTAAGTAACAACATACAGACATGCCCGACTACTTTAGTTGGAAGTGCCACTTGTGCTTGCGTTGAGTGTTTCTTTACTTTGTGTTATTTGCAGCCAAAGCATGCCAGTATTGCCAAACACAAATACCCGCGAGGCACAAGCGTGCCGTGTCGTAGTTGCGCAAAAAACAGATTGGAGTGGAAAAGAAGATAAAAAAAAACGGGTGATAACTATCATTTCAACATATGTACCAACAAGCAAGTCATTTATGTCACGTTGAAGAAGCCCACGGGATAGAAATGCCGGTTTCATGCTACGTGAAAGAGCAGTTTGCTTTTTATGTAGTTATTAGGACAACTACAGACAGTCCAGTGGTTTTTCGTTGACCTTTTGCTGTCTGTCGTCGCAATAAAAGAGTTGAAAATCTGGCGGTAGACTTAAATTACGCAAACTTTTTTTGGACACAGCCACAATTCCATGTGCAAAAACGCTCACTCCAGGCTGTCCCGCACACCAAGACAGCTTGTCAGAAATGTCCACCGCTACCGATGAAAAGTTTTAGTGAACAAGCGTTTAGAAAAGTTTGCTTTTAATTAACAATCCCAAAGCTTGTTTACGTATAACTGCAAAAAGTAATCCTTTTAGGGAAAAGTTTAGGTCACCTCTCAGGCTGCCTCATAGATTCAACATTAGGTCATGTCATTGTTAGGGCATGCATTGACGAGACATTCGTGCTAGTCGCGTATCTCCCTACTCTAGTTTTGTTGCAATGAACATTAAACCTCCGCTACACCAATACGACGTCACTCTCACGATTTTAATCCTTATATGTTTTAAGCCGCTTCCGGGCGTCGTATTTTCAGGCTCCTTACAGCCGCAAAACATTATCATAGTTAATGTCTTATACATATCACCTCAAATCGTGGACGATTGCTATTCTACCATAATTGTACATGGTGCTCGGTGGCCGAACGTGGCTCTTGCATCATTCAAACCCATATATCAACATCATTAGTGTTATATCAACATCATCAGCTCGTTCTGACTGGCAGCTATCCCACCAATAACCTAATTTTTTTCTTCGCATACAAATTGACCCCTCTGCTGCGGCTATGAAATGTATAGTTTTCTCTTAATATTCATCGCGCATGGTATTAGTTTTTATGTTTTAAAACATCCTGTTTGCATGCGTACGTCATCTTCACTTGTATATATTTAACTATATTGCTTTCTGTTTATAATTCTATATGCTTATGTACATGTAGCTTGTGTATCGCCCTCTTTACTCAATGCCCCCCCCCCCCCACCAGGGGACTGTAAAGTACCTTGAAATAAATGAATAAAAATAAATACGAGTCTCTACAGGCCGATCCACCACCATATCCGTTGGAGAACATTAGAGTGCCTTTCGCAATCTACCAAGGAGAGGGGGACATCTTCGCCGACCCACAAGACGTGCAAGACCTTGCCGGGCGACTTCAAAAAGTCCTCGTGAGGAGGAAGATAATGCCGGATCCAGATTTCGGTCACCTGGACTTCATCTTCGGCTACAATGCGAAAGACTTCCTCCACCATGACATGATAGACCTTATATCGAACTATACATCCAACGACTCATGAATAAACGCCATATAGACGTGGTTCAGCTCTTCCTCGAGTCCACTTTCTATAACGGTGTCTTCTTGGACATTATACGTGCTCAGTCTTTGAAAGGGCGCCAAAGAGAAACAATGAGCTGTTTTATATTGATAAGGTGCACTCTAAAAATTATGGTGTCATAAGTTTCGCTGCCATAAGTTTACTATTAGCGTAGAAAATCAAGGCTGAAGTTTGACTTTTTCAAATTTAGCGCCGTAATCTACACGCGTGACGTAGAAAATTCCACAATGTATTTTCGTATATTATAGACATTGTCTCGATTAAATTTATTGAGACTTCGTAAGCTAAGTTTATGGCACCCACTTATTGCACTGTGCCAGAATTGTGTCCACTAGAAGCCCAACTTTATTTGCCCAACGGTTGTTGCTGTGCCCGGGGCTAGGCTGCCAGCGACACATCGTTTGAGGAACATCTTTTGAGGTCCTCAGCGACGGCCCTGGCCTGCTGGACTGCCCACACCTGGTCATCGAGGGCATCGCACTAAAACGTCGAAAAACCGAAACATTGAAGCTCTCCGAAGGCTATAAGCTCTTCATTTTGTCAGAAAAGTGCCATAAAAGTGAATTATCAGCATTGGATGCGACATCGAAAAGTTCAATTTAGGCTTTCTGTTTTTTATCAAAGATCGTGCGCCAAGGCTCGGACACAGAAGTTCGCCATTTAATATTGAAGAATGGCCTGCATAATGTACACAACTTTCACACTGTCTTATCATGCCGTGGCAGAATAGCCGAGTCGGTAAGGTGGTAAGCTCTAAACCGAAAGGTCACTGGTTCAAATCCCGGTGCCAGTAGGGTGGAAAAAAAAAACAAGGCGATGCGGTGAATGGCGCTAATACGCGTAAGCTTGTTGTTTGTTTTTATATTTGACCTGCAAAACATTGTGCAGAGCAAGTTATAATTTGTGTATCCTGTGTCGAGGCAGTAGCCCAGTGGATATGGTGTTCAGCTCATAACCAAGAGGTTGATGGTTCGAAATACAGAGCGGAAAATGCCGGAACACCAGGATATCATCCAAATACATACGTATCAACCCTGAAATGCGCGCAATGCTGCACGCTAAAAGTGAAATACGGAATGGTACTCTGCAGTTGTGGCTTACACGCCTGAATAAAAAAAAAATCTGGTATCAAACAAAATGATGCTTTTATTTTTCGTGAAAAAAAAGCTTTTTTTTTGCAAAAGTAGGGGCCACGAGCTACGGCGGCTCTGGACTTGCCGAAGGTCCAGGGTACAAATAGCCGCCATGTAGCTCAAGCAACCCCCCCGAGCATGACAAGCCTCACCGTGCCGTAGCACAACTGCGAAGCGCTCGCGTTAACCCCGAGAAATCCCCAGGGCGAGGGGTGTTCCACAGTGGATTGAGCCAGGTCCGGGTAACACATCCCTCTTGCCTTTGAATCCGGTGGCTTTCCGGCCGGTAACCGGTACGGCATTGAACCCGGCACCTCCCACATTGGAAGCAGACGCTCATACCATTATGCTACCTCTGTGGTGGGAACTTCAGTGACAAATAATCTGTCACTTTCAACAATGTGCGAATAAACTTCAGAAAATAAAATTTTAAAAGCTTTAAGAACACTTTTTAGACATGAGTACGCAAGCGGGATTCAACACATCCCTCTTGCCTTTGAATCCGGTGGCTTTCCGGCCGGTGACCGGTACGGCATTGAACCCGGCACCTCCCACATTGGAAGCAGACGCTCATACCATTATGCTACCTCTGTGGTGGGAACTTCAGTGACAAATAATCTGTCACTTCCAACAATGTGCGAATAAACTTCAGAAAATAAAATTTTAAAAGCTTTAAGAACACTTTTTAGACATGAGTACGCAAGCGGGATTCAACACATCCCTCTTGCCTTTGAATCCGGTGGCTTTCCGGCCGGTGACCGGTACGGCATTGAACCCGGCACCTCCCACATTGGAAGCAGACGCTCATACCATTATGCTACCTCTGTGGTGGGAACTTCAGTGACAAATAATCTGTCACTTTCAACAATGTGCGAATAAACTTCAGAAAATAAAATTTTAAAAGCTTTAAGAACACTTTTTAGACATGAGTACGCAAGCGGGTTTCAACACATCCCTCTTGCCTTTGAATCCGGTGGCTTTCCGGCCGGTGACCGGTACGGCATTGAACCCGGCACCTCCCACATTGGAAGCAGACGCTCATACCATTATGCTACCTCTGTGGTGGGAACTTCAGTGACAAATAATCTGTCACTTTCAACAATGTGCGAATAAACTTCAGAAAATAAAATTTTAAAAGCTTTAGGAACACTTCTTAGACATGAGAACGCAAGCGGGATTCGAACCACTGCTATTCCGATTGTGAGTCGAACACTTTACCGCTGTGCTACTGCCACGGCTTGATAAGATGGTGTGAAAGTTGGGCCAAAGGCTGTAGTGTTGCCATTCTTTTTCAAAATCATGCCAAATACAAATGATTTGAAACGCGCCAAAACGTGAGAAAATCGAAATATAGAAGCTTTCCGAAGGCTAAAAAGGTTGCCATTTTGTCCGAAAAAGGACCTAAAAACGATTGATCAGCATTTGATGCAACCCTGAAAAATTAATAATTCCCAAAGGGAATTTGTTCCCTTTGGGAATTTTTCTAAAAATTTTTCAATTTGTCTCAAAAGGGCCCTAAAAACGATTTATCAGCATATTATGCAAGTTTGAAAAATCGAAAATTTGTAAAGGCTATAGTCTTGCCATTTTTTCTCAAAATCATAGCGAATATAAGTGTTTTAAACGTGTCAGAACGTCGAAAATGCGAATGATAGAAGCTCTGCTAAGGCATTGGCAAGTCTACTTCGAAGCACTGGGCTGCCGGCTGTTCACTGTGGTGATCTCATCCGGAAAAAGTGGCAGGCCTTTACCACACGTCTGTGTTCGTGCCGGTAATACTTTTTTGGTAATTTCACGACTTCACTTTGCGGAAACCATGAACACCTACACCTGAAGAATTCCGTGGCACGGAGTGAAGCGGTCAGACTAACTGTCAATGCAACAGCGACCCAGGTCGCAGGAAGTGCACAACCTGGTGTGGCTCACACGAGAAAACTTCCACAGCGCTTAACTTCACCACACACGAGGAAATCAGTATCGCAAGCACACAGTTACGTGGTATCAACGTCAGTTACATAAGTCCACCAACCCAAATAAGTGTTTCAAAATCACACGAGGAATCGAGTAACGGGCGAAATTGGTGCAACTTCGTGACACCTGCGCGTCGACTAGCGAAAAAGAGAAAAGACGAACTAATCAGAACAGGTTCTCATTGACACGGCAGCTAGTGAGACGTAGCGCGCCGCGCGCCGGAGGGGCGAGGGTTCTGAACACCCTTTCCGGTCAGTTTAGGGACGAATGGGGAGCATGTATCCCCGCAGCAAGGCCGCTTCACAAAAGCAGCAATGAAGAGAAAAAAAAACAACAACAAGAAAACGCCCCACAAGTGTTTGGGAGGTGCACACATTTCATTGTGCTTTACTATCAGGAATAATAATAATAATAATAATAATAATAATAATAATAATAATAATAATAATAATAATAATAATAATAATAATAATAATAATAATAATAATAATAATAATAATAATAATATCAATATTAATAATAATAATAATAATAATAATAATAATAATATTAATAATATATTAATATCAATATACTAGTAGTAAGTAGTAAATGCACTGCTTTAAAAGCATCTGAGAAGCGCTGAATGAAGGCACAATTAAGGCACAATGACATCACTTGAGCTAATACGCGTATTGCACTTCATTGGTAACTGCTGGTGGCAAGTTCTTTCCATCCGCTTTGTTTCTGCTCATTCACAATACAATTACTTATATTGACACCCTCTCTACTTTATCTGGCATCACTGTCTGCTAGTTCTCAATAATGTTGTGTCTAACAAGAAAAAAAACGAGCATTTATTAAATTTGCACTTTCCTTCATTCATTGAATTGTGTAATTTATGAGCACGTGCATCACAAATTCAAGGCCAAAAAGATGGTATTGCAGGTAGTGCTGCAATTATGTCAAGTTCGGTTTATGCATCACAGTGCGTATTGAGAAAAGGTATTTACGCTAAAAGCGTTCAAAAAAAAAAAAGACTTCGGCGAGTCCTGGTACTGGGAAATCAGTGAACCCGGTTGCAACGCACGACAACAAAAACAACAAAATACATAAGTCAAGCATAGTGAGTTTATAAGTATAGTGAGTTTAGTGAGTGTATAACAAGTGTTACATATCGACCTCCGAGGTGGTGCCGGTGGGAGATTTATTCTGTGCGTTGTCGAACAATAAAAAAAAAAATCGCAGCGTGCGCGTTAACTAAAAGCCGATGCTCCTGTCTCTCATTCCCCATTAGCAGCCATTGGCGTGTACATTGAGCACTATCTGACAAGGAAGGGTTGCTACGTTATACTTGCTGTATGTAACCTCCTTAGTTTTAGAAAGGTTTAGCGAGCATTAAGCCGCAGTGCCATGACTACAATGAACTAGTATATACCATGAACTCGTGGTGGTTAAAGGGGGGAAGTTTCTACTTCCCACCATTAACCATGTGGTAGCAATTGACTTATCGCCACAATTAGGAGATGAATTGTACCTGGTTTTTTGTGCGCGCCCCATGTTGATCACACACTTCGCTTAGGTGTACATCGTCTTGCAGTTCATAGTAGAGTTAAATAGTAGAGTTAACAGATCATATATTCACGGTACTGGTACGCCGCGATTTGTCGGTGTTAAGACAAAAAGCATTCAAACTGAACAATGAAAGGGATTAATTCTGGTCTCGCGTGTGTTATGCACAACGGTGGTAAGCATTGCACTCTTTGTACAGCAATGTAGTGACACAGGTGTAGCAAATACAAGCATCTTTATTTGCCGTGCCTTTCACTGGGAAGCCAGGAATAGCGTGGAACATGTGTGAGCGAGTGCGAGTCACACTCTTGAGCAGACTTGGTACGAAGAAATATAAGCTTAACCATATGAGGTGATGTTGGAGGATGTGTTAAATGTTACGTTATTGTTGTTGTGTGGCCAGTCATACGAGGAGCTATTCTCGCGATGTTTAACTCCTGGGCATGTCCAATTCGGCCTGTCCCGATTGGCTGGAGTTGGCTAGCAGCGCGCCGTCTGTTTCGCGTCTTTCTTCGGCAACGTAATTTTGACGCCACGCAGCCTTCAAGCCTCTCGAAACAAATGAAATAGACGAAATGCGTTTCGCCACAACGAACGCTGCCCCCCGAATCCGCTTTTAGACGCACATCTCCGAGGCTCTACATAGGCTCCTATCGCGTTAGCCCTTGAATTACGTTTAACGCGGCCGCCCGCCTGACGCCCCCGAAAGGTTCACTGCATCTCTCGTCAAACATCTCAACATAGTCATACACACGTTCAGACTTGTCAAGTTCATTTACCAGTCATGTTACTAGTATTTCATCCACCTAGTTTCATTTTACGCTGATTATGTCATGGCGGTTTCAATGCGCTGACGAGGCCATTTTTTTTGCATAGCTGCACGTTCTTTGGCGAATTAGACACGTACACGAACTGGACACTGTGAATATAACTACCATGATCTCGCTCGACAGCCCCCGTCAGTTAGAAACAAAAGACAGTTATAGTTTAGCGTTAGCGTGACAGCGTAGGCTAAGGAAATGACGCTACCGTGCAGCAAATGTTTGTTGTAGGCAGCGTCTTATAGTTTAGCGAAATAGCGCTTACGTGGTTTACGTGCCCCCAAGTGGGATGATGGCGCCACCTATTAGATGGCTAATAAGTTAAACAGTGAAAATAAAAATAAAACGAGAATGTTTGCCTATGCCACCACGCGAAGCCTTGTTAGAAGTTTATTTTTGTGATAATAAGAGTAAATAAATATGAACCACGTACAAAACGCGAAAACATTTACGTTGCCGATTCGTTTACATTGATCTTGTAGTTAGGCCTAGGCGCGTTCGAAATGGGAAGCTATCTCAAAAACTACGCCAACTTATCCGTAATACTCAGTCATCGAAGCTAACTGAAGGCAAGCGAAGCCACTTTGAACAGTCGTTTGCTGCGAACAAGGTGAATCTTTCAACAACTACGCCAAAATCACTTCGAAGCGGGCGTCCGAGAGCGCCGCTATGTTTGCGTACACTACGTGCACCTACGCTACCTTAAATCTGAAAAATACCGCGCGTACGGTAAGTGGTACGCGTAACGTACGTATCTGCGCATGCGCACTTCGATTCCGGTATCACGGTACGCCCGGTATCACGGTAAGCCCGGTATACTATAACTCTCTAAAGTTAGTTATGAAGGTTAGAACGTCGTTATTGGAATTGCTGAAGAGAAAAAAGAGCGTGCAGATATAAAGCAGATTGTACGAGAACCATGTTACTTAAGCCGCCGCAAGGCATTTAGAATTCGTTAGCAGCGTAGGAACGCTGGCTGAATAATTTGCTTTATTTCATAATTGTTCGAGCAATGCCAGTTCGCCAGATGGCGCCACATAATTGTATACAGCATGCCTTCTACATACGCTGCATTCAACGAAAACATATAAATGACGCGTGACAGGCACTGGCGAAAAACACATCAAGTCCCATTCTGTTGAGAAAGGATACCACTCTGCCAAAAGGACTTGTTTTTGGGCTAGTTGGTGCGTACTTGGCGCAGAAGACTGGGGCTGCAAAAACATGTCGTGAAGCAGGAAGAGCAGAAGAGAAGAGAGGACAGCGCTGTTCTTTTTTCTCTTCTGCTCTTCCTGCTTCACGATATGTTTTTTGCGCCTCAGTCTTCTACACCAAGTACCAATATACATAGTGCTCAGCACAGCAGAAAGGAAAACACTGTTAGTACAGAGCAATGTAATTCATTTGGCTTATAGTGATAAGCATGCATAAGAATAGGAAGTAAATTATACTATATCCCTAAGTTGAATGAAGAGTGGGGCGAAAAGTATGTCCGTCTACCCGTCCATCCGTCCGTGTGTCTGTATGCCTGTCAGCCCATCCGTCCGCCGGCTCCTACCACACTATAGGGCGCGAATCAGATGGACGGATGGACGTACGCTTCGCCCCACACCTCATCATTCACTCCGTGTATATGGTATCAATTTTCTCCCTACTTTATAAAAACAAACCAACCATAAATGGCCATTTTTAAAAATGGATCTAGATAAAATTATAGACATCTTTATAGAAAGTGTTGATTTGGATTAAACCAAGTTTCTCGTGACATTTTTAAATGAGGATTTTTTTTGAACAATGAGACAAGTATGTAGAAACTCAAAATATGAACCAGCAATACCACTGTAAGAATTCAATAGCTCAATGGTGGGCAATACCAACAGTCGAAACAACCTTCTCTAGTATATATATATATATATGTATGCTGGCCATTGCGACCTTTTCAGGCTGCGCTGGTTTGCTTTTGTGTGTGACGACGAGAAAGATGAATTTAAGGTTGATAAGCTACGCTTCTGGGCAGGCGAATTGATTTCAACGTCAGTGTTGACACTCAGATATATAATAGAGAGTCGACGTTCTTTCTCTGTATGCTTATTATACTACCTAACTGGGGCCAACCTATCATCACTCATGCTGCATAATGTGCCTGCTGAGTTGTCAACGTAGTACTTTCTGAGGAGAAAGTACTATAATTTATCAGCGGAATTACTGAGTGGTCATTATCTGATACAACCATTCTAAGCGGCTGGTAAATACCTTGCCCATTGCTTTTGACATTGCCTTTTTTTCTGTTGCCGCATTTGTTTGGGCGAAAACTATAGCATCTCCCATTGCATTTTGTTGAGCGGTAATTCCAGCGTGACCTTGTGCCCTTTCCTTGATAACTGCCATTTCTTTTCTCCTTGAGCATCGTCTCCAGCCAATTTCTTCAAACAGTTGCTTCTCTTGAATGTGAACGGGACAACTACAATAATCGGCTCTATGAGCGCGCTCACTCAAGCAGCACTTCTCAGCTTGGACCGTGCAGTGGCGTGTGAGTGACTCTCACCAAGAAATCCACACCGTCTTCCACATTTACACCTACCAGCAGTATGGCTAAATGGCCAACAATTTCTACACTGCAGGGGACGCGATGCTAACGATAGAACCCTAGAGATTAGTGACCAAGCTTTTATCGGATACTCTCGCGTTGTCCACTACTCGATTGTGCCGGTAGATAGCCATTACTCTGGCCATTGAGAGTTTGCCGAGCGGGCTCAATTTTGAGTCAACTACACGTACAACATTCTTGGTGCATGCAAGATGAGGTGGGATATATGCACTCATCAGATTAGTAGCAGATGAGCATTTAGGAAGATCCGCTACACAATCCGTGTCTTGTGGTCTGCACACAATACCTCCGCGGCCAAACTGTCGTACATCGGTGACGCATTCGTGTGCAGAGGCTACCGCATGAAAGCTTCTCCTGAATCCTGCAGTTGTTCAACCGGATCGTTATATTACCCAAGGGCACCAGTGAAAGGGAAATTCTGCTAACGCCGTTGCGTAGAAAAAGTTGAAGGTGTAAATCATTCGGTCGACGAGAGGCTGTCCATGCCGAACTGCCCTGCCTAGGAGTGTTAAAAATTTACGCGATTCCTTGAGAGTCCCTTAAACCAAACTAACACAGGAGAACAGAAAAGAGACACAAAAGATATCAAGTTACCTGACCCGTAACTACCAAAACTACTAGAGCAAAGCGCGTTCCAACACAGCTGGAGACGAACGTTCACACGAGAATGGCCTTCTTGTTCCTCTTCTACTTAACCAGAGGTGGTCGGCTGGAAACGAGCTAGAGGCACTAATTGTGTGCGGTCTTTCACTGTCCGCCAACCACGGTGTGATTATGAGGGACGCCGCAGCGGAAGGGCTCCGTAAATTTTGATCACTTGGGGTTTTTCAACGTGCAGCTAAATATAGGTGCACGGCCTTATGCGTTTCCGCCTTCATTGAAAATGCAGCCGCTGTGACCGGGTTTCGATTCCGCGACCACTTACGTTCTGCACTGCTGCATGAGGCCGCAAAGCAATGAGAGATCGGGGAAAGACGCCACGTGGTTGCACAATTGCGCTTTTTAGAAACTGCGCTACATTCAACGGAAGCATACAAATGACACCTGACATACGTGGTCACAAAACGCGGTACTACTAGATGCTAGTCCACGGCCAGCACCTTTCCTTTGTGTTGAGTCCAGTTAATTCGGCCCAAAGTGAGCCACGCTTTGACGGTCCGGTAGACTTCGTTTGTGCTCCTATGTTGACTCTACCGCAGGCCTTGATATTGCAGGTTGCAGTAATACGACTTGACGTCTTGTGGCACACGGCAATAGCTCAACCTAGCTTTGGAATTGCTGTTGGCCCGTGAAATATAGTGGTCGAAATCGGAGTAGCATTCTTTTGGAGCCTTGTATGTTATCTCGAAGTATCTGTGCGTGATGGCCTGAGAGTCGCAAGTCTCTTACAGGGGGAGGATCTGAAATGGAAAAAGAAAGCAGGGTATCCTATAAGATGCAACCGACAATAGAAACAAGGGAATACCTGTCGTGCGAGATGGTCCATGATATCAGTAATTCTTCTGATAGAAAGAGCTCGCACACATGCTTATTATGCACCCATTCTGGCAGACGTTTACAGTTATTTTCATGCATGGAGTACAATCTCTTGCGACAATAAATATCGCACCACGTGTTTTCAAATCCCGCAGATTAGCGTAACTTCATAGTAAATGCCTCACCATTTTCATTTCCAAAGCGCTATTTTAAACGCACCGAACACTTACAAAGGCAGGGAAGTGTGTTGAAAAGCGAAACAGAGACATGGAAAAGCAGACAGGGAGAAGCAACGTTATTGAAGGAAACAAATAAATTTTCAGTGCGCGAGTGATATAAGCAAACTATGCAAGTCTGCGACAGCCACCCTTTAACACACGTTTTGGAGATGGTCAATATATCAAGATAATATGGCGGTCTCTCCGGAAAATTTGCGAGTGTGGTGGTCGGCCGCACTGCACACTTCAGAACTTGCGGACCGACTTTGTTTGGGCCGTCCAGCGAGCCGCGGAGGCAGCGCGGGAGCAATATCTCCAAGCGGTCATCTAGGTCACCCCAGGCCCAGGTTTTCCATTCTGTGATTTTCCGCACTTTCAGTACATCTATTGTGCCATCAGTTGTGGTGTTTGTGGCAGCAAAGTTTTCACTGAGCACACATGTTCACAAGTAGTTCGGGACAACTTATATCTAAGCACGTAAACAACGTGATTCAATTTTTCGTTCAAATATACTTTCCAGTTGATGCTTAAAAAGAAAGGTGTCAAATATGATCGGAAACGCTTGTCATGTGTTATGAGCCTATGTATTCCTAGTGTTACTATCCTAATTCGGCCAATTTCCCATTCTAAATTGGGCTAACATTTGAAGAAAGATAACTTTATATATTCTTGGACATCACTCCCGACAATGAGGGCATATTTAGGCACACCGAAACCCACTCGAAGAAAATAATCTGTTTGATATTGTCTTATCAAGCGATTCTGGAATCAAAGCTGTTTCTTTGAATTACTATTGAACGCACCCATAGACCGGAGATGTGACGCTTTTCGAAACTAGCCAGGATTAATTTACGAAGCTCAGCAACCACTAACGCTGACGAGAGGACCCTATTAACGACTTTCTCAACACAATATAAAGCCTCCAGTGGAAAAACGTTCTTGATTACGGGAGCTAAGGAGCTGCGAGGAGGCGCCTCATCCGTATTGCCCAAAATTAGGTTGAACAAATGACTCTAGATATGTTTATACCGAAAGCAAATACTTGTGCCTAATTACTCGGAATTACGTACGTTTTCCAGGCAGGAGAACTCCCGATAGTGTCTCTCCACTCAACGTGTCGTTAGCCGCTCCCCTCACATTTGGTTTCACACTGATAGTGGCGTTAGCACACAGCACTGGCTGATCGCACGTGACACTTGTCTGGCTCGAAGTGATGACACCTCCCTTGTTGCAGGACACTAGTCCGTTGATTGCATTACCTCTGATTCTAGCACTGTTTTCGGTCACCATGACTGTGTAGTTGTCCACACAGCCTTCCGGTTTCTGCCAAGTCAAGGTGAAGTTGTCGTCTCCCACTGTAGCTCACGGTCAGGTTCCTCACGGCAACTGCGGCGTTCGTCAGAAAACTGTTACCATAGCCAGCTGTCTGCGAAAGACCTGAATTTTCAGGGCAATCCCACTTCATTCAGGTGCCCTTCATCTTTGTTTTCAAATCGTGGTAACTGTAAACTTAACCCTTAACAATAGGTGATTGCAGGTGAAAAAGAATAGGAATTTTTTCAGCAGTTTGTTCTGACACAGAGGCACGAGAACTTAAACGCTTCAACGACACTTATCTATATTTCTCGTGCACTCATTATGTGGAATCACTACAAATCTGCATTCTTAAAACTGAAAGTGTGTTCACTGAGGAGTCACGAGGAAAGTGGCGCCATAACTACGGCAGTTATAATAACTGGTATCTGTAACGTCCATTTCCACAGGCTTAAGTAGCCACGAATATTTGTCTGATGGACGTAAGATAAACTATCGCGTATGCACTGACACGCCGAAAGGTCACAAGAAAATAAACCGAACGACCTAATGCAGAGCAGCTTTCTACATACGTGTGTATGTTGTTTTTTATTGCCATTGTTCTCCCAGTTCTTGTTATTCTCCCAGTTTTTGTTGCTCAGTTGCACCGCCGTTGCTGCTCACTTAAATTCTACACCTACGCCCTCCGAATTTTTTTATTGTGTTTCGTTCATGTACCATGAATTTCTTGTTATTCAAGCTTTCTGCATATCGGGAAACATTCGCGTATTACATTTGTTTGAGTGTCAGTGACTAGACACGCTTTGTCACGATGTTGTGTTATTTTCTGTGTATTACATGTTATTGATGACCGCTCTACTACTCTTTGAAGTTTGTACCCCCCTTACTCAATGCTCTCATTGAGCTTGTAAGGTATCATAAATAAATAAATACCCGGTGACCACGTTGTTCATTTCTGAGAGAATTTAGACAGGGCATTTGTGGAAGTGATTACTAAAGACCTACAACGCATATCAGACGAAGTGCATATTCAACTGTGTCATAATACAAGTTTGCCGTTAATTTCTATGGCAGCTTTATATACTGTCATTGCAAGAAAACTTTAATAATTGTAGTCATTATTTGGTTGAAAGTTGCAAATAAATGTGTTTTTTGTTAAGCCGTCCTATGTATCTGCAAGTTGAATAAGTTGGGAAAATATAACTTATCTTACTTGTTACGTCGATGAAAGAGTCTAGGTGTACACAGCATCCCGACTCTCTTTCAAACAAGGAAGACAACGCCTTGAAAACGAATGGTAACTGATTTTATGATAGCCATTCGATTTGATTTCTTGTTTTTCATTTACACACATGTGGAACATAGTGGTAAATGAAGGTGGGTGGGAGAAAAAAGCCGCATAAACGTGGCTTGAGGGATACCTCACCCCCTTAGTGCAGTATGGCTGCATATGGTAGGGCACATAATACCCTTGTATATTACACTCATACAGTGACTATAAGGTATGGAAGATATAAATGAATAGATGAAAAAGCAAAAGAAAAATTAAACATTTGCAATGTAGATTACATTAGACATAAGCGGGAACAAAATATATATATATATATTTTTCAAGAAAAAAGAAAAAAAACATAAAACTATATTAACTTCCTGAAAACACTTTGAAGAGGGCAGTGCAATAACATTTTAAATGCTGACAAAGATAAATGCGGTAAATAATTGCCTGCTCCGTTAATGAGTTAACAAGTCTAGGAAGATTTCTCAGTAGCATTTGGTAACTATAATTTGTTCGAAAGCGTGGAACCTTCCACACTTCCTGGAGTACGAGTGCTATAACAGGATAACTTACCAAATAGCTTTGCACGTTTTTCCAGTAGGGAAGTATTGCGTTTAGCACTAAAATAATATTCGCGCAAGCGTCTAGTTTTGTAGGTGTTATAGATTTCAGTTATGTTGTATTTTTTAAGGAGGTTTTAGGTATGAGCCAAATACGGTTACGTTAGCGACAATGCGTATTATTTTGCTCTGCATACGAAATAGTTCATTCAAGTTGAACTGAGTCGTAATGCCCCATACTAGATGCCCATAATGAATGTGAGAATATATAAAGCATCATAAATAAAGAGTTTTACAGGAACGAGTAAAGTGTGGTCGGTAACAACTTAAAACAATTTTTATACAGCAAAGTTTTTTGAGTACCGAGCATACATTATCATCCCATTGCAAATGATTTGTAAAATGTACTCCTAATACGTTCACAGAAGGCCCACGTTCTATACTTGTAGATCTACGGACTCGTGTTTTCTTACCTTTGCCTGGAATGTAGATGTCCTTTATTGTGACGCCCGGTGAATAGCGTGCAGTTGGTTTGTTTATATGTGTCTGTACCGTGAACCGCACATTGACACACGTCGGGAGTTGGCTACACACGATGCGCGTCCGTCTCGGTGGATGATCGTACCCTGAACACAGGATCCTACTGCATCCTGCGCTACACCGGTCCTGCTTCTGTTGGTGGTGCTGGTAACTTCTACCGAGTAGAAGTCAAAGCTGATCTTGGGCCTTTCCCAGGCAGCAATGAAGAAATCAGCACCGACTCTCACGACGCGTAGTTTGGTAACATCCGGAGGAACTGAAACCAGGTCGCCACCATAAAACAAGCAGTAATTCACCAGCTCTTTTCGGCAGTTTTACAATAGCTGCGGGGACACTGCGTTACCATTTAGAAAATGCTTCCACTGAGGCTAATTGGCATGGCATTGCGAAGTGTAACTACGCGTTGCATAGAAGATCAGTGACGAATGACACAAAAACATGAACCATTTCGCGTTTTCGTGTCATTCAGCTCTGTTCTTCTACACAGCGCGACGTATCACTTCGCAGTGTCGTACCAATTGTTTCATTGTAGTATGAAGTGCAATTAAAGAGAAACCGAACATTTGCCATGGAAGCTTCTGATTCGCGTAGTTGTACAACATTGTACAACTACGCGAATCAGTCTAAGCCACAAGCTCAACACTGCCCCACCAAGTGTGAAACTCCTCTTCTACTTTTCTATAATTAGGCCAAAACATGAGTTCGTCTCCGTGGTTTAGGATTCCCACACAAAAATTAACATGAAAACCGAGAAAAGTTTTCAAGAGAAGAGGTATAGTTTACAGTAAACTTATATCTACCCTCCTGCAAGAGCATTACTAACTTCTGTTGGTGTAGAGATATTACAATTTGAAAGAAACAAAAGTCGATTAGAGTTTTTTCCCGGCATAGTTAACCGTAGGCTAGCCTTGGACACCATAGCATACTAATGCTTCTTGTTAAGAAGGCGTACTAGGCACCACTGTCATCGTCTAACCCAAATATTCGCAAACTCTTTTTTGTACTCTTCCTTTTCCCACAAACAATAGCTCAAATAATCAATGAACTAAGCGAAGCAATTCCCCAATGCCCATGACTTGTATATACAGCTACAATTGTGTAAATACTGTTTTTTATATTTTAGCATAGCTGTATCTTGCCGGTACTTAGCTACGGAGCAGAAACCTGGAGACTCACAAAGAGGGTTCAACTTAAATTGAGGACGACGCAGCAAGCAATGGAAAGAAAAATGGTAGGTGTAACCTTAAGAGACAAGAAGAGAGCAGAGTGAATTAGGGGACAAACGGGAGTTAAGGATATCATAGCTGCAATAAAGAAGAGGAAATGGACATGGGCCGGGCATGTAGCACGTAGACAGGATAACCGCTGGTCATTAAGGGTCACCAACTGGATTCCCAGAGAAGGGAAGCGGGGTAGGGGGAGACAGAAGGTTAGGTGGGCAGATGAGATTAAGAAGTTTGCGGGTATAAATTGGCAACAGCAAGCACAGGACCGGGTTAACTGGCGGAACATGGGAGAGGCCTTTGTCCTGCAGTGGACGTAGACAGGCTGATGATGATGATGATGATGATGATTGACTTGTGAGTAATTTGATGAATTTTTGTTATTTCGTAAAGTCCCAGCGCAGCACGTTCAACTCAAATATATCGCCTAAAGAAGCACTTTTCAAGCCTGTTTCATTCTGTTACTTAGTTTGTATCTTGCGTATATTGCTAACCATGGTTAACGTCTTGTCCGCATTATTCCATAAACAAATGAAAACAAAATTTCAAGAGCTCTCTCTCTCTCTCTGTTTTAGGCTTGTTTCTTTTTCAGTAACATATTTTCAGGTGTAATGAACTTACTCACAATTGTTCGTCAGTGCTTGAATTTGGTCACCTTTATTCGCCGCCAGTTTTTGCGCTATCTCGCCCTCTGTGTCTCCCTCGAAGGAGTCTCCTCTAGTGGTATTGCACTCTCACCATTGTTTTTTTTTTTCATTTTTGAAAAACCTTCTGTAACACACTTTTTGGGATTTACTGGACATATGTAATCGCATCGTCCTGGATCTCCACTAAGATATGAAAATGACGTTCTTCGAACGTAGTTTTGAGCTTAGGAAACGTAAAAAAGTAGCTGGTATAAAGTTTAAAGAATTTGGGTGCTGTGGTAGAAGTGTGGCGTTTTGCCATATATCAGCAGATAAAAAGCAACGCATTTGTCGGGCGTTGCTATGACGCAACATTCAAGTCTGGTTTTCCCACAATTCAGCCACAGGTCGCGGGATCGAATCCCGGCTGCGGCGGCTGCATTTCCGATGGATGCGGAAATGTTGTAGGCCCGTGTACTCAGATTTGGGTGCACGTTAAAGAACCTCAGGTGGTCCAAATTTCCGGAGCCCTCCACTACGGCGCCTCTCATAATCATATAGTGGTTTTGGGATGTTAAACCTCACATATCAATCAATCAATTCCCCAATTCAGGCCTTTTAATGCACGTGGATAGAATCTTTCGAAGGCGCAACGATTCCCTGGCAAGCTTATTTGTTTACCATCTGACCATGTGGTGCATATTTTCGATCAACAACACATTTGCTGCAAAAGAACACATCAACTTCCTTTTCGACCAACTTATGCGTGGTTTTTTTTAGGGGGGAGGGGGTACACCGTGAAATTCCTTGGCCAGCCACTGTGATAACTGCGGCTTCGTTTGAACATCATAGCCGAAAGCTGATGCATCAACACCTTTTATGATGTTCATATGAAAGTTCTCGTCATTATTTGCCGTGGCGAACAGTTCCTTGCTGATTTTCTTCCGTTAATCCGACAACAAACGCTGCACAAATTTAGGGCTGAAATGACGCATCCCAAGTTCGTTCTTCTGAACTTTTTGACGTGGTCGTGCGCTGATGCTCACATCCGCGGCAACTTCTCGAACAGTCGGATGATTTCCAGAAATCGCTGTTCGAACTCTCTCGAAGCTGTGACCATTATGTGCAATATCATCCAGGTTTGGGATCCTCTCGAAGCGAGATTATTCCATCTTCGAAGGGATTAAACCACTCATACAAGTGTCTGCAACTCATACAGCCCTTCCTATGCTTGGCTAAGCAACGCAAACGTATCCGTGAAAGTTTCCCCAAATTTGTGACTAAGCTTTACACATGAACGTTGTTCTTAAAATTCCGTCCTCTTCACGTCCGCACTGACTCGAAAAACAGCTTGTTCATGTGTTCACATTAGTAGCTGCAGCTCACGAACTAAAGGTCTAATTGAAATTGCAAATGACATTTTTTTTTTGTGTGTAAACACGCCACTACGCGTACATAGTAACCGCTACATGCTCCCTCTGATGATTGACAGCTAATCCTAAAGGTTTGTTTCTTTAGAGCCAACCCTGTATTTGACCTAAAGAATCTCAAATCAATCAACGTTAGCGGCGTGAAACGATGACTCAAGTTCCGGGTTACCTCCAATCGACCATACGCTCGTAGTATATGAGTTCCATGAACACTGAACGCAGCTGCCTCATATACCAACCATTTTACATTCCACATATAAAGGACAGTACACCGAAAATTAAGCTAATCAGACCATAGCCCCTCCAGATATTTCAAGCACATAAAGTAAGCTGTGACGCCTCCTCAAAAGACGGTGCGAAAAAGCACATGGAAAGCGTGCACATCTTCAATAACTCCACAAAGAGCATTCACCGTTAAATCAGCAACCGACATCGCACCGAAACTATACGTGAATCCGCAATTCTCGGCGCTTTCAAAAGCTAATTACTGAAAGTCTCAATTTGTTGACGATTTAGCGATGCCTTGTATTCTTGAAATCATACGTCTCAGGAATATCCTACAGTGCTCTTGGCAAGTCAGTGGATACGTTTTGTAGAACCTAACTGGGACATTCTTCGCTTCAGGTTACCCGTTCTTTAACTCTATCTACATAACTTGCCTGCTGTATTTATCTCATAACTTGTGGCGATCATTTAGAGTATATAAATCTGTGCTCAGTAGTGAAAAAAAAAGCATCATTATGGCCACCGCTGCTCAGTAATCTCGCACCTAATTATTAGGTTTTTAGCTGTCAGATGCGATGGCTTGGGCACCTGAATAGAATATCTTTTTTGAAGTTCAACGTGTATGGCTAGCTAAAATCTCCGAACATCCAAAAAATTCGCTGAATCACACGCATCGACTGTCATGCTGGCACATTTGCCACTAAACTTCAATTTCTTTGTGACACTTCGAAAGCAAGATTTATGCGCCTATGCGACATAAATTCCTGTGGTTGGCTCTTTGTTTGCTTTGTTGGTTTGTTTGTTTTGTAAGTCTTTCTCTTATATATACTTTTGCTGTGTTCAGTATACACTTCCCCTCTTTTTCAGTGCATTTGCCGGTCCCTACGGCGACAAAAACTCAACAGTAAAAAAAAAAAAAACACCACGGTGAACTCTTTCGTGTCACACAGCATCGAGAAACGAGACAGTCTTTTTATGTTTGGAATAAAACAACGATTTATAACGATCAGCCTGTTGAGCCCTGGACACGAAATCTTGTCCAAGTTTCATCGCACAATTTAAACACGCAGTCGCAGCTTTCCTTTGAAAAGTGCTATAGGCAACAATATACTGTGGCCCTCAACGTGAAAGGCTGAAATGCCAACACTTTGAAAGATGCTGTAAACTCATGCGACCTCGTAAACTCACCCAGTACCGGCGTTCGCAGCGTCGCTACCGCTGGCCAGCTCCTGATCTCGTCCATGCCGCAGCGTCTCTTGGCCGTAACCAGTATACAGTACGGGGTATCCTGAGTGCTGTTGAACGTTACCGACATGCGTTCCGTCACTTCTTCCCTGCAATCACCAAGGTTTCTCTCTCGACCACATGTCCGGAACGTTCTACATATCGTCACGTTATAGGACACTGGGACGGCCGTCCCTTTATCGGGATGGTCCCACTGCAATCGAGACACGGATGGGGATACCGAACTAATTGATATGTCCTTCGGTGGGTGTGGTTCTGAAAGAAAGCACCAAATTAACAGTATAAATAATAAATGCTAATACACAGTTTCAAATGAGACGTATAAGTAAGAAGTGAACTTATTAACCTTGTTGCACTTTGCCTGAGGTAAAGTGAGAGCACCCTGTACACTACGCTCATGATCCGAATACTCAGCTGAAGTAAAGTTAAGGATGGTATTCACACGACAATGGAACTGCACCCTCAACCTAATAGAATGTAGAAAACTGTGACTTTCATAGCCCTTAAAGTGTTAATTTTTCTATGTATAATCTACAGGCCTAAGCGCCTACAGGTCCAAGTGTCTATAGTCTAAGTGCATGCACACAGTCTACAAAAAATTCGAGCATGGGCATGTCTGTGAGCACGAGGAACGCTAAAATCAAGCAGGTACCGATTTGAACATTCACTGTGCAATCCTGTGCGCAATTAAGAAAGAAAGGCTCAAAGTACAATGATGCCGGCAAGCACAGCCGCCGGTCGTCCATATTTGCTTTGCAATTGGTACGAGCGTAAAGTTGCCATGTCCCATTACAACACGCTAAAGTGCCCCGAAATGTTACAAAGTTACGATACATTATGAACCGGCACTGCTGAGTGGTAGTACATGTAAAAGTTTAGCCATTGACGCACCGTTGCATAAAAAAAAAACAAGCAGATGCATCTACATAAAACATTTACACACACCTCTGAAGAGTCACAAAGGTATTCACAAGGCACAACAATATTTTTGCCATCTTACATCCCGAAACACTGATATAATTATGAAAGATGCCGTAGCGGAGGAGTCCGAAAATTTTGGCCTTTCTTGAGATTTCTTATCATGCAGACAAATCGAAGAATACAATCTCCAGCATTTTGTGTTCACTGAAGTTATGTGCGTCAAACGTCGCGCAATCAAAAGGGTTAAGTATTTTTTTCGCCCTATGGCGCACATCAAATTTGCTGATCAAAAGCTCTTAATATTTCAATGCTTTCAATGGAAAAAACAATAGCTCATTTTAAGCTTGCTTGCGTTGTGCAGATATGTTCTCGCTGTGTGCACTTGGTGTGTGAAGAAAATCATTCGTTATCTATACAGTTTCAGATACACAGGGTTTCATGTACCATGTGCGTAGGACAACCATACAAAATACATTAATCATGTTGGTTTCTCGGAAAAATATCTGCATGGATGTAGCTTCCGCTGGCACTAACACCATGTAGCAAAAACATTTGTGTAAGCTAGACACTACTGGGTTATTTCGAGAGGCTATTTGGCCCTGTGTTGCTAACAGTAAGGTAATTCACATATTTATATAGGCGATGTGGCAAGAACAAGTTGAACACTGAGATTTTTATTATGTAAGGTGGGATTTTAAGGGAAGCTGAAATGTTGACGCAGCGAACAATCTTTGCGTATAATGACGTCCCAGTTGTAGCACCGACGAAGACAAGCCCTCCCGTCGAAACACATCGGCTAAAGAGCCACACTGTGTTCCACACCCTTCCCATAGCATTCCTGCCAGGCACACAGCGTGTCCTCTAGACAAGTGCATCAACTGTTCCTTGGAACATATGCACATCCCTCCCTCTGCATATATGCTTATGTGCCCTAATAGCCTAGTAATACCTTCAGCACGTATGAAGATGTCTTTTACTGTCACTCCAGAAGACACACGCTCTGGCTGGCCGGTCAAGTGAGTGCGCACAACGAAGGACAATGTTGTGCAAGGTTCAAATGGTCCGCAGGTAACATGCGTCTGGTCACGATGAACGATGGTTCCATTGGCGCATAAGCCAAGCTTGTGCGTGTCAATTCTTTTCCAGCCGACGTCTTTCACAAAGGCTTCAACAGAGTAGTAGTCGAACCGACTTTGTGGCCGCTGCCAGGATAAGACAACGTAACCAGTCCTGATGGCGTACGCGAGCAAGTTGGACACTTCGGCAAGTTCTGCAAAATAACATTGGTAATTTTAAGCCATTTCTGCATTAGACCGTTCTGAGTGGCACCAATTGATGCGCGACGCAATATACGTCATCTTGAGCGGTAGAGGGGTATCAGCAAAGACAGACTGTCGTAAAACTCAATTAGCAATCGATTCTAAACTATCATTATTGTAGATTTTCTATTAACGTTCAAGAGAAAAAGCAGGACTAAAAGGTAAGATACATCGTGACGAGGGTCCTTAAAAAATCACAATGTTGCAGCAACATATCGAACAAAGGTGCATCTTATATATATATATATATATATATATATATATATATATATATATATATATATATATATATATATATATATATATATATATATATATATATATATAG
This sequence comes from Rhipicephalus microplus, assembly GCF_013339725.1. NCBI lineage: Eukaryota > Metazoa > Arthropoda > Arachnida > Ixodida > Ixodidae > Rhipicephalus > Rhipicephalus microplus. Next base: position 187,098,642 of record NC_051167.1, read on the forward strand.
CAGTCCGACGTGGTGATGACATAAGTGTATCACATATTGCATCAAGCGGGAACGGGAATCCTTTTTTTTAACTGAATTCATTACAAAAAGTAGCAGAGAAGAAAAACCACATTATATGATGCAGATGAGCACACAATTGCTCAGAAAGCTCCACATATTTGCCCTCTCCGATGAAAAGAAAATACACTGAAAATGTCACTGTGGTACAACATCACGTTGGTACACTAGTCATATTCTTCGTAAGCAGGGAGCCTGAACCACAGTTAACGTAACCACAGTTTGCTTATGTTACACCATACGCGAAACCACGGTAATGCCGCTAACCACGGTTGGAGGAAGACGAAAGAATGGCGGCGCCCATGAGTGATGAAAGCATGTGGCGACGAGCGTGCTGTAAAAACGGGCGAACTGAACGGTAAGAACTACAAGATAGAGAGAAATAATTAAAAGAAAGAGACAGGGAGGTTAACCTAGACGAAATGGTTTACTACCCTGTACGGGGTTGGGGAAAAGGGTCGGAAAGAGGATAGATATAGAGAGATATAATATAATTTAGAAAAAACAACAACATGCGCACACATTCAGGGACTTCTGATCACAGTCGTTTGGAGAGGGTGGTTGAACGCAAGAAGCGCAGGAGCGCCTTCACAGCCTTCTTCTGCGACGTAAAGTCCTGTCGGTAGCGCAGGAGTCTTTCTTCCTAAAGAGGCTGGTTGTCCAGTTTATCTAGTGCATTGCAGAGTGACTGTCTCTGCGAGCAGTATTGTGGGCATTCACACAGAATGTGCCAAGTTGTTTCATCACTGCCACAATGGCCGCATGCAGCAGTGTCAGCCATTCCTATGCGGAACGCGTACGCATCGGTAAATGCGACGCCCAACCATAATCATCACAGCATAGTAGCGTCTCGTCGGCGTGATTCCGGAGGAATTCGAAGACTGAGAGTTGGATCTGAAGTACCTAACCGTGCATGGATGAAATGTGACTCGTTCCATTGTGACGTGGTGCGCTTGCGAGCAAGCATGCGGTGTTTCCGTGCAGCGTCAGTTCTGGAAAGCGGAATTGATATTTCATTGCTTTCAGTATGGGCAGAACGGGCAGCTCGATCGGCCCGTTCATTGCCAATTATTCCACAATGACTTGGAAGCCATTGAAAGGAAAAAGTCTGATAAATCCTATAGGAAAATTATTCAAGTAAGTTGCTGTCCCCGTCAAACAATGCAGCTGTATATGTGGCAATAACTTTCAAATTGAAAGTGTTTATTCGCATATACTTGCGTAATTCTCCATTGGAGAACATCATGCAAAAAAAAACCTGGAGCCTAACAAAAAGGAATTAGCCTAAATTGACCCAACGCAGCGAGCAGTGGAAAGGAGGTTGATATGTGTTACTTTCAGAGACAAGAAAAAATCATAGGGGAACAGGAAACAAACCGAGATTAAGAATATCCTAGTTGAAATCAAGAAGAAATGTACATAGGCCAGGCAGGTAGCAGCGTAGTCAAGATAACCGCTGGTCATTAAGGGTAAGGGTAAATGACTAGATTCTTAGAGAAGGCAAACGCACAGGGAAGACAGAAATTAGGTGGGCCGATGAGAATAAAAAGCTCGTAGGTACAACGTGGCACCAGAAAGAACGAGACAAGCTTAGTTGACGGATCACGGGAGAGGCCTTTGTCCTGGAATGGTCGTAGTCAGGCTGCCGATGATGATGATGCAAGAAATAAGTGACATACAGGACAGTAATCTGCTGATTACAGCATCAGTTTATTGTACTTCAGGTGATGTTAGCCTCATTAATTGAGGAGAAAGAGAGATAGGCTCTTTCATAGATAAACATAAACAAAACAGGACACTTTCTCGCTATGTAACATCGGCGAGCCATGGTTCATGCTAACCATGGTTTCTCCGTGGTCGACCACGGTTGGTCGTAATCACGTTCAACTTGCCTGGGTAACATGGGTTTAAATTAACTCTTCCGCAGTTTCAGTCACGGTAGGCATCTACTGTTCTTTTTTTATTGGAAAGGCCAGAACATTCACGGAATTTCGACATATTGTCGCGCCTGAACTTGAGAGATGTGTCATTTTTGTGTTTTGTGAGTCATCTGCGGAAGTGTGCGTTCACACGCGCCATCTAATGTATTTTTTTCTGGCTTGTTTTGTGATAAACTAAGCTTCAACTCAGCGCTGTAGGCTTCCCCTCTTTTTCATCTCTTCTTATTTTCTGCAGAGTGTAATAATTCCTTGATGTAATGTAAACTCGCTGAAGCTTCCATGCTCCTAATGTTATTGTTTATTTCATAGAAATGTCAAGAAGTCCCATACTGCAGAGGGTATTTCTTCAAGGCTCTAAATGTAAGTCTTTTTATGCAAGTGATATTTATTGATTTATTTGATTTTTATATATACAAAGCACGAGACACAAAGAAATAGAAAGGGAACATGACAACTGCCTTTTTCAGGTGGGAGGACCTCTTCAGGCGTCAATCCCTTTAGCCCTCTCGTCTTGAAGTGTAATTTCTTTGCTCATGAATAAAATAAACTAGTTTCCTCATAAAGGTAACGCGCTTGCCTGCTTTTTCGGGAAGGGAATACGTAGAGAAAAGGAAGACAGAAAAGAAAAAAAAGACGGGAGAAGAGAACAAAAACAAAAAAAAACACACGTAACTCTAGATGAATTGGCACATAAAAAAACGTCTATAAACGCGAGACCAAGTCGGTTTCCTTTAGAAAGTTAGCAGTCCTCGATTACCTGGTCATGCCTAGAAGCACATTTTTCTGGGAACAGGCAATCGTCAAGTGTCATGCACCTAGGGCCAATAAGTGCATATTTCCTTCGTGAGCAGTGCCCGCTGTGCAACGGATGTAAGGCAGTGTAAAAGTATGTATTGTATTTTTTTAGAGGAGCTGAAAAACAAACATAGTCAACTGCCCCACGTCCTAGACGATATAATTGTTCCCGCACTGACACAGAGCCAGCGCTTAGGTTAGAAAAATATTTCGCAAGATTGCATCAAATAACTCACCGAAAATTGGCGTTCGTGATTCCGCTACTGCTGGCTGGCTGCTGATTTTGTCGATTCCGCAGGTTGTATTGGCCGAGACCAACACGCAGTAAGGGGTATCGGCCGTGCTGTTGAAATATAGCGAAGTCTGCGCTGTCACGTGCTCCTCACAAAAACTTAGGTTCTCAGCCGAGCCACATGTCCTGAATGTTCTACAAATTTTGACGGTGTAAGAATCGATGGCGGTGGTCACGCTATCCGGATAGTCCCAGTACAGTAGTGTCAGCGTTGAGGATAACGGAATTATCCAAACGTTCTTCGGCGGAGGTGGCTCTGAAAGAGGGCTCACACTTATTGGCACGCATATATGGTGATATACACTTTGCAATACAAAGAATAAGGGCACAAGGACAACACTTTTTCGTATCGCCTTGAAGAACTCAGTTTCAAATAAAACTGGGGCCATACATACGATTCGTACCTAAAGCCACTTATAGTCCTGCAAAAACGTGCTATCCGATTTATATCAAACGCAAACTATATGGCCTCATCTTAACCACTCTTTCGACAGTACCAGGAAATGTCTCTACAACTAGTAATAAATTATAAAACAACAATAATCGTGTACAAGTCTCTAACATGCAATATCACTCTTCTCCGCTCTCTTTTTATTCCCTCACAATTGCAAATCAAGAGCCCGTCATTGTGGTAACTTCCTAAAACCACTGGTTAAAAATGTTTATGGCAAAAGACGACTTTATAGTGTTGGATTGTCATTGTGTAATAACCTACCAGTGGAAGTGAAACAACATAATGCTTTCACATTAATGCTTAAACGTCATTACAAAGAGCTCTATTAGACTACTGATAAGTTTCGTGAAATGATGAAAAGTGACATGATTTTAAACTAATGTTTTGTATGGTGACCAGGATTGCTATTACCTGATGCACAGAAATATCAGATGTATTACGTTAAGTATGCAAACCACAAACGTGTTCAAAGTGTAGTATATAAGTTGGATTTTTCCTTTTCATTGTGTTCGGTATCTGTGTATAAGTGATATGTTTATTAAAACAATCTGCATCCTAAACTAAAATGTCGTTCATTATACAACTCTTTCTCCTGCATCTAATTAATGTATGTTATAATTGCATGGATCCATACTAGCATTCTGCTAAGGATCCAGATGTTGCTAACATGTTTTTCTTTACTGTATGTTGTTTATTCATAATAAAGTTGAAAGTTCAAAAGTTCAAAAAAGAAAGTTTTAAAATTACCTGAAATCATCTTCAACAACAGCATTCAACCCCCTTTCCCCCCCCTCCACACTGCCCTTTTGCCGACCTGAATGTCTGATAGGATCTTTATCATCACTTTATTGTAATAGTTGGCCATCCTTCTTCTCAAACAAGCAAATAACATCTGATACAAGGCCATTATAAGCGTCTACGACAAGATCCGAAACTTATAATTGCTTAATAGATAATGCCAAAATAGAAACAGTTTCATCTTTGAAATATCTGGGAGTTACATTCACCTCCGATTTAAGCTGGACCCCCCCCCATATAGAAAAAATCACATCGAAGGCGTGTAAAAAGCTCGGCCTGCTCAAGCGTCACCTTTATTTAGCTAATTCAGAGACACGACTTCACGCGTATAATGCTCTTATCCGCTCTTCACTAGAATACGCGCAAATCATCTGGCATCCACATCAGATGTGTCTGACTAACATGCTTGAATCCGTACAGAACAAGGCCGCGCGCTTCATTCTGTCATCGTACTCAAGATACCAGAGTGTATCTGCCTTGAAGGACGAACTTAATCTCCCCCCTCTCACCCAACGCAGGCAGTTGTCAAGATTAACTTTTTTTCACACCCTGTACCATCATCCAACACCATTTGCTCGCAAATTTATACTCCCGGCACCCTATACGTCCGCACGCGCTGACCACGCTCACAAAGTTGGCCCAATTTTTGCCCGAACAAACAAATATCAGAACTCACCCCTTGTTCTGGCAATCAATGAATGGAATTCTTTACCTAGTAGCCTAGTTGACCAAACAGACACCTCTTCTTTTCAAACCGCACTCCTCGCTTTTCTAGCTATTCAAAATACACTGTAACTTGTCTTCATCATGCTCATCTTTTTAGGCTGTAAATTTGTGTTCCTGCCTTCCAAATACCAGATTTTCTGTCACTTTTACACTTTTTTTTATATGTTTCACGCTGTACTTTGCAATTGTGTACTTTTGCTGCCTTCATGATATTGTAATGTCACTTTTGTTGTGTTGATTCTTTCTTTTTACAATATTGTACGTTGTGTCGGCTTTCAACCCATTCCCCCCCTATGTAATGCCCATTTGGGCCCTTAGGGTACCTAAATAAATATATAAATAAAATAAAATAGAACTTGTCATAATAAGGGATGAGCATTCTCTAAGTTTGATCACGCATATGTCAGCTTTGTGACCAGAAACTTGCGCCATAAGGCCAAGTTCAGAAAACAAAAACAAAAACACTAAGCTCTACACATAAGCACTAAAGCTTACGTTAAAGAGCATATCTTTTCAGGCACATCTGAGCGTTACAAAGCAAGTCCTACTGTTTCTTATTTTTAATCAATGTAAATGTTATCGAAAGGGGGTCTTATGCCAATGCTTCTAACTCTATTTGCAATTGAAAAAGATAATTTTGCAGAGAAATAAAACAAAGATTAGTCAGTGAAATGAGCCAAGACGAATCATACTAGATAAAATGTTTTAAAGGCCTAAAAATGTGTACAAGCCATGAAGGCACTGTTGCATAACAGGCAGTCAGATGACATATTCTGGCACTATTTTAATTACTAAACTTTATGGCGCAACCACCAGTGTGGTATGGTGGTTCGTTAAAATTCAGTGCGAAATTCTTGTAGCACAAAATATGCTTCTTCACTATCAGAAGAATACCAAACATAAAGTTCACAGGAAAAAAAAAGAAGACTGGAAGGATCCTTTGAGCATCGCCTTCCAGAGTAAAACGCGATAGCGTGCTCGGGGTCCATCACCTTCTGAAATGCCAGCCTCTCTTCAGTTCATCGCGAACATCTCAACCGTGCCGTATGGAAACAGCCATCTGTGCCCGTAACATTCACCGTTTCACAGAACCCTAGAATGTCTACTGCAAGTACAGTTGTGAAGTGACCACTACGCCATAATGCTTGCTTTCGCGTATCAGCGAAGTGCCCACTCTACATCCATAAGACAGTACATAAACATACTACGCGCCTGTTGTAGGCCCGTGTGCTCAGATTTGGGTGCACGTTAAAGAACCCCAGGTGGTCTAAATTTCCGGAGCCCTCCACTACGGCGTCTCTCATAATCATATAGTGGTTTTGGGACGTTAAACCCCACATATCAATCAATCAATCAAACCTACTACGCGCCGTCCAGTTTGCTGGTGCTTTTGCCGCTGATGACGAATGAATACGCCGGAGCGCATTGTAATGAGCTGGCCTTTGAAACAGCCACTGGTTGCGCAATTCACATGCTTAGACGCCTTGCGTGATTCTACGCTTCTGTCACACAGTGTCACCTGCCAAATAAGACTTCTTTCACTGCGTGACACTAAACATATTGTTTTGATTTTCATTCGTTATCATGGTTCTGTGGGGAAACACCTGATTTTCATGCAGATGGCCTGAATAGGATCCTTCCTCGCACCGCGGTTTTTTTTCTTAGATATCTTATTTGCATCCTTTTCGTTTTTCACGTCATGGACAAGATAATTTTTCACTCACAACCACCGACACCGTCACTGACGCCGACGCAGATACCTAAATTTCTGCGAAATGAGCCCTTAAACGTTACCGTGTTAGGAGATTAAAAAAAAAAAACAGGTACAGCGCTTACTTAATAAGTGACCAAGAGTGGCGAAATTTTCTTAAATTGTGGCTAGTTCCATCCTGGACCTTACTTTCTGGTGCCTTTGCCTGAGTGGAAGCTCACTTTTTTTTCGTAGCTTGCTTTGCCGCATCAGGTGAGCATCAGAGCCATATTGAGAAGGTTTCGTGATAAGCTGGCAATCATTTGCGAGACAAGCTTTTGCAGTGTAGAGGCCATGGAATCGGTGCCAAATTGTTTCAAATTATGAAGTCTGCCTGTGTTGTTCAACATTCATATGATACGCAGCGTCACACGAAGTGATTGACAAGCCAAACACGTGTTTTTAGCGTGCAGAACCCATGTACCATGTTGCGTGTCTACATAGTCAGACATGAATGGATCAAGAAAAAAAAGACAAGTTTACAATAGTGTTAGAGCATAAATACATGTTCCAACTGATATGACTGTTAAATAACCGACAAAGCACTAGAAATAGAGAGACACTTCACTAGAAAAACAGAAATTTTGGCCAGCTTTTATATATTGCTGCCTTGCTACTTTGTATGAGGATGAGAAAGGAGACCAAATTATTTCAGACAAAGCACTATATGCTGTGTCAATGTTATGATGCACACAAAAAATAACACGTTCCCTTTCCATATCATAGATTAGGCATGATGTAAGGTTTATGTTTGTGTCCTTTCAAAGAAATTGGTGAGACAGAAAGTTTCTCCAGCGTAATGATGGACGACGAATCGCGCATTCAAAAGAACCTTGGAATGACAGTTTAAAGAATTTACATTTTTATTTGATGTCACCTTTTTTACATTTTATAAAATGGAGATAGCTAGATCACCGTAAGGCAGAACGTAACAACTCTCTGCTCTTTGGGAATGGAGATAATGCTTGGCATGAAATCGAGCAATGTACACAAATTATTGTTGACAACTCTGTTTTACGTACAGGGATTTTTACAACCATGCAAATACTACAGCCATAATTATTTCATTGCCCTTGTTTCGCTCTGGGCAAGACATTTTCATTCACATTAACTCAACGCGCAATGCGAAGTCGTACGAGCAAGGACGCATTGGGCGCAATGCACAAAGACATCCCATGTTATCCTGCGACCAGAAAAAAAATCCTAGCGTAAGCCTGGTAGTCTCTCTCCCACATGCCTAATAAGCACGTGAAATTGTCTTTAGAAATTCGCGTGAATAAAATATGTTATTTCGATCTTTCTATTATGTCCTAAACTTCATTGCAGAGTGGCAAGGGCCATGGAAATAAAAAAAAAACCTGCAACGAGTAAGTAAAGCTGGTGGTGGCGCCAATACTTACCTTCGCCAGGTATAAAAATGTCTTCTACAGTTACTCCTGAAGAAATAAGTGCCGGTGGACCGTTCAAGTGGGTGCGCACTGTAAAGGCCAGCGTAGTGCAAGGCTTAAATGGTCCACAGGTGACTTGTGTCTGCTCAGGGCGAATGATGGTGCCGTTTGCGCAGAGACCTAGAACGTGTTCATCATTGCTCTTGTTACCAGCTTTGTCCTCGAAGGCTTCAATAGAACAGTAGTCGAACCGACCATGAGGCCGCTGCCAGGATAACGTAACGAAACCATTTTTGATGCCTTTAGCCACCAAGTTGGAGACAACAGCAAGTTCTGCAATGGAACATAAACAATTTTCGGCTTTTCATTGTAAGCTAAATAGAGCCCACTGAGTGGGGCACATTTTTTATGCGGTATATTCTCGATATAGTCACTTGTGGGCAAACGTACATACGCGAACGGATATCATTGCATAAGTAATAACGACTGAATCATAATAACGTATGCTGCACTGTTAGTATTCAAACACATGTTAAAGAAAAAAAAAACACTCAAAGAGTCATTTTAGAGTTTCATGGAAGTTTGCTATTAGATTATAGAGAAATGTAGCTGTAGTTTTTTCTGATGCCAAATATGCTGCTGGGAAATGTTGTAATTAGCCGGCAGACTTTCTTCAGCCTAGTTGCTGGATCGTCGTAAGTTTGGATAATTACACCTTTCAATGCGGCATGATATCCTACTTACGCCTCTGCCCTTTTGTACTGCAAAAGAAATTTATACTATTGACCAACAAAGTTTGTGAGTTTTTTTTTTACTTTAACTTAGAAAGCTCTACTTCCTCCTCATGTTGCTTCACAAAACTAACTTGCGTAGATCTCTTGACTACTGACTATTTTAGTGCTGGACATGCTTCAGTATGTGGCAAGACATTGTTGGTTTTTTTAGGCAAAAATTACAAACTTCGCGACAGTCACAATAGCCTTAGTCCTGCTAGATGACGAGAGAACTACAATATAGGGCGACTCGAGATCGACAGTTGGAGCATTCGATATGGTCACCATTTCGTAATCAGCCTTGCAGTTCATACGAAATCGGGAAGTTCCGAGATACACAATCGTTTGGTTCCCGCTCACATGCGACGGATCAAAGCGGCTCCTTTCAACCTCAGCTAAAGGAGGCCCTCAGAGCAGCACGAGGTGTCTTCGACCACTTAGCTACAGAATGATGCGACGGTAAGGTTCGGGAAAACAAGAATTCTCCAACGACGTACGATAAACTCATTAAAAAGTTTTATCTGAGGAGGCGAAAGTATTGAGCGACGCACAGTAACTTGACTAGGCCTCAGGCACTGATGCTCAGACTCACGCAGGGCGGGGCATATACCAGCGCCATTATCTTGCACAGGATATATCCAGGAACTCTGACGTCAAACTCATGCGCTTTAGGCTCAGACTTGGCCAGCATAGATCACTTGCTCTGGTGGTGCCCTGTGTTACGGGTTGATGAAGACTCTGCATCGGCTAAGCAGGATGCTGTGCTACGCAATCAGAATTCTATGACACAACTATGAACAGTACATTAGGCCCACGATATGGCGGTGAAGCTAGGCCTATCTGCACCAATGTGAAAGCGGTCCTGTATGGCCCAGACTAGTTTGTTCATGCTTGAACTTGACATTCTGCAAGAGTAGAATAAAAAATAATAATTTTGATCGTTTCTGCGTTGCTGCTGTCTTTTGCTCACATTTCGCCTCACATCTAAACTTCCTAATTGAGAAAAAATTCGGCAGATCCCACGTACCTGGAAATTGACGTTATGCGAAGCAAGTGGAGGGAAGGTGACCGTGTTTAAATTATTTTTATTGAGCAACACGTCATGAAATGACGCGAACTAAATGTACAAATGTTGCACACAAAGACATATGTTGAAGAGAGAGAGTGAGAGAGATAAAGATACAAGGAAAGGCAGGGAGGTTAACCAGACGCACATCCGGTTTGCTACCCTGCACTGGGGAAGGGATAAAGGGGAGAAAAGAGGTTGCACAAAGATGAGAAGGTACACAAAACCACGAGAACACTCGGGGAGCACACACAGTTCACAGGCGGTCGCTCAGGTTTGTTGACTTAAGGTAAAGAAGCAGTGCTTTAGTTGCTTTCTGCGCAACTGAGGCAGATGCCCAAGGTCCTAGTATCTTCTAGTTGCTGATGTTCATATAACCAGTTGTTTGCACTTGCGTAACAATGCCAACTGGAAGATGCGTATTAGCAACGCCAGAAGATGATATGAAGCGCTGATGCTCGCGAGGATGATGGCCCTGGACACTGCTACATAAATAAACTTCAGCGCATGGCAACTAACCAAAATTTACGTTAACCATACCTGCCGGCGGTATCAAAGGAGTACATATATATTGTTCATAAAATTGGGCAGTCAGCACTGCAACCACTATTGACGTTTCACAAAAATTAGCGTCAATTTGCTTCATTGCCACGCGGAATGCTTGGGTTCGATTCTATCTGGGACCCTGACATTTATTCTTTGCATACGTTGGTTCGACGCTAACGATGTGGAGTATTTCTTAACGCTGGCGCGTTGAAATCGCCCATGCGTGTTCTCCTCGTTCCTGGGTAGATACTAAGTGTCAATCACCAGAGGCCCATGCCCGCATACCAGCGGCACATACCCGCCCGTGGGTATGTGCCATGGTCTCTCAGGAAGTGTTTGACGACGTACGCGACGAGATTGGGACATTATTCATGTCTTGACCAGCGCGTAATATGATCTTACCCTCCCATGCTAATTTTGGTCCTCGCCAAGTCAAGGGGGTTACCGCGAGAGCACCCAAACGTAAGTGGCTAGATAGATAGATAGATACGCTCAAAGTCGCCTAAGTTCGCTAAGAAATGCTTCGCACTCCAAACGTGTCTATGAAGTCTCACAAGAAGCTCACCGAAGATTGGCGTCCGTATTTCTGCTGCCGCTGTCCGGCTGATGATCTCGTCCATTCCGCAGCGTGTTTTTGCGGTAACAAGCACGCAGTAGGCCGTATCCGCCGTGCTGTCGAAGGTTATGGCCCTCTCCGGCGCCATGTACACCTTGCAATCTCTCAAGTATTCTGCCTTGGCACATGCCGTGAACGTTCGACATATCGTCACGTTAAAAGAATGTGTAACTGTGTTCCCTTTATCCGGATGGTCCCAGTGCAGTTGGGTACGTGATGATGATATCGGTACCATAGTGATGTTTCTTGGTGGATGTGGTTCTGAAACAGACACTAAATTGACTGCGCGTCGATTGAAAAGTGGTACATGCATTACGTTTAGCGACAGGCAGATAACGAGTTGACATTTCTACGCTTATAGTGCTGTGCCACTGCAAAAAATAGACGAAGTCTCTAACATATTGCCGAGTTTTTAGCATCTGCGCGTGATAGATTCGCACACTCCTCATCAAAGGGGTGCTATGAATTTTATTGGCCTTTAGCAATAATGTCTTTATTTATTGAGAGCACCCATATCTCTAATAAGCAACAAAAATAGATATACATCTTATGTGCTTACAGCCAATTAGCCCTAAAAAGGACCATGTGCATGATTGCATACAACTCATTCTAAGTACACAAATAATATATAAACAATAAATAAATAAAAACAAATGGGAAATAAATAAACAAACAAATCCACTACGCTTGCGGGAACAGTAGCTCACCCCCCGCTCCCTCTAGGATATCAATGTGTATCGATAAATGACTATATGGGTCACCTGTGTAGGCATCATTTTTTGATATGCTTCAGTAATAATGTTTCAGTGTTACGCGAACACAGTCATTTTTATCACTTTCACTTGCAATGGGTGTGTAAGCCATGATAGTACAAAAAAAAAAACTATTTCACGGTTTGAGACCACATGAGCTTAATATTTTCACGTTCAATTCTCTTTTGCAAAAGGTAAAGTGCATCAAAGAGTCAATAAATAACCCTACGTATCATCCACTCAGCCATTTTGTGTCATAATGAATCTAAAGAGACCTAATTTTATAATAGCAGAAAAAAAAGAAACGGGAATAGGCCGATAGTTAGCGCCTTTGTCCTCCGTATAAAATGTCACTGCATTTCAACGCTTCTCCACAGTTTTACTGTACATTTCATCTCACATTCCGCACAAGTGTGGAGAGATAATAGGTTGATATTTCAGGAAGTTCTAATGCCTCAACGTTTTATGAATTTCAGGGCATTTGCGATACGCTTTTTGTGGAAAATGGATAAAGGATGTTTGAAGTTTGAGCTCTTTCTCGTTGTATGCTCATCAGGGGCATCATTAGTCTTCTCTTATGATCCCGCGACAGCAGAATTAGTGTCGAAACGACCTACCTTCAGCGGGTATGAAGATATCCGTTACTGTCACACCAGGGGAACTGAGCTCTAGTGGTCCCTTCAAGTGAGTACGCATGGTGTAGGACAACTTCGTGCACGGCTTGAATGGTCCGCAGGCGAGTTTCGTCGGATCTGATCGAATGATGGTGCCGTTGGCGCACAAGCCTAGCTTGTCCTGGGAATCGATCCCGCTGGTGTTCACGAAGACATTTATAGAATAGTAGTCAAAGCGACCTTGGGGTCTCTGCCAGGATAGCATAATGTAACCCTTTTCTACGCCTGTGGTCACGTTTGAGACGTCGGGTAGTTCTGCAAAAGAACAATAATGATTCAGTGCAAGATTCACGCCAGAACATGTCAAGTGACAGGAATACGCGATGCGGCGTGACTTTGGAATTAGCTACGGAGCGACAAAGGGGGATTCACCACGAAACACTATTGCAATATTGACAATATAGAAAATATTTAAATTCATTGATATGAAGGCTTTAACGTCCCAAAACCTCCATATGACTATGAAAGCGCCGTAGTGAAGGATTGATTGATGATCGATATGCGGAGTTTAACGTCCCAAAACCGCCATATGAATATGAGAGACGCCGGAGTGGAGGGCTCCGAAAATTTCGACCACCTGGGGATCTTTAACGTGCACCCAAGTTTGAGGGTCTAAAGCATTTCCGCCTCCATCGGAAATGCAGCTGCCGCAGCCGGGATTTGATCCCATGATCTGCGGGTCAGCAGCCGAGTGCCTTAGCCACTAAGCCACCGCGGCCGGGCTAGAAATAATTTAAGTCCTGCTACAGTATTGGCCTTAGCAAACATTATTAACGTGGATACTGTCTCACCTATTGCAATTTTCACAGAAGTTGTGAAAATTTTATAAAAGCACACATTACAAATAAACATCTCTCAAAAATGTCACAGCGAGAGTTTCATGAAATGATTTTCAATACCAAAAAACGCATCGGCCTTTCAATATGGCCCTTATAGGACTAGAAATTCCACTTATCTTTTTTTTCTTGTCAGTTGATTTTATTGATTGCACGTGAAAGCTCTCCTCACACGCAGCTCTGCGCCATCTTCGGGATCAGAGTGATCGAATGTTTGGAGCACGTCACGTGTTTTGCCAATGGCTTCGTGATCGGCCAAGTTCTGAAGAAATTAGTATGTCGTGTGACGACAGCGTCATATGACGTAACAAAGACGTCACGATGACATCACACGTTCTAGAGGCACGTGACTTAATAGGATGACATCACATGACGACTTCTTGATTCACGCGTTCTGAAGCGAACGGCCATGTTTGATAAGACAACTGAGGCTTCAGCGTTAACAAACACGTGCTATACAACTGTCCTTTAACGTCAATGAATACTCACCAAACAAGCGTGTGAATACTCACCAAACAAAGGTGTCCGTATCTCTGCTACTGCTGGACGACCCTTGAGAACATTCTCGCCACACTGTGAGCTCGCTGAAACTCCGACACAGTAGCTGGTGTCGGCGCGGCTGTGGAAATCCAGCCAGCTGTCGTAAGTCTGAACTACGGCGCAGTCACTCATGCCCGCTTCTCGAGTGCAAGACTTGAACGTGGTGCACATTTTTACGGTATACTCGAGAAATCTTCCCGAGACTTGCGCCGACGGTTCCCAGCGTAGACGGGTAAGTGTTGGTGATCTGCCAGCGCTAGATATATTCTTCGGCGGATCTGGCTCTGAACAAGAGAAACAAAAACGTCACGAGCGTACTTTTGAATTAACCAAATACTGAACAGTCGGCATAAGGAAGAGTGGGCACGGGTCGATCCATAAGATTTGGCAGCGCTATGAACAAACACACAACGTAGAGGAAAAACATGAAGTGCTGATATTCACGTAATCTGATTAGACAGCAAAAACGCATTCACTTGTCGTCAAATGAACGATGTTACTTTGAGTAGGTTTATGCGAGAAAAAAAGTCTATAAATCGTGCACTTTTACACTATGTTGAAAGCAATTGAAAAAACGAAAATTTTTTGTCGTAAAGGGGCGTTACACAACTACTCTATACTTTTATATGAGAATGATACTCTAATGAACGTGTCCTACTTAATGTGGGTGCTTCACCTTACAATTTATATGGTGCGTGTGCTATCCTATGAATTTTATCCTACCCGGTTTCACCGTGCTATGCCCTTCTTGATCAAGATGGTAAATCAAATAAAAGCAGATGTTTATATTAATCTCTTTGCATACAGTTGTCTTTTGTGAATGGTACAGTAGGTTGGTAGTCACGCAAATCAGAGATTGTTTCCTTAAATACCTGAACCTTCTCATAACCCAAAATAGGTCAGCATAAACATATACTGCCTTAATTTTGGCACATCTCGCAATTGTTAGTACAGAAAGCAGGGCGAGGTGGTTTGAGGACATCGCGCTTGTTTGTCTTCTGGTCTTTCGTTTTCACGTTCACAGTGTACGCGCTGAATTGTTACCAAGAATGTTCGCAACAACTAATTTTTCAATATTTTAGTCCTGGCACACATTCTTCAACGTACGAAATCTCGAACACACCCTCAATACCAGTGCAGAAAGCCTTAAACAGCATTAAATAAACGCGAAAGATTTGAATTCCCAGATGATTTAGCCTCGGAATAGAAATTTCTCGACAGGGTACATCAAATGGTTGACATTCGTAGCTGTCTTTATCACCTATACCGTATTGTAACGTGCATCTAAAAAAAGTAACAGCATTGAAAATTTTTAAACAGGTGCCGTTGGAGCACCGTGTCAACAGGCGGACTTGTCTTGAAGGCTCGAACCTCGAAGCCTTGAAGAAGAGAAGTGCGTTTGTCAAAATGTACACTCTATTGACACCCCGCATTCTCGAATATCTCATTTCTTCAAGCTTTGATCGTCCCTCGAGCTTCTACTTTTTTTTTTGGGGGGGGGGGGGAGGGATGAAGTATCAGCGTGTTTTTGAATATTGGTTCCTTCGAAGTCAGACAAAAGCAGCCCTGAATAGAACTGGTGACGTCACACTCGTAAGCGAAACGTCACTGTCAAGATGACAATATGATGGTTTGAATCTTACGTACCTACATTGCGAATACACCCAACACTTTCAGCACAACCCGAGATATTGTTCATTTGTTTAGATGAAAACCTCGTTCACAAACAAAAAATATCGCGTTAGTTTTGCTCCCCATAAAACAGGGAAGCTAGAAAATGGTCGGGAGAATAATGAAGGTTGAAAAGCTAATCAGTTCAAAATAACCGGAGTCTTACCCAACACAGCAGAAACAGGTGAGAATTTCGAGGTCAGCAGCGTAATAAAAAAAAAAGAAGGGCGCCGGCTAAAAAGCACAGACACAAGCTATGAGCATTTGATATACAGTATACGACACCACAATTAGTCGGCGGTTGCTTGTAGGCGCCTCCATTTTCCTGTTCTTCTAGGTGTTAACTGGCTTGATGTAGAGAGGAGGAAGTTTCTATACCCTCGGTCACACCGTTTGTAGAGTGTGCAAGCAAAAAAAATTGTTTCTCAAAAACCAAAAAGAGCAAGTCATGAAAGCACATTCGGCCAACTGAAGAAAAATATATAATAAATATTTTCAAAGAATATTTAACAGCTAGAATACCCGGTGTAATACTCCACTACACGAAATTTTATACACTATGGCGTTTTATCTCTGTGTTCGAAATTATGAAAGCATTTATGTTGAAAAAAGTAATACAAAGGAATGCTCGCCTTTCCCTGGGATAAAGATATCTTGAAGGCGAACTCCCCCTGATGTGTGCACAGGTGGTCCGTTTCTGTGCGCACGTAAGGTAATGTTCACTCTGTCACAAGCCTCGAGGTTCGTGCATGTCACTTGGGTCTGATCAGGATGAATAATTGTGCCGTTCCCGCACGATCCTACGGTGCCCATTTCATTATCCCCATCTTTTTCTGCGGCAACAGAGACCCAGTAGTAGTCGAAGCGAACCTCCGGTTTCTTCCACGCAACGGTTACGGCATTATCACCAGCGGAGAGGAGTTTGAGGTCCTTTACATCTGGCAGGTCTGAAAAAAAAAGGAGCAACTTCATATTCGTCCATATTAGAGCCCCATATGTTTGTCAAAGTCGCATGGGAGTATCCAGTGCAACACAAAACTGTTCTGAGTGATCACAGTGTTTGATCAACAAAGAGGTGCCATGTGTGTATATTTACTTATGTATCTTATTCATACTACACCAACTCCCATTAATACAAGCCATGGGGACTGGCTATGAAAAGAGTGCCTCAACATATCTCAGTAATGAAATTGTTATTATTAATATTCCAGGCTTTTGTGTGCTAAAGCCAAGGTACGAATACGGGTGACGCCACATAGGAGGGCTCTGAAAATTTAAGCAACTCGTATTCTTAACGTGCCAACCACCACATCTGCATTCAAACCCATGGCTTCCAGGTCAGCAGCAGAGCACTGCAGCTTAGCTAGAAGGCAGAAAACATGACACGATTTCGGCACGCGGAATGCTTACAATCAGCTAGACACCACCTATAGTAGATATCATCAGTATATACATACATAAAATACGCAAACCAACAGTACAGATGTTTGCGGAAATCGACCTCAAAATCACTTGTGACACTCACAGACACCTTGTTTGCGCGAAGGTAACCCAGGATTAGCACTTGGTGATAAAAACTGCGCTGATGTTTCCTCCCGTAAATTTTATTAGTCGTCAGTTTTCAGTTTCCATGGTCCATCAAAGCAAACACAATTTGTGGTACCACTGTCTCTTGGATGACAGATACGTTTGGCAATGTTATCAAAGAGTGCGCAGCCTGCGTTAAAATTTAGGCAACGATTCAGGGCTCACCATTGTATTAATGTCGAATCTGTACTTTCTGTGAAATGAAAAGATGCGAGATGGTGGTACTTGGAGTGTTGAATAGATGGACGAACGGACACACTGACAAAGGCATGGATGGACGCATGAACGGACGCAGGGGCGGATGCATGGACGAACGCAGGAACGGACGCACGAACAGACGCAAGCACGAACGGGTGTATGGACGCATGGACGGTCACACAGACGGACACATGGACGGACGGAAGCAAGAACGAATGGACGGACGAATGCTTCGCCCCACTCTCCATCACTCACTCCGTGGATATGCTGCCAATTTTTTTTTCTTGATGTAGAGGATTGAACTTAAGTGAAACGTAATTCATAGGTGACTACAATAGACAAAGTGACAACTTTATAAAGCAGAAAATTAGATGCTTACCAAACAATGGAGTCTGAATTTCTGCTGTCACACGCCGGCTGCTTATTTCGTCCATGCCACAGCGTATTTTTGCCGCAATCAGTACACAGTAAGAAATATCCTCTTTGGTGTCAAACGAAGTCCACATCTCTGTCGTCACCTGCTCTGCACAATCTCTCAACTTTTCATCTGGGTGACATGAACTAAACTGGGCACACATTTTCACACTGTACGACTCTATAATACCGGTCTCTCTCTCCGGCCGCCCCCACTGTAGTCGAGTTCGCATTGGTGATTCGGGGATCATCGTGACGTTCGTAGCAGGACTCGCGTCTGAAAGATCAAAACAACCTAATGAATCTATGTTTGTAATGTACTGATGAAAAACATGCATCCACGCAGAAGAGGCTACACGAGAACTCTTATTGTCTTTGCATTTTTATATTGATTAAATATGATAGTATTTCATGCGACATTCCAACGGTGATATTTTGGTGTGCCTGTATGTCTTGCTGTTTGTTATTTGAAACGATTCAGCTACACGGCCTAAATCTTTACACTTCCTTCAACCGCCACTCTTATTAATCCGGTGGCCGCGTTCATACTTGTAAGTACTCCGCACATCTGAGGTGCTACGTCAATACATAGTGAAACATTTAGCAGAAAATGCATAACTGTGCAATTCTAAAGAGCCTAGTGTTTCTTACACTGTACTGACAATGCGACGCTATGCACAAAAATCCAGGCGTTTCCTACACTTCGCTTAGATGATACGAGGTTTTTACTCACCAGTAGCTCTAGTTTCTACACAAGCGTCTGTTTCCTGATATTACTGCCAGATGGCGTCTATATCTCACGCAGCGCCTCCAGACAGCAGACTATCGGTTTTCGATGACATCTGCAGCAGAGCACGCTGATACGCGGCTATTTTTTTGTTTTTGTCCGTTGTGCACGTGCCTGATATAGCAAGATGTCTATACTACTCAAATTCACAACTTTTTTGGAGTCCGTGATGCGCGTCATCATCGAAAAGGCGCTCACGTAACGCAGCTTTTGAATGGGATGTGCTTGAACATTTTTGTGTAGTACAAACTCGCACGTCTAACGCCATTGCGGACCCCTGAAAACATCGCCACAAGTTAGCATAACCTGCGCTTCTTTCGTGTTGAGCACATACAAGTCATTGCTCCAAAGCACTGACAACAAGCTCGAACAAATAATGTATTGCTACATTCATAGAGAGAGTCTTCGAAGCATGCGTGCGTGCGCCCCGATAAAGAGAAACGAATATATCTGGCATACTCGCTCTCTGCGCTGAAGCCGGTCAGCTACGTGGATCACTGTCGGAAATACTGTTGTAAATAGTCTACAGTGCAAGCGACTTTTCATTAAACTAACAATATACACTCAGTTGCACAGCCTTATACTCAGTGTGTATGGTTTTTAAAAATGATGCCAAACTGTTCACTTCATTTGGCAATGCTTTTATTTTTGAGTGTATAGCCAAAAGCCTGTTCTACGTACGAGAATGTTTTAATTTCAAGTAATGTAGTTCGTTCTCACAGAAAAACAAAAAAAAACACAATACAATAAATGCCTTCAATGCACAGACGTGCCATTTATATGCCAGGACCTTGAAAATAGTCCGTTACCTTTTCAAAAAAATAAATTACAGCGTTATCATGCTAGCTGCAGTACCGCAATGATAACAGAGCATGTTAGCTGATAAGCAAGCGTTATCAACGATTTCTGCAATCAGCAATCATTGGTGTTCCCCAAAACAAAGCTCTGACGCGTGCCGAATCCTTGGAAAGTTGCGGCTACGAAGCCATCGGTATAGCCATCGGGTGGGGCGTACAATTTTAGATCTGTATATATACATGTTCACATGAAAACACACATGAAAAAGAGTGGTAGAACCTCCCCACCACACCCGAAAAAAGTTTTCGGTGACTTCTGGGACTGCAGCCTAGAGGAGTCTGTTCAAACATATGTGAAAGCTTTTCCTCTAGGCCTGTTAAAGTTGACGTTACATAGTGTAACAAGCACGTTCTTGAAAGTATCAGCTCTGCAATTCACAGTATCTTTTGAACATATATACGAAGGGGTTGATAAACCTTGTAAAGTGTAGTTTTTACTGCTGCGGGCCCAGATGAATTTGCAGAGACGTTCTCGAAAGCCAGAGTACGTAAGTTATGTCATCAGCCCAGTTGCCCTGCTATTCTTAAAGTTTGGACATTAACGCAGTTTTAAGGTTCAAATTTTCAACGATTCCCATCTGGACCAGTCCTAACTTCACGCTTGGTGATTGTCAAAGTAAACACGCCATACCTTCGGCAGGGATAAAGATGCCCGTTAGTGTCGCTCCAGGAGACCTACGCTCTGGTGGTCCATTGAAATAAGTACGCACTGTGAATGACAAGTTGGTGCATGACTCGAATGGTCCACACGTCATTTCCGTCTGGTCAGGTCGAATGATGGTACCGTTGGCGCACAAACGGTGCCATTGATGGCCAGCGCTTGCACCGCTATCCTCGTTTTCGTACACCTCGACAGAGTAGTAGTCGAAGCGACTTTTGGGTCGCTGCCAGGATATAGTTACGTAGCCCATCTTGACGCGCACCAGTGCCAGGTTGAACACATCAGGGAGTTCTGCAATGAGCATTCACAAAGTGGTATAATTACTGGCCAAGAACTTACTTCCTGCTCCATATTGATCCATGCCAGATAATGAAGAGTGCAATCTACGTGAGATTTTTGACTCCGTAGTGTAAAAATGTCTGACTGTAATAGCGCCCGTAATGACCGGTCGTGATAGTTTTGTGGGCCTCCTAGGTTTGCATACGACAAATTCGAGAATTCGATCTATTCAAGACCTAAATAACAGCATTCAAGTCTGGCATATTTTTGAAAGTACTATCATAAAACTAGGGGGTTTGTAGCACCTGATATTTTTATTGTATCTAGAGGAGACAAGCACACGAATCCTGTGTTGTTGGACAACAAACCGATGAATAATTCGCTACCGCAATAACTAAGTTTATCCCGAAAATGTTGCACCATTGTTTGTACAAACGCGCTTTGAACAAGCGTAGAATAAATTGAGTTTTTTTTTCCCCAAAATTTTCTAGGTGCTGAAGCGAAGCTTATTTTAACGACAAGTATGTCTCCGAATATACCAATAATGATTATATCTGAGGTTTCGCGCTCCAAAAACTACCATGCGATTATGAGAGACGCCGTAGTGGAGGGCTGCGGAATATTCGACCATCTGGTGCTCTTTGACGTGCAATGCCATCGCTCAATGCACGTGACTCAATGATTTCAGCTGTACTGAAATGCGAGCGCCGTGTTTCTGAGCAAACCCGGGGCCTTTGATTCTGCCGCTGAACACTGTAGCCACTGATTCATCGTGGTGGATGCCTCCAATTATACGATACGCAGCTTGTAAGGATCGCAGTAATGTCAAAATGCTGCTGCTACCTATGTTTTTTCAACGCGTTGTCTGAACGGAATCATTATTATAAATACTGTTTTGTATCTATCTTAATGATTGTGAATACTTATAATGAATTCTGAATACTTATATTAGCAAAGGTATAGATGTGTCTCATTTAAGTGTCGCAGAATTAGCGGCTCTTTTTGTTCTATAAACTATGTAGCAAACTATGTTATATGTTCTATAAACTATGTATTTATTCAGGTGCAGAAGATTGCTGAAAGTTCCTTTGTTGTGTAAGCTATGTATCAACTACGTTTTCAGGTTTCCTTCCTTTGTGGCATGATCTTTACGTAAAACAATGTGAAAGTGTATGATATTGTGATGTCCTTCATCTGCTGCCATTCTTCACAAAGGGGGCGGAGGATCCCTCAAGCCGTCATTACGGCTTTTCCCTCCGCCTCCTGTTACACTGTACTGTGACGAAGCAAATAAAGCAATCATATCATATCATATCATATCATTGTAATGTTAAATTTTTACACTGACGATATGACTATTTTCATGTCGCATGAATCATTAACTACTCTGATCAATAATTTGAGCAACGAACTGACCAATGTCGGTAAAATGGTGTCGTGTGAACAACTCACTTTTAAATCCACCTAAAACTCATTTCATGATTTTTAAAACCCCTAAAAATAATTCTTTTTATACTACAAGTGTGTATGAATCACCACCTAATTCCGGGATCTTACTGCGTGTGTTTTCGGGGCATGAAATATAGCCTTACTTGAAGTTCACTGTTCATATACATTGTCCTAAATTAAAAAGAAACAGCACCTAGATGATATATTATCACTGAATAAATGTCGTCCACTTTTTTTACTTGAAGCCTTATTGTGTGTATAATTAGCTTTTATAGTGACATCACCTATGGTATTATACTTCATGGCGTAATACCGATAACATTCATCTTTCGTCCGCACAGCACATTCACTGAATCAGGCCATTCAAATTTTTACCAGCAGTTCATTTTTTTTTCTAATGATGCTTCACTCCTTCAGGCTAATCGCATTATTACTGTGTCTGGCTTGTTTCAATTTCACGTAATCATAATAATATTTAAAAAACTGAAAGACAGCTTATGTTTGATTTAATCAATTCTAGATTACTCACTAACATCAACAGCACTAGGTGCGCCCATAATCAGAACTATATTTTTACCTAAACGTGACACCAACTATGGCAAACTGACATCCTCCTTCGGGGTGATTAATATTTGGAATTATTTAAGCTACTTACTTATTTCATTGTCATCATTACATGCATTGAAACATGAAGTTAAAAATTTCATCTTGTATAACTAGGCTGACCACATTTATTATTTATATTCTAAAAGTGTAAGTAATTAGAAATTTTAGACTGTTTTTTTCTTTGATGGCTTGCTCATTTCATTTCTATGACTGATCATTATGTACATGTATCGCATTCAGAGTGTTTTTTGTTTTGTTACTTATTCGCTGTAGTGTTCTTGTACTTTCACTGCTCACTTCCACTTATGTTGTGTATTATTACATGTGGTTGCAAATATACCTTCTATTGCTATTGTTACCGAAGGGACCGACCACAGTCGCCCGACTTTAGGACCATAGTCTGCATACTTTGAAGGCAAACTTTGTATTCTGCATGTATAGAACTGGAAACTTAAACTGAAAAATACAGCACAAATGCAAAACAGAAGAAAGGGAATTGTTCATCCTAATAATAATGGTATGCATTCTCATATGCGATAAGCCATGAGTGAGAAAAAAAAAGAAATGCTCACTGAAAAGAGGCGTCCTGAATTCCAGTGTAGCTGGGAGACTGGTGAGGACATTTCGGCCACACCACACATTTGACGTGATAAGGATGCAGTAAAGGGAGTCCTCTGCGGTGTTGATATCCAACGACTCATCCAATGTCTCGTACTCCGCGCAGTAACTTGTGTTTTGGTTGTCGTCACACGTTGTGAAGGCCTCGCAAACTTTTACACGATACACGTCAAGGATGCCACTTATACGAGAGGGAGCCTGCCATTTGAGTATAGACAAGGTTGGTGATTCTGCCACCACGTTGATGCTCCTGGGTTCACTTGGATCTGGTGCACAAGAGAAGGGGCATACATAATTAGGGCTGACTCATGGATCTCTCATTACCCCAGCTTGAGAGATAACTGCACCAAATGACAATACAATCTTTACGTAACCTGGCAGCGATGGCTATAGAAAAGGGCTGCCTGAAGTAAAATAAAACTGTGTAAAAAAGTTCTCGTATTATCGTTTCTGCGCACTCCTACAACATATGCTGATACATAAAATCAATGCGTGGGAGTCCTAGCAACACAAAATATATTTCAGCAGAGCAAAACTATCATCAAGATCTCGAGTGGTGGCTGCATGGGAGGTACGTACTATTGCAGCGTATCGCGAGAACTCTGATATCCATATATGAAGCATCTGATCAAAACATTAAAACTATCAGTATTTTTCTTAATTGCCAGAGGAAACTGAAGCCACCACTGCTTCAATATGACCAAACTCGGTGTATTAAAAGAGGGGATGGTTGTAGGGAGGTTTCGTGGAAGGAGCTGGTAAGGCCACGGGCGTTATCGCAGCACACACTTTAAAATACAGTCTTCTTCTTCACACGGCACAGTTGTCCCAACCGAGATTTGCCTACCCCGAGGTATCGTTCTAAGTGTTCCCGTGAGCAAATTCAAGGCACAACCCTCCAAAAAATGTACTGTGGCCTTCTGCACACTCAGCTAAGATGAGATAAGCCATCATAAATTTCTTCGCAGTTGATTGCATTTATCCTTCCTCCAAGTCTTCTTGGATCACACTTGTTATTACAGAGCCTCCGGGATCGACCCGCTTTTCACCACGTGACAACGTCATAAATTGATGACATAGCGACTTCATCTTCATTTGGAACCCCGTGAAGTTATGAATTGTTCCGGTTAACGCCGATGATTGCTTTCGCGCTTGATAGAGCATTTGAGGCTTCCGCTTCCTTATCAGAAAACCTGTCAAACTTCGATAAGCCGCACGCTGAAGATGATATGCCATATCTTGAGAGAATTTCGCCACGATACACGTACCAGTATGGAGTGTAAAACATGCCTACTGCAGAGCATTGCTAGATATTGGAATCATAGTGCTTGACCTAGGTTGATCAACTCACTCATGAGTCGACTCACCCGAACTCAGATCAAGTCGTGAGCATGAGTCTTAGGGAGTTTGGGTGGGTAATGAAAAAGACGGTAGTCTTTCTTGGGCACCTTCGACGCAAAAATTTTGGTCTGGGTGTCGGTCTGTCTGTCTGTGTCTGTCTGCCTGTCTGTACATTTGTCTGTTTGTCCACTCCTAACGGCATCGGTTATTTGAAACGGTCGACCCCATCCGCAGTGCCCGCTAATCTTGCTCAAGGTTGAGCGTTCATAATTGGGCAATTGTCAATTAAAAAGCAATTATAGCGCATGTCTGCGGCACCATAACAACTCGTATATATTATGCATGTTTGCCTTTTACTAGAAAAGGCATACATAAGTAATATTAAGGAGCGTAGCGCTTATCACGCTGCGCTGTCCATGAAACGCTTGCACGGAAAGGAACGTGTTCCCAACGCTTTGCTAAGACGAGACGGTGGTGGCACCTACCCGTCGCTTTGCGTTCTACACCTTATCACCTCTAAGGTGGGAGTGCACACCCGTCTCAGAGCCACGCGCTTTGTTTTGTAAAAAACCTGCCAGATGGCACTCATGTCTCACGTGTGACGTGCTTGATGCACTTGTTCGCTTCCGCTGCACGCTCGAGGCACTCTAACGCAGCACCTCTAGAATATTACTCACCGATTTTCTTGGGCAGAACATCAAATAGATGTCTTGTTCACTCTCTCCACACGCAAGACTATCGTATTTCGACGACATTTGCAGAAACATGCAAATACGGGGCCAACTTCTTTGGGGAGCTTCAGTCTAAGTTGAGCTTTAGACTGCAGAAAATTTTCGTGAGTGTGAGGCTGAATGAGTCCGGCTCAGGTAGATTTTGGCGACTCTGAGTTCAAGTTAGCCGTAAGCACAAAATATATTTGACGAACGAGCCAGAATGAGCTCCATAATTTTTGTCGATCTACTGCTTAGAGATTGAATTTCTCAGGAAACTGCGGTTAGGCTATCGATTGCTCACCACAAATACTTATGAGCCAAAGAACCGTGCAAAAAGCACTCACCTTCACCACCGATGAAAATGTCCCTTAAGGTAGTTCCCTTTGACATGAGTTCGTGTGGTCCCTTATTGTACGTGCGAATGGTGACATCAACGCTGGAGCAGGAGTCAAAAGGGCCACAGGTGATCTGAGTCTGCTGAGGGTGAATGATGGTTCCATTGCCACAGGCACGCGCAGTGCGCATCGATAGACTGTCACTTCCATTTTCAAAGCCGCCGGTGACATTGAGCCAGTAGAAGTCAAAGCTAAGCCGAGGTCGATGCCAAGCCACAGTGAGATAGTGATTATCGGCAGCCACTAAGTCAAGATTGGTTACGTCGGGTAGATCTGTGAATAAAACACAGAGAAGCTTATTATTACAATCACTTGCGTACGTAGAGACGGGTCTGTTCTTAAAGGGAACACTCAGGTGCGCAGTACGTTTGGATTTACCTCTGTTGCCAAAGCATAGAGGCTTAGATTTGCGTTATACTACCTCTGATTGTCAGTTTTGACTTTCTGTGGCAGACTAGCGTCAAGCGTGAAATTTGATTATTTCTGCACGTGCTGTTAAAGGGTTGGTATTGTCAACAGTGATAACGGCCGTGTTCCCTTAAACAGCGGTCAGCACTGTAAAGTATGATTTGCTGTGCACACTTTCATAAGCTGTAAAGTGGTGCCAAATTTGAATCTGTTTTCATGCCTTTATTGTGCATTGTCCTTACATTTGAGGTAATCTCAGCCTGCCACCTCTACTGCCGGTTGTCTTTGAATGTGGATAAATGTATTACTACTCCCTGACAAATCTTTAAGAAGCTATTATAAATTCGCATCAATCTTTAACTCAATCCTGTCTTTACACTCACGTCTAATTTCCTACTACATAGTGGCCGAATGGTTCACCCACTTTGTAAGAAACTGTGACCATGGGGTTCCTCAAAACAGAGAACTAGTACGCGGTCAGTAGAACCAGTGACATACGTAAACTTTCTTGCGAATTTTACTTGATTGTATTACTAAACTTATCTACCAAATACTGTAGCATCGAAATTGAAGTCAATGACTTTTAAAACTGAAAAAGCCAACAGAGAATGACAAGGTGACCCAAACGAAGAAAATGAAAGCTCGGAAAGCTCGTGTGAGGTGCATTCTCTTTTTCGAACCCATTCTACAGGAATTCGTGGTTTTGTCTGTAGCTCCCACCTCTACATGAGATAAAAGTTCTGAACAACGCCCATTAGCACTTTTTGGAGAGACTAGTTGTTTCCAGCCGAAGTGGTGTGTAGTATCCGAGCGCATTATCAGAAAATCATAATTTTTCTTGTGAACTATCGATGATTGTTTGGTATAATTTCAAGTTATCTTATTTGTCAAAATGGTTTCATGTAAGTCTTATGAAACGCAAGCATGCTGTACTTTCTGACTGATACTCTATAAGTTCGAGGTTACAGTGATAATTTTATGAGCATGTTCGAGGTTCCTTCGATAAGAGGATATGCTTAGAAGCATTGGTGGAATTAATACTAGCATGACATGTCCACTCTGTAGGGGAGACAAAGGAATCTCTTACTGCATAAACTTTTCAAAGACTATAATGACGTAAAGCCTGTACGTTTAAGTGCGAATCAATTCATCTATTTATCAATCTCTCTCTCTCTCTCTCTCCCTCCATATATATATTGTAGCATTGATATTTGGCACAGGCCGGAACGCCAGCTGAAGAAGAGAAGGAAGAGTGTTGTTGCTGCTCGCGCTCGCTGCGCTTGACAGCTGGTCGGTTCTACCGCTACGTTTTCCACAAAGTAAACGTCTCTTCTGCTCACCACTAAAGGTGTACTATCAAGTGGTGGAGAGTGCTGGGTACCTTTTTCCATCCTGGAACTCCGCAACCGAACTCTACCTTCGCCATCAACAATGTCCATCGACGCTGCACAGCAGACGGCTCCTACATCTCCACCTGTCCACTGTCCCGGCGTCCCGAGAGAGCGAGATCCAGACATCTTCAACGGCACCGATGAGCAGGACGTCGAGGACTGGCTCTCTTCGTTCGAACGAGTAAGCGTCAACAACAGGTGGGACGAAAACGACAAACTGGGCCGCGTCCACTTTTACCTCAGAGGAGTAGCAGAGCTCTGGCTCAACAACCACGAAGCCGAGCTTACCGACTGGGCCACTTTCAAGACCACCTTCGCGGACGTGTTTGGCCGACCGACAGTGCGCAAGCTCCGTGCAGAACAGCGCTTGCGGGATCGCGCCCAACTGTCGGGAGAGGGTTTCACGTCCTACATTGAGGACGTCGTAGGCCTCTGCCGTCGCTTTGATCCTGGCATGTCGGAAACCGCCAAGGTAAAACACATTATGAAGGGCATCGAAGACGATGCCTTCCACATGCTGGTGGCTAAAGACCCGCAAACAGTTTCGGAAGTCATCCAACACTGCCAAAGTTTCGATGAGTTGCGAAAACAGCGCATTTCAACGCGACGGCCTACTTTCGACATGACCAGCAAGCCAGCATTGACCGTTGGTGCAATATCTCCAGAACAGACTGTATTGACCCCGCAAATCCAGCAATTTATCCGAGAGGAAGTGGCACGCCAGTTGTCCCTTGCCCCCTTGCTTCCCAGCAATACGCATGGGCTGACCTCGTCACTGCGCCAAACCATCGAAGAGCAAGTCTGCGAGGCACTTCCCCCCACGTACCAGCCACCACCTGTGTCCGCTCCCCTGACTTACGCTGACGTCGCGCGAAGGCAGGTACATGCGCCGTCAAACGTCGTCGACCCTGCCCACCAAACGAACGCCTTCTACGCAACACGCGTACCGGCAGGCTCGCATGTTCCCATTTACCGCCGTCCTTCAACGCTTCCCAACAACCCTTGGCGTACATCGGATAACAGACCTATCTGTTATTACTGTCGTCAGCCTGGCCATGTTGAGCGGTTCTGTCGCCGGCGCGTCCCTCACTCAGGCATTATTGATGGCACCTACGGCTACGCCCCCACAGAACCACCACAGACGCTGCCGTTCCATGCAGCTTCGGACACTTCTCCGCCGAGCCGCCGCGCCTTCAACCCACGCCGATCGCCTTCCCCGCGCCGACGTTCGCCTTCACCAATGCTTCGGCGTGCACCACCTGCCCAAACGGAAAACTGACCATCGCAGTTCCGGAGGCAAGAACTGCGCCACCGTCGAACTCCACAAGGCCTCGTTCTCTACCGAATAATGAAATAACTGTCTTGATTGAAGGTATCCCCGTTCAAGCATTAATAGATACCGGAGCTGCCGTGTCTGTATTGAGTGAAGCATTGTGTCGCAAGTTAAGAAAAGTTACGATTCCGCTTTCTGGTCTCTCCCTTCGTACGGCAACAGCGCATCACGTGAACCCTTCTATGACGTGCACGGCTCGGTTAATCATCCAGGGCGTTCTGTACGTGGTTGAATTTATCGTGTTTCCACACTGCTCACACGACGTCATATTAGGCTGGGACTTCCTTTCCACACATCATGCCGTTGTTGATTGTGCCCGGGCCGAACTAGAATTGTCATCGCTCTCCGACGACGATTATAATAAGCCTTCTATTTCTCGTGTTGTCGTCGCCGCGGAGACTGATATTCCACCTATGTCTTCTGTTATTGTGCCGATCTCGTGCGACCATGCCGCTTTTTCGGACGTCATGTTCACGCCGTCAGAAGACTTCACTTCTCGAAAAAACGTTCTTCTGCCTTTTGCTCTTCTGACGGTCGAAGCCACTTGCGCAAACATTTATGCCACGAATCTCCTTTCTGTACCAGTCACCCTATTCCGTGGCGAATGCATCGGCCGCCTTGAGGACATCGATTGTGTTTGCACCAGTCAACTGCCCTATCAAGCAAAAAGCCTTGAGATCGCCAGTGTTACTTCCGCTCTCACATCCGCCACCTCTTCCCTCGACGTCTTCCTTCCATCGATTGATCCTGACCTTCCTGTTGACCAACGAACTCAACTCTTGACACTTCTCGACCACTTCCGCTCATCGTTCGACTTCAAACAAACCAGTCTGGGCCGAACATCTGCAATTGTCCATCGTATTGACACTGGCACCCACGCACCATTGCGTCAGCGTCCATACCGGGTCTCCCACGCCGAACGCCAAGTTATAGACGATCAAGTGTCTGATATGCTCAATCGTGGCGTTATACAGCCGTCTAACAGTCCGTGGGCCTCCCCGGTGGTACTGGTCAAAAAGAAGGACGGGAGCATCCGATTCTGTGTGGATTACAGGCGCCTTAACAAGATCACGCGCAAAGATGTTTATCCGCTCCCCAGAATTGACGACGCTCTCGACTGTTTGCAAGGTGCAGAATTCTTTTCTTCGCTGGATCTTCGATCGGGATACTGGCAGGTACCCATGGATGAAGCTGACCGCGCCAAGACTGCGTTTGTAACTCCGGACGGCTTGTACGAGTTTAACGTGATGCCGTTCGGCCTTTGTAACGCCCCAGCCACCTTCGAGCGTCTGATGGACAACATACTTCGAGGCCTTAAATGGCAGACGTGTCTTTGCTATTTGGACGACGTCGTCGTTTTTTCAAAAGACTTCGATACCCATCTTCTGCGCCTCGCAAGTGTCCTGCATTGCCTTACACATGCTGGGCTCCAACTAAATTTGAAAAAGTGCCATTTTGCCGCCCGGAAGCTCACCATCTTAGGGCATGTTGTCAGCAAGGACGGCGTTCTACCTGATCCTGGAAAACTCCGTGCTGTCGCCCAGTTTCCGAAGCCATCGACACTTAAGGAACTCCGGAGCTTTATCGGCTTATGTTCATACTTTCGTCGATTTGTCCGTAATTTTGCATCTGTCATGGCCCCTTTAACACGGCTACTTTCTGACACCGAGGGCATTTCGGCGTGGTCTTCCAATTGCGATAAGGCATTCGCGAAACTACGTCAATTGCTGACATCTCCACCGATTCTCCGTCACTTTGATCCTGATGCCCCTACAGAAATACACACCGACGCAAGTGGAGTCGGACTTGGCGCTATTCTTGCTCAACGCAAGTCTGGATACGACGAGTACGTCGTTTCTTATGCCAGTCGCACTCTTACTAGGGCTGAACAGAATTATTCAGTCACAGAAAAAGAATGTCTAGCCATCGTCTGGGCAATCACAAAATTTCGACCCTACGTCTATGGCCGTCCATTTGACGTCGTGACTGATCACCACGCCCTCTGCTGGTTATCGTCACTAAAAGACCCATCTGGCCGTCTCGCTCGTTGGGCGTTACGCCTCCAAGACTATGATATCCGTGTCGTCTACAGGTCAGGCCGCAAACATTCAGATGCCGACGCTCTCTCCCGCTCTCCACTTCCCCATGAACACGGAAGTACTTCTGTATCCAGCCTCGATGCTGTGGCACTTTCGTACGCGGACATGCCCTATGAACAGCGCCAAGACGCTTGGATAGCCTCTATGATAGAGTTACTGTCTCAGCCGTCCCAAGTTACGCCCAATCGTTCACTGCAGCGCACAGCTCGACACTTTACCATCCGCGATGGACTCCTGTACCGTCGCAACTACCTTTCTGACGGCCGCAAGTGGTTGCTTGTGATTCCTCGCCACCTACGTGCCGACATTTGCGACTCTTTTCACGCGGATCCTCAATGCGGCCACGCCGGTGTGATAAAAACGTATGCACGTCTCCGGCTGCGGTACTATTGGCGCGGAATGTACCGCTTTGTCCGACAGTACGTGCGTTCGTGCTCCAAATGTCAACGCCGAAAAAGCCCACCACACATAGCCAATGGACAACTGCAGCCGTTGCCTTGCCCCTCCCGCCCTTTCGACCGCATCGGAATTGACTTGTACGGTCCCCTTCCCTATACGCCTAACGGGAACCGCTGGGTGATTGTCGCCATTGATCACTTGACACGCTATGCTGAAACTGCTGCGCTGCCAGAGGCCACATCACGTGAAGTTGGCTTATTTATCCTTCACAATCTCATTCTACGCCATGGCGCGCCTCGTGAGCTACTCAGTGACCGCGGCCGTACGTTCCTCTCCGAAGCGGTACAAGCCCTTCTTCGCGAATGCAACGTTGTGCATCGGACAACCAGCGCATACCATCCGCAAACGAATGGAATGACCGAACGGTTTAACCGCTCACTGGGCGACATGCTATCCATGTACGTGTCCGCTGATCACACCAACTGGGACCGCATACTGCCCTTTGTAACTTACGCTTACAACAGCGCCACTCAGTCTACGACAGGATTCTCTCCGTTCTTCCTCCTTTACGGGCGCGAACCTTCCTCATTCATGGACACCATTCTCTTGTATCATCCAGACGCTTCGGAATCCACAACTCTATCTGAAGTCGCCACCTATGCAGAAGAATGCAGGCAACTCGCGCGTTCCTTAACCGCACAAGATCAAGCGTACCAGAAGCACCGTCACGACGAAAACCTGTCTTCGCAGTCATACTCGCCTGGCGCCTTGGTATGGCTTCGGGTTCCCTCATCTGTTCCTGGTCTTTCCACCAAGCTACTGCCGAAGTACGAAGGCCCCTACCGAGTCCTACGTCAGGCCTCACCGGTTAACTATATTGTTGAGCCGGTTCAACCATCAACAGACCGACGGCATCGAGGCCGCGAGACTGTTCACGTAGATCGATTGAAGCCGCACTACGACCCACCCGTCGTACCCGTTCCATAGGTCGCCAGGATGGCTCCTTTTCTGAGGGGGAGTGATTTGTAGCATTGATATTTGGCACAGGCCGGAACGCCAGCTGAAGAAGAGAAGGAAGAGTGTTGTTGCTGCTCGCGCTCGCTCCGCTTGACAGCTGGTCGGTTCTACCGCTACGTTTTCCACAAAGTAAACGTCTCTTCTGCTCACCACTAAAGGTGTACTATCAATATATATATGTATATATATATATATACTAGAGAAAAATGGATAGCATGTGGTGTGCATATGAGGAAGCCGCTATGTGGAATCATCAACCATCTTACAAATTCATAATTCATAATATGGCACTTCATAACTATGCCCTGCCTTGTTACAACAGCCTCTGCTATGCAGACAGTCATGACTCTGCATCCCGCTGTATTGTCACACACCATAAGCAGAAGTAAATGAGCAGCATAGTTTCAAAGAAACGCATAGTAGAAACGCATACAGCTGCATAGTAAGAAACGCATATTATTTTTGTCTGAATAAATTTATAAAATACGGCCTAAACGAATTCCATTCATAATAAATAAGATAGCTTTCCTTTTTGTCACGAGCTGGTTTAATTTATAAAACGATATCTAGGCTAAATAATCTCCAAGGCGGTTTGAGTTGATGCATTTGATTGCTTATGATGTTAAAAATGTTTTATATAGTAGGCGCTAATGTAAAAGCCTGGAAGCTTACCAAATAGAGGCGTCCGCATTTCCGCTACCGCTGGACGACTTCTTAAAACATGTTCACCGCATTGCGATCTTGTCACAACCATGATGCAGTACTTGGTGTCGACGCTGCTGTGAAAATTAAGCCAAGTATCGTAGGTCTCTAATTCGGTACAGTTGCTCGTCTTATCCTCTTTGCCACAAGATTCGAACGTGGTGCATATATTCACAGTGTATGCCAGAAATCTTCCGGGAACATTTTCTGATGGCTCCCACTGTAGGCGTGTAAGCGAAGATGATTTTCCGACCAAGGTTATATTCTTCGGAGGATCTGGTTCTGGACAAATGACGTGGAAGCAGCGTAAGGGTTTTCTCATACGCCACACAAAATTCCTAACGACATTCTTAGAATGCTTGAACAAATCAAATGATTGTTTAACCCATGCTTCTATTTCGAGACAAGGACTAAGTTTCAAGTCATCAATATCATTCTGTTCCACTTGAGAATAGAGTTTCAAAAATGTGGACAAACTTTAGAAAACCTACAGGATAGTGCATGTTTTGTACGTTTCCTAAACTGTGTCTGTGTCCTGGTTAGTGCAGCAACGACAGAAAGATGAATGCATCACAACTGGATCAATATTAGGCGCTAAAGAAATTACTTCTAGCATCCTTTAGCGAGTGTATGCTAGCTCAGAATGGAGATTGAAATGCCATTCTGTGTATGATCAATGTGATCAGACATAATAATAATAATAATAATAATAATAATAATAATAATAATAATAATAATAATAATAATAATAATAATAATAATAATAATAATAATAATAATAATAATAATAATAATAATAATAATAATAATAAATATTAAATAGTAAAGGATGACAAGGAAAGCATAGGAGATATATTAGAATTAAATTAATGCAAGTATGAAGAAAGATAACTTGCCTTCAGTGGGATTTGAACCTGCGACCTTTAATATTGCAGTTTCAGACCAATGGCAAGTTATCTTTTTGTTCACTTTACTTTCTGCACACTCGTATTACGATTACTCCTATACTCGGCGACAACTTTTCTTGGAACTGAAAGGAAAGCTACGGAGGTGGAACTTCTGCTCATGTAGCACAACGCGAGGTAGTTTGTTTTGGTGCACGTCTCGTAACGCTATGGAGAGTGACGGGGGTGCACCATCAGCGTTTTATGTAGATGCAGACGCCGCTTAGCGTTTGAGGTGCACGTAAAATGACGGGACTTTTTCACACGTTCATAAACGCGAAGTCACGACAGATAAATTAAAAGAATTACGAATATCTTAGTGGTGTGAGCAAAAGTACCTAGTGCAAGCTGCGTTCTGTCTAAAATAGCTACACGTAGAAAATAAAGGAGGAACATTTATATTTCCTCACGCAAACTTCTTGCTTTGCGGGGACTTTAATTACCCTGATATTGACTGGGATAACTTGTGTGCTAATTCACGACAATCCAGAGATTTCCTCGAACTGTGTCTCCTTTTCAACTTATCGCACTCAGTCACAATGCCAACTCGTGGCACAACCACTCTTGATCTTGTTCTTGTCTCCAACCTAGATTTAATTCAGTCAGTGTCATGCATTCCCGGTCTGAGTGACCATAATGTTGTATAGTTTTCATTGTCAATTGCCTTACCTTCGTGAAGACCTTCGAAAAAATTAATACACGACTTTAACAACGCCAACTTTTCGACGATTAACTCAGAACTTAATACATTTTTGGTCTCCTTCACCCTGTCTGCTTCTACCCGAACAGTTGACCAAAACTGGTTATTGTTCAAGCGGAAATTATTAACCCTTATCGATAACCACGTCCCCCTTATTCGTGTTCCAGGCGATGCTCAGCGACCCTGGTATTCTAATTTCCTAAAGAAACTATCTCAAAAGAAAAAGCGTCTTTTTCGCGCTGCTAAAAACTTTGAGTCAATATCAAAATGGAACAAATATTTCGCATGCCTTCGTGAATACACTCACTTGTTGAAGCGCTCCAAAAAGAAATTTTTTCATGATGACTTGCTTAACATTGCCCGGACTAATCCAAAGAAGTTTTGGAAACTTCTCAACCCTAAAAATAACACGCACAATATATCCTTAACCAACTTCGATGGTTCCCACGTTCCTCTCCCACAGCGGGCGGACGTTATGAATACTTACTTCACTTCAGTCTTCACTTCTGAACCACTTCATAGTATTCCAGTCATGCCGAGATCTAATTTTTCACAAATGCCGCCCATTGACATTACCTCCGAAGGCATCAGCAATCTGATAAAGAAATTAAAAATATCCAGCTCCCCCGGACCTGACAATATTCCTGCCAAAGTTTTAAAGGCTACTAATAGCATTTCTAGCAAATTTTCGGAGATAATTTTTAAACAGTCCCTTTCTGAAGGTTTCATCCCAGATGATTGGAAACTTGGGAAGGTTGTACCAGTTTTCAAGTCTGGCAAGCGATCTGACCCATATAACTATCGCCCCATTTCACTAACGTGCATCGCTTGCAAACTTATGGAACACAATATATTCACATGTTGCTCGTCACCTCGATGATCACTCTTTCTTTTTTCATAAGCAGCATGGTTTTCGTTCAGGGCTCTCATGCGAAACTCAACTTTTTGAATTTACGACTGATCTTCATCTCAACCTTGATTCGTCATTTCAGACTGATGTTATTTTTGTCGACTTTTCAAAAGCCTTCGATCTCGTCCCTCACCAACGACTAATCAACAACCTTTCTTCACTTTCCCTCGATCCCCTGACCTTATCATGGATTAAGTGCTTCTTAACCCACCGGTCGCAATTCACTGTTATCGGTGGTGCCCATTCTGATACTACTCCAGTAATCTCTGGCGTCCCTCAGGGCTCGGTTCTCGGCCCGCTCCTCTTTTTAATCTACGTAAAAGACCTTCCTTCCGGCATTTCATCAACGGTTCGGCTTTTTGCTGACGATTGCGTCATCTACCGTCGTATATCAACTCCCGAAGATCAGCTAATACTACAGCAAGATTTACACATCATTGATAACTGGTGCGCCCAGTGGATGATGAGGCCGAATACTTCCAAATGTAAGTTCATGCCTGTCTCACGAAAACACACTAACGTCATCCATCCGTATTCATTAAACTCAACAGTGTTATCCCAAGTGAATTCTTACCGATACCTGGGCGTTGTAATTACAAGCAGACTAACCTGGACCGAGCATATTACCAAACTAGCTGCCGATGCCTCAAAAACTCTTGGCTATCTTAGGAGATCATTGTCATTATCACCTGCAAGCCTTCGCAAATTGGCCTTTGAAACTTTTGTTCGTACTAAAATGGAATACGCATCTGCAATTTGGAGCCCTCATCAGATATACCTAATTAACATTCTTTAATCCGTCCAAAATCGTGCCGTCAGATTCATCTCCGTAAATTACGACAAACGAGCAAGCATCAGTCAAATCAAATCATCCTTCGGTCTCCCCGTTTTGTCAGCTCGACGCAAAATTTCACGTCTTTGTCTCTTTCACAAACTTTACTACAGCTTTCCTCACCTACATGGCTCACTTTTACTTCCGCCTATCCGAACATCTCGTCGCCTATTTAATTCCCTGAGTATCCAACGTCTGTTTGGTTCTACTAACGCTTTTAATAAATCATGTCTTCTTACGGCTAGCGATGAGTGGAACGGTTTGACGGATGCTACTGTCAGCGAAAAAGTTGCTTTTAAATTTAGAGATTTATTACTAGCTACCCTTGACTCTTAATCGCTGTTTGTCTTTCTTTGTTGTTTGTTCTCTGCCGCCTGTATATTTTGGACCGCGAATTGACTGTTGAATATTTCATTTGACATGCTCTGTTTTCTTTTTGTTTTTTGTTGCTACCTGTATGTTTTAGTAATTCAAAAACTGTAACCATGAACTGCATTTTCATTGAAATTTGTACTTGCATTGTTCCCCCCCACCTTATGAGACCCTTAAGGGCCCTGAGAGAGGCCCTTAAGGGTAAAATAAATGATGATGATGATGATGATGATGATGATGATGATTTCACATTGAAAATACGCGTGCCACTTTGGAAGTACAATCGCTGGTAGTGGAAATCACGTAATTTAGGTCGGTAGCTTTCCCTTCAGGGC
This sequence comes from Rhipicephalus microplus, assembly GCF_013339725.1. NCBI lineage: Eukaryota > Metazoa > Arthropoda > Arachnida > Ixodida > Ixodidae > Rhipicephalus > Rhipicephalus microplus. The sequence goes on from NC_051167.1 coordinate 187,135,663, forward strand.
CAAGGAATGTTGTCACCGAGTATAATACTATTTCCTATACTTTCCTTGCCATCTTTGTGTGTTAGTTTTCATGATTACTGTGTCTAACAAAGAAAAGGAGCTGTTAAATTGTAGAGCAATGTGGTTGGCACTTGTTGCTACTCAAGAAAACGGCATTCTTAACAGTAACTTACATTCATGCTTTTTGTGTATGTGAGTAGCCTATCTTTTAAAGCAGCCACCATGGTTATCTAGTGTTTATGAGGCTCGAAGCCTGAAAAAGCGAAATGCTGGAGCCCCGTCAGCCTAAACTTAGGTCTCGTTAAATAGCAATAAACAATCAACATTTCAGAAGCTTTTCGCTATGCCCCCTTTCTTCATCCTATTGTGGATTGAAGGCGCAATACTTTACCAAGTAAATACTAAACAGTTTCTTGCAGGCAACCAAAATCTATTTATGTCGATGCAAACTTTCGACCATTAGGATATCAAAACTATCTTTTTTAAGTGAAAAAAGTGGTATATTCAGAAGCACTTCACACGCCATTGAAGTCATAATCACCTTCACCGGGGATAAAGATTCCTTGGAGGCGAACTCCACGAGATGTATGCTCTGGTGGTCCGTTTCTGTGCGTACCTAGTGTGATGTCGACTCTGGCACAAGCCTTCAGGCTTGTACACGTAAGCTGGGTCATGTGAGGGTGCAGAATTGTGCCGTTTGCACAATATCCAGGGGTCACCTTTTCACCACTACTGCGCTGATCCACTTCTTCATCAATGGAGACCCAGTAGTAATCGAAGCGAGCGTCAGGTTTTCTCCAAGCAACTGTTACGGAGCTATCCACCGCAGAAAGCAATCTGAAGTTGCTTACATCGGGCAGATCTGAAAAAAAAAAGACGGAAGCTGTGGTGTATGACATTTGCGATTAGTCATGATAAGGACTATCAAAGTTACCTAAATCCAGAGAATAAGCATAATATCAAGTAATGCGGGCAATGAACGGGTAATAGATGCTATACAGGAAGTGTATTCTTTGTTGTTGTAGTGAGAGGTTCGTCACACCAATCGCTATAAAGTTGTTATAAGGAGAATTTGTTTCAAGGGAAAAAAAAAAAGGATGCCTTGTATAATGGCTCTATCACCTGGAAATTTGAGACACTTGGCAAAAAGCGACCACGAGACCCAAGAATGTCGCCATTTGTGCCTCATGTATAATTTGGTGAATACTTTGGCGATATTGAGGTTGTTGATGATGACGAATCATGACCGAGCCCTCTGGAATTGTTGGGGGACAATAAGCCGCCTACTTGTAGTTGAACACATACGGCGCGACACTTCGTACAGCAGGGACGAGTCTGCGATGCATTCTTAGCATAACTGCGCACATTATTTTCTGTTGAAAAGTACAAACTTCAGCGCAATTTTCAAGCATGTAAGAAGTGCGGCAGCGTCTCTAATAATGTCATCTAACATTCTCGTCTGTCTAACTGTAAGAATTGTTTTTCGTTAAGAGCAGTTGTTAGCAAATGCCCATCCGAATCGGTAGAAGCATGACAAAAAGCATATAATTACTTTTGTTCTCAAGATATGGCTTTGAAATTCAAGGACTTTTGTGACAAAGCACAGCTCCAATGCAGTGGTATCCACTGGATATGAAAGGTATCTTTTTACTACGTTTATAGAGCAAAGTTTGCATTAACTTTGTGCTCTGTGTTGTATATTATGCTGTTGTAGGAGACTGCGCAAGCTATTTCGATTGCAATGAATACGGACTAAATGAAAATTATAGTTTTAGTAAATACCACGAAAGGAAAAATACACTCCCGTAGTCCTTAGGCAGGACAGTTGACTGCTACAGAGAACAGTCGTGTATGACAAGAAAATGAACTTTATTTCTTGTTTTTTTCTTATTGTGAGAGATAGCTACGACTTACACTTCAGGGTATTATTGTCCCCGAATCCGGTTTTTTTAAATTAGTCCATGCCCCCTTACATGCAACTTCCCAGCTGCCAATCTTTCGCTGCTCGATCTTTTCTCCTAAGTAGTGGTGGGAACTTCATAGCCGTGAAGGACGTGGACGCTTTGAAAAACTTAAGGCTCATTCACAAGTAGTACTAGCACAGGTCAGACAGTTTGCGATGGACCATAGAAAAACGAGCTGCAGCGAAAAATGATTGTTGCGGTGGGGTTATAGAGAGATAGAGAAAAAATATCGAGAAGGTAGGGAGGAACCAGAGTGGTGTGATTTTAGTTTGATTAAAAGAATATACCATCGTATACTTCGGAAACTGGCTTGAATTGGTGAGCCTAAAACGATCAAGTTTGTGAAGCAGGACTACCGAACGTTTGCCGAATACCGTTTTGCGACAAAGAAAACGCTGGCCGCATGGAGCTAAACAGAACCGAAAGGAGAATGTTTAGACAAATCCGTGTATTATCCATGGTGGCTGAAGCGTCACACGTCGCAACTACCATAGACACTAACGGAAGAGTTTTCTGTTGTGTATATATAGTAAACTCTGTGGTTGCATGGTCTTGCAAAATACGCTGAAAAATATGATGAAGCTTCATGTGATATAATTGGTTCAGAGCAGGGTCAGGCACCTTTTGAATGAAGTGGATGGCAAAAAATATTACTCGGGGATGGGCGGGGGCCTCGGAAGGCAAAAATAAAAATAAAATAGGTGAACTGATGACATTAAACCGAACGGAAACAGAAATAATGTGTTTTTAAAACTGGAATGGCTTGATAGCAAAATGATGGCTTTGTTTAATACCGCAATATATTTGCTCATTATCAAAAGAGTTTCTTTTTAGTGGAGAGAGGAAGTTGCAGTTGTGATGGAACTTTGACAGTCCAGATATCAAGGCACAAGGAAAGTGAGAAAGTGTTGTGACGTCATGCCAGGGGCCACATAATAGTGCCCACAAGGCCACAGGTTGCTGACTCCTGGGTTCAGAGGAATAAGAATGAAGTCACGTGACTGAAACGTGGAGCAACGAGAGACTGAGTCGAAGCAACCGCTTTGCAACCAAAGCAGGGACCGTTTGCTATTAGACCGTTCGCTATTAGGAACTGTTTGTTGCCAACTTAGTCGCACAGTCGGCTGTTGTGTCAGGTGTGAACCAGCTATACGTCTATATACTGCAAAAATCATTACGAGATGCTTACCAAATATAGGGGTCCGTACTTGTGCCGCCATCTGACGGCTGGTGATTCTGTCCACCCCACAGCGTATCGTTGCCGCAATCAGTATGCAGTACGAGGTGTCCGCTTTGCTGTCAAACACTGTCCACATTTTTGTCGTGGTCTGCTCCGCACAATCGCTCATTTTTTCAGCTGGGTCGCATGACCCGAATGTGCTGCATACATTGACACTGTATGACACTATGGTACCAAACACTTTGTCTGGCGGACCCCAGCGCAGCGTGCTCCGTAACGGTGATTCGGGGATCATCGTAACGTTTGTTGGCGGGCTCGGATCTGAAATAGAAGGAAGGGATAAAAGATCTTTGTTTATTTATCAAGGTATGAATATTTTTGGCACAATATTTAAACAAACACGAATATAAAACGAAACAACACGACCGAGCTTGTGATCTTAGCGGTACACTAATTATTTGATTGTTCCGCGCATTGCAATGGTGTGCATTAAAAAGATACTTAGATTAAGTTGATTCGCAGTTTTCATACAAAGCTACTCTTGAATTTTTACTTGGAGAAATGAAAGAAGGCTATGCATTATCACGATAATTAGCAACAAGAGTTGAAGTATGTTGATATCTTAAGCGCCAACACCCACTGTTAACCATATATAGCTGATCGCAATACTGTTTCTTAGCGCTTTCCTGTGCAATGCTACAGTCTTGAGGGTAGAATAAATGAAATGAAATTGCAAACATTACCACATCCTGTCTGTGTGTGTGTATTCTACATTTGAAAAAAATCACTCTTCAACAAGTGAAAGATGTGAAAACGAATAAAGTTATTGTCAAAGTGAACAAAGATATGCCTAGTGACAACACCTGACTCTTATAAATGCGATGTTGAGGTTTGATTTTCAACGGTTTTCCTCTAAAAAAATGCCGAACCCCTGGAATAATTTGTTCCATGTTTCGAGCTGAAGGAAATAGCCCCGAATCTTTTTCAAGTATGAAGCTTGTCCTCGCCTTTTAACAAACTAGGCCCGAACAATTCAGTTCTTATGAGACATCTTCAACTCACAACGTTAAATTACACACAACAACACATTCTTCTTAGGCTATGTAAACTTCTATACATACGAGAATTTCTAGCTATTATTAGGGCAAATAAAGGAACTAAATCCCATTAAGATGAAATAGGCGTGATCAGCCAAAATTATTAAGGATATTTCTACTCTCTGTGGGATGATAATATTATGAGTAAAGCTTGAGATGTGTAAGTTAGCAACATGTTAGCAAACATATATTACAGTCGAACCGGACTAGATAGAACTCGGGTAAATAGAAGTATCTTTCATATCAAACAATTGGTAACGAGGCAATGCTTTGACCTTAATGCCTAGAAAAAATGTACAACATCGAGCAAAAATATCTAGAGGACATCTTATATAGAATGCCAGTAACGTAAAATACCAGAAGAAGTTGGCTTTCGCTGACAAATATTTGGTGTTTTCTCGTGTAAGTGTACTTTTCCACAAGCATCTGGTCCGTGCTGCGGGGTCGGCGTTTGTTTTTACGCTCGTTTTGCTAACGCGATGCAGGCCTTAAATCCAGAACTTGCTGTTATCCACAAAACTTGCGGTACTCAGTTCAGCCAAAAGTGGAGAAGGCTCACGTAGCCGCTGCGCACAGTATCCCAAGAAGCCCACTGTGAACAATATTGGAGAAACGAAAACGGCGTTAAGGCGAAAAGCTTGCCATGTAGGTACTGGTTAATCATGAAGTGCAGCACAAATGACAAGAGACGGTAAATTGCAGAGCAGTGCCTGTCCTGTTCCGTGTTCTACCGTCCCTGTTCTGCATCTACGTCTTTTACATCGTCAAATAAGAGAGCAGAAGTTACCGTAGGGTCAAAATGCAGGCTTCTGGTACCCGACGAGTGCGCACAGCTACTTGGGCACATTTTGAAGCACTATGTACATTTACATCCTATTTTTTGGTTGAACTCGCCCCTGCCAAGTACTATGCCTCAGCAAGGTCAAACCACAAAAAAATATACATACATACATATATATATATATATATATATATATATATATATATATATATATATATATATATATATATATATATATATATATATATATATATATATATATATATATATATATATATATATATATACATAAAGCCACGTATTGACGACTAGCCATGTTTCCTAAATTAGCGTGACGCAGTTCCGTGAAGCAAAGCTGAGCCTATAAATTCGTCCATGAAATGCAACAATTTCATTTAAATTTCAATATAGAATCATTCAATATAATAATTTCCCGCTTTTTTTGAGCTCGATATTTGCGATTACGACTGTGCTTCTATTTTTTTTCCTCGGAAGTTGATCTTACACATAGTCCAACTAATATACTTTTTGCATAAGAAACATTAGGAATACGCATACCTAATTTATGGTATAATGTCAATGATTTAATATATAATTGTTCAAGAACTTGGTATTACTGCTCTGTGTGTGGTTTTTTCGCAACAATGCTTTCTTTTTAACGTTTGATATGAATATGATAAATTCACTATTGATTCTATTCACCAGCCTTGCAATGCCACTCATAAGGTAAACAACACTGGTTCAATCCAGTGATGACCCTGCTGTATTATAGCACTAATTCTGTGGTTAGCGTAGCGTTGATGACTTTCTTGCGTAGGCACCGGCGTAGCTTTAGCTCCTACACCGAATATAAACCCAGAACCGTGAAACATGGGGAAGTTCATAGCTCGGGCAACTTAGCCCTTCTCTCGGCAATCAAAAGCTCGCCGAGGCGGTGGCGCTGTCTCTTGGGCGGCGCGCGTATCAGCCGAATATTTCAGAAGCCTTTTTTCGCAATTGTAGGTGAATTATCACGATTAAGTATGGGTTTTTTTTTTCGGTAGCATCTAATGCTTTTGACCTTGTAGCTTGTACTACACCGTTTGAGCATCGATATCCTTTGTCTGGCTTGTATTGACTACAACGCGGCCACGTTACAGGAAAAAAATGAATAAAAGACGAACCGGGCTGCTAAAGAGCTACGCACTTAGAAGGTCCCCATGTTTAATAATGGCTGTTGGCATTTATAGTCAGAATTTATACGGCTTACCTTCAGCGGGGATGAAGATGTCTTTTAATGTCAGTCCAGGAGACCTGTGCTCTGGTGGTCCGTTGAAGTGAGTATGAACGGTGCATGACAAGAAGGTACACGGCTCGAAGGGACCACAGGTCACTTCCGTCTGGTCAGGACGAATGATGGTTCCGTTGGCGCACAAACGGTGCCACTGCTGGGAATTCCTCGTAGATCTGGCTTGGTCTTCGGTTACCTCGACAGAGTAGTAGTCGAAGCGCCTCTTGGGGCGCTGCCAGGATAAGGTAACGTAGCCACTCTTGACAGCTAGCACTGCTAGCTTAGACACGTCCGGAAGTCCTGCATTGAACATTCCAAACTTTAGATAATTTTCAGTGAAAATCATGTCACCACAAATAATTTCATGGCAGCAGAAGCATTTGTGGAACCTCATAAGGCAAGAAATAATTCCCGGGCGTCCTAAGTATCTTGCCCACAACTCGCTTTAAGTTATTTTTGATATTATTATTTCATCCCGTGAATCTTCACGCAACCGCTATGGTCAAGATTTATAATATACGAGAGCAAAGTTTAGTTGTAGACAACTCAATAGACTAACAGAGAGAAAGCTCTTGGTTGAAAGGCAAAATATTTATCCATCATGCATTCCGTTACATGCCACTCGTCGGCGTCACCCAAAGGAGGGAAAATTAGGCCTTAAGATAAAATGGACCAATAAATGTGTAAATAAATAAAACAAGGTCGCAAAGAAATAAATGCCAAAAAGTATTGTTTTATGTTAAATGATCGGGGCATTGAATACAGCGACTAAATGGGCATGCAGGTAACAGCATTGTTTTTGCTTTTGAAAACAAAGGGGCAAGGAAATGCAAACAACGGGAGGTTCCCACTAACGGCAGTTTTTGGGCACTCTCCCTGTCGAACCCAGGACAGCGTCCTGTACTTTGTCTGACGTGGCGCAGACAGGCTCCCACTGCTTCTCAATATTTAATACTTTTCGTAGAGACGGAAGAGGAACTAGCTTAGTTAAGTTAGCTTATGCCTCCGATGATTCAATTGGGTCACAAAAAGATGAAAAGCAATACTTAGTAATTGGTTTGAGTAAATGCGCACTGCGTCAGTATACACTCTGGTGGACAGATGCTTCAATTACTTCTCATGTCTTTCAAGTGTACTTCCACTTTCTATAGAGACTGCATACGTATTCTAAACAGGCTCATTAAAAGAGTATGCATTTACAACGTCATATCCGTGACGGACATACGTCAGCACAGCCGCGGTGGACCACGGAATAAAACACTTTCACGTTAAAATAGATAACACGCTTAATGACGTCACATTGTTTTCGTCTACGTACTGCGCAGCCTATTCTACATATAGTGCAAAATATCTCACCGAATAGCGGCGTTCTCACTTCCTGTGACGCTGTTGGGCCGGCCAGTGCCTTCTCACCACACCGCGCGCTTGCCGAGACGAAGACGCAGTACGAGGTGTCTTCGACACTGCCGAACTCCATCCACGCATCTGAAACCTCCCGCTCAACGCAGCCTGCCAATTTTTCCTTCTCGTCACAAGTTGTCGACTTCTTGCACACCTTCACTTTGTAGACGCCCAGAGTGCCGTCGAAACTCGCTGGTGGTTCCCACAAAATGCGTGTCGTGGGCGGAGCCTTAGCAACCATGGCGATGCTCCGTGGTTCACCCGGATCTGATGGGAAAGCACACATGAGAAATCGTGGTTCATTGATGCAACCGGTTATTTTTTTCCATTCGGTTATCGTACATGTCCACATGCGACTCCTGCCGAATCGAAAAGAAAATTGAACTCATCCTGTGCAGCTGCGGTCGCTATGACACTGTGCAATGCGTAAAAGGGAGACCTCCAAGCCAATTTGACTCGAGACATTTTCAGGATTCTAGGACCACGGAGACACACATGCCTTGAAGGTGCAGTAGGCAACCTGCAGACTTCATGTGCTCAACCATGTACGCGCGCAATTATGTTAATGTATCTATTGTACTTTGGGCTTCTTTTCACCCTTTTTCTCTTGCCCTAGTGGAGAATAGCTAACCGGGCGTGAGCATGGCTATCTTATTCAAATTCTCTTGCGTCTCTCGCCCTCTCTTTCACACAGTAGCGGTGGTCGTGGTCACAGTGTAGATTATATATATATATATATATATCAAATTTAACAGACAATAACGCCAAGAAATGAATAGGGGAAGTTATTCAACCCAATTGTGTGTACATGTGAAGAAAAAAAATTGGTGAAAAGATAACTTGCCGTGAGCAGAAACCTAACCTGCTACTCGTAATAAGTTCACGTGCTATGTGACGCCAAACAGGCTCATAAAGAGTGTGCCACACTCCTTGCCATGTCTATAGGTGGCGCTAACTGACACTCCCACGTTCAAGTTCACATATAAACCCAATGAAGTAGCTGGGGGGATAGCCGCCGTGGTAGCTCAGTGGTAGAGCATCGAATGCATTATTCAAAGGACGCAGGTTCGGTTCCTTCTCACGGCAAGTTATCTTTTCACACACTTTTCTTTCTTCATATTTACATTACATTTGGGTCGAATAACTTCCCCTATACATTCCTTGCCATTATTGTCTGTTAGACCTCATTATTTTTGTGTCAAAACACGGAAAAAACGAGCCCTTAAGAATACACTTCTTTACCTTTTTCATTAACGAGGGCTTCGTACTAGCGCACTTGGTGCCATTAGGTTGTATACGAGGTACCTATTGGTCAGCTGCCAGCTCACAATAAGTTCACGTGCTAGGTGACGCCAAACAGGCTCACAAAGAGTGTGCCACACTCACCGCCATGGCTACAGGTGGCGCTAACTGACACTGCCACGTTTAAATTCACATATAAACCAATAACGTGGCTTGGCGGATAGCCGCCGTAGTGGCTCAGTGGTAAAGCATCGAACGCGCATCGAACATTCAAAGGTCGCATGTTCGGTTCCTGCTCACGGCAAGTTATCTTTTCTCTCACTTTTTCTTCTTCACATTTACATTACAATTGGGTCTAATGAATTCCCCTAAATATTATTTGGCATTATTGTCTGTTAGATCTCATTAAAATGTGCCAAAACACGTAAAAAACGAGCCCTTAAGAAACATAATCATGTCTTGACTAGCACGTCATATTCGTCAAACCATCTTACCCTCCCATGCTAATTTTGGATCATGCCAAGTTAAGGGGTCGTCACGAAAGCACACAGATGTAAGCATACAGATAGATAGAGCACACATATAGATAAATAGATAGATAGATAGATAGATAGATAGATAGATAGATAGATAGATAGATAGATAGATAGATAGATAGATAGAGCACACAAATAGATAGATAGATAGAGCGCATAGATAGATAGATAGATAGAGCTCACAGCTAGAGCACACAGCTAGATAGAGCACACAGATAGATAGAGCACACAGATAGAGCACACAGATAAATAGAGCACACAGATAGACAGATAGATAGATAGAGCACACAGATAGATAGAGCACTCAGACAGATAGGTAGATAGAGCACACAGATAGACAGATAGATAGAGCACACAGATAGATAGAGCACACACATAGATAGATAGATAGATCTATATGTAGATAGATAGATAGATAAAGCACACAGATAGATAGATAGATAGATAGATAGATAGATAGATAGATAGAGCACACAGATAGAGCACACAGATAGACAGATAGATACATAGAGCACGCAGATAGATAGAGCACACAGATAGATAGAGCACTCAGACAGATAGGTAGAGAGAGCACACAGATAGACAGATAGATAGATAGAGCACACAGATAAATAGAGCACACACATAGATAGATAGATAGATAGAGCACACAGAAAGAGCACACAGATAGATAGATAGATAGATAGATAGATAGATAGATAGATAGAGCACACAGATAAATAGAGCACACACATAGAGCACTAAGATGGACAGATAGATAGATAGAGCACAGATAGACAGATCGATAGATAGAGCACATAGATAGACAGATAGATAGATAGAGCACACAGATAGATTGAGCACACACATAAATAGACCACACAGCTAGATAGATAGATAGATAGATAGATAGATAGATAGATAGATAGATAGATAGATAGATAGATAGATAGATAGAGCACACAGATTGATCACACAGATAGATAGATAAATAGATATATAGATAGATAGATAGATAGATAGATAGATAGATAGATAGATAGATAGATAGATAGATAGATAGATAGATAGATAGATAGATAGATAGATAGATAGATAGATAGACGCCAAAACAGACATGTGCTTGCAGTGCGCAAAAAAATGCTCCACGTTTAAAAAATACTCAAACTTTCTCGACCTCAATGAAATTCGGACACCAATTTTAGAAACTTGCATCTCAAAAATGTCCATTAAAGAACACGAACGTACTTGCTGATAGGAACGCTTAAGTGGGCGTTTAGGCGTGTTGGTATGACTAGGCGGTTACAAAAACAGCGCTGAGTTACAACGAAGTTCATTGTTTAACACACATAACATATATCTGCGTTGTGCCAAATCAAAGAAAGACCGAATAACACCGAAGAATGATAAAAGCCATGATAAACTACGATAAAAAGCAGAAACTATCAGCAGCATCACTGCTAACCGTGCGCAATACGGCTGCAATGATCTCCCAAATAATGAGACAAATAAACATCATTCACATGATAATCGAAAAAAGCTAATATTATGCTAACGGACTCGGTGAGTTGATTACATTAAGATCACTAACACTCAGGTCCAGCTGCGAGTCGGAGTGTGAGTGATTTGATTGATTGTTTTGATTGGAGTGATCTGATTGATTTATTGAAACGTCAGTGAGTGTGAACCCGAGTGAGCTCGAATAAAAAAAACATTTAGTGATTATAAAAATTAATCAGTCCGGTTTAGAAAAGTTTTGGTGAGTCCGAGTTTGAACGAACCCTGAGAAAAAGTTCATCTTTGTAGAGAGTAGGCCTGTGCAGAAACATGAATACACTAGACCACCAAAGATTACTTCTAGATAGGTGCCCTTGCAGGCGAATGCGGAAAAGTCAGTTACTCTCAAAACGAGTTCACCAACCAAATACCGGCGCTTTACTAACCTTGGCCATTGATGAAAACGTCTTTCAGTGTAGTTCCCATCGATGTGCGTTCTGGCGGGCCTTTGCTGAACGTGCGAACAGTGATACTGACGCTGGAGCAGGCTTCGTAAGGGCCACAGGTTACTTGCGTCTTCTGAGCGCTAATGATGGTGCCGTTCCCACAGGATCCGGGATGATCTTTTAGTAGAGCGTCAGATCTGTAACTATTTCCGATGATGACATCCAGCAAGTAAAAGTCAAAGTTGTCCTGAGGTCGATCCCAGACAACGGTGATGAAGCGATTATCGGCTCCCAATAAGTGGAGGTTGGTGACGTCAACTGCGGCTGTAACGTGAATAAGTATCTCACGATAACGACAATATTACCGATGCATGCGTTCAACAAAGTTGCATGCGTGTCTCAATTTAGAATATAACACAACAGGCTTCATCGAATCGATAGTAGACGTCATACAGGTTCCCAAAATCAACTAGAGGGAACTCTGGCGCTGCGATCGTTCAGCCACCGTGAAAATGATGGGTAGTAGACGAATTTGACGAAATCTTTGTGCTTGAAGCCTTGAACGCCATTGTGGCTTTGTTCATTCTTGTGTTTTCGTTTCGTTTTTGTTTTGGTGTTTTGGATAAAAGATTGGATTATCGTGAACTTCACAAACCACTTTGAATTGGTGTGCCTAAAAGGATCTATCTATCTATCTATCTATCTATCTATCTATCTATCTATCTATCTATCTATCTATCTATCTATCTATCTATCTATCTATCTATCTATCTATCTATCTATCTATCTATCTATCCTCTTACATCTGGGTGCTCTAGTGATCACCCCCTTACCACGGTGTGAACAAAAATTAGTAAGGGAGGGAAAGAGGGTTTGACGAAAATGACGTGGTGGTCAGGAAACGAATAATGCAACAATCCCGTCACGTACGTCCTCAAGCACTTTGCGCCAGACAGTGGCACATACCCGCTGACAGGTGTGTGTCACTGGTATGCGGGTATTTGCCCCAATTGATCGACACTCAGTATCTACCAAAGAACGGCGAAAACACACATGTGTAATGTTAACGCACGAGCGTCAAGAATAAACGCGACACGGGCAGCGTTGACCGGACGAGTGCAAAGAATACAAGTGAGAGTTCCAACAGAATTCGAACCGCAGCCTTCTGTGTGCCAATGAAGCACTCTACCATAAAGCCGCACCAGGTCTCGGAAATTGTTTGAAAATAGACCCTAATGATCGTGAAACGCCAAATGTGCTTGCAGTGCTGGCTACGTAAATTTATAAACATCACGTATCGCCACGCTTCTTTCCGAAACTTTGCTACCAGCCTATTACACGAGCAAGTGCGGCATTGCGCAAACAGCGCCGAATGACCCAGACACATCGAAATCACCTTCGATTCTTCCGTTGTGATTGCGCGCAAAAGGCGAACAGTACAGTTTTTTTCCTGGGACATATTTGGCAGCTATAGCGATAGCACTGGAACATTCGACGGCCCATGTACGAATGCCAACGCGCTTGACCGCTTGTCAAATGATCTGCGGCTGACGTTCAATTCAGCGTAATCACTGCTTGTGTGTATCGCTTTAACACGAGCGTCCGTTTACCAGAAAAAAGGCTCGGGAAAATAAACAGTTTCGTTTCAGAACATACAGAAAATACAGACAACTTACTGCCTTCGACATCGTCACGACCACGTGACATTATGCACTCGTCTGATATGTCACGCCGGGTTAATACCAATTGTATTTTTTTATTTATTTACTTATCATAGTACCAACAGCGCCGAAAGGCATTACAGTGCGGGGGGGGGGGGTAAGAATACAAAATTTACACACTGAATACAGATAATCACACTTCTACAACACAACAATATTGATATGTGGGGTTTAACGTCTCAAAACCACTATATGATTATGAGAGACGCCGTAGTGGAGGGCTCCGGAAATTTAGACTACCTGGGGTTCTTCAAACAACACAACAATAACGCAATTCGTTGTGAACTATACGTAGCGGCACGTGGAGTAGACAATACAAAGCAGCTTCACAGTACCGTTTCGTCCTTACACTCAATCACGAGTACACTACTCTAGACCCTGTAGTAATCTTAAAATACTTCATGTGAAGTAACCTGTGCTACTTCTGAAGGCAACCTATTCTACCGCGATTTCGTCTTGGCAAAAAATGTCATTTTACTCAGACAGTTAAGTGGTGTCCGCTGAACTTCTGTAGGTGTGCCCAGGGCTACTATTCTCGGTAGCACAGGTGGTACATATCGGCTTGTCGTTTCTAGTGTTGCAACCCAAGTTGATATTGGCACCACTACGCAACTGTAAACAACTGGTTACATAAATCATATACGACTGTTTAGGATAAGTCTGTCAGTACAATTTTTGTACTGACAGACTATCGCTATCCGAGAGGCAATAAGGTTAATTTCGGAGAGCGACCTCGAGCCTGGACGATTTTCTGTGATGCCAAATCCGCTTTGCAAACCATTAATTGGATCATGAAGCAAGGTCCGTATTACAGCTTGGCAATAGAAATCACAGAACTTATTCTGGTTGCTTCAACAAGTGGCCATCTTATAACTTTCCAGTGGATTCCCGCTCATTGCGGCGTGATGGGAAACGAAGAGGCAGACGCTGAAGCTAAAAATGCCTTAAGCAGTGCCCCTGAAGTACGCATTGCGTTTTCACGAGCTGACACGAACGCCCTGCTTCGCTGCGTGATGCGCAGCTACACACTTCAGCACTGGACCAAACCGGAACGGCGACACCAGCGACTTCACAAATGGGACCCAGAAATGAGGTTCCGCATGCCTCCCAAAATGAAACGGCCACTCACAAGTATACGATCCACCGCATTCGTCTTGGTGTAGCGTACACCAGACGTTACGCACATATCATCGGTCGCAGTGACACCGGTCCTAATTGTGAACACTGTGATGTGCCAGAAACACTTGAGCACATATTTTGTGTCTGCCCAGCATACGCACGTGAACGACAAACACTCCCCGTCGCGGTGGTCTAGTGGCTAAGGTACTCGGCTGCTGACCCACAGGGCGCGGGTTTGAATCCCGGCTGCGGCGGCTGCATTTCCGATGGAGGCGGAAATGTTGTAGGCTCGTGTGCTCAGATTTGGGTGCACGTTAAAGAACCCCAGGTGGTCTAAATTTCCGGAGCCCTCCACTACGGCGTCTCTCATAATCATGTAGTGGTTTTGGGACGTTAAACCCCACATATCAATCAATCAACGACAAACACTGATTTCTTCTACTGAACTATATCGCAGTAAGTCATTAACTGATGAGACCATGTTGGGCCCTTGGCCAGACACCAACAGTGCAACTGCGGTCACAAGAGCAGTTATTACCTTTTTAGAAACAACTGGACTATGTGCGCGGCTATAAAATGTGTCTCAGCTAGAAAGAACACTACATACTCACCTCTCTATCTCACCATCGTCATCCATTATTCTTTCTTTTCCCCTTTCCCTTCCCCCAGTGTAGAGTAGCAGGCTAGAGCAAGCTATCGCTCAGGCTGACCTCTCTACCTTTCTGTAAATGAACTTTCCTTCTCCCTTGTAAAAATCGCTAGCGTCACTTCTTAACGTTTCACTGAATAAAAGATTAAAACGCAGCCGTAATTCATCCGCACGCTTTGCATAACGTCGATTCTCAAGGTACGCAGGATCTGTCAAATTTTTTTCCTTGAAACAAGGTGGCTTTATAGTTCATGCGAGCCAAAGGGAGCAGAAAGGACGCAGTTAGAGTCCGTGTACTACCCATCATTCACATGGAGGCTGAAGTGCCGAGCGTTGCATCTTCCATACAGATTAGCGCTAGGGTTTCCTCTAGTGTATTTATAGCAAACACCATGGTAAACGTAACACCAAAAAGACCACTACACAAGGACATATGTATAGCAGAACCTCACCGATCGCGAAACGGCTTGATATGACACCGAATAAAACAACCCTTCACTTCACACTCGTGTGGCACTCGACACATTATCGCATGTCTATATAAGATCGCTCTCACATTTACACGGGGGAGATGGGGCCGGGGGTTACAGACTCGTTCAGATGAGCGACAGACCGATGTCTGCGTTAGTTGCACTTCGGTCAGGTGGCGGAAGCTTCCTAAACCTCCCATCTATTCACTCTCGGCAGTGGCAGCGCCACTTTAACAACTGGCGGTTGCCGGGCATTCTACTACTCATAAATCACGAACAGAAAATTACTTTATGACGTCAATGATGACGTCCTGAAACAGAGGGAAAGGACGGAAAATCGAGAGGAGGAGGGTTGCCGCGAAAGCTGTTCTTTCAGACTTCGCATGCAAGCAGTTAGCACTCGTGCTTTTTTTTTTTTTTTCAGGTCCGCTGGCCGCTTCGGCGATGCGGCTATTCGTAAAATTTTGTTATTTTTAAAAATTTTTTAGTCTTTTTTGTAGAGGTGTAAGTTAAGCTGACTAATTTCTCGATAAGATGAAACTCGATCACCACAAATAAAATGAACTTTTGTATTGCAAATTTTGTATAAAAGTCAGACATACACGTAGTATTAAAGTGTCAATCGATAAAAGCAACTTCAGCTTGCAACTGACATAGGGACATAATGAGCAAACGTTGAATTCAGAATATCCGAACCAATGAGAAAATTATCTACAATTGCGAGTAGAACACGTCGTATTTTATTCAATCAAGTTAATTATGACGGGGTGCATAGTTTTACAGAACTTGAGTACCAAACGAGACTCAAGTTCAGAGGCACGGAGAGGCTTGGGGCGATCAGAAGTTTTTCGAGAAAGAACGTCGCTGGAAACCGTGTTTCAGCTAGCTGACTTGTCTTCGTCAGAGCAACAGCGTTACCTCGACGAAGAAAATTTCACTTGTTAAAACGTTGGCTCCTTCCACATTTCCTGTAGTGATTTTTAGAAGCATTCAAGTCCATCACGTGCACTTCAGTGACACTACGAAGTAAGACTCGCAAATGTTCAAACCGCAGCAATGAGAATTTCATGCGCAGGAAGTAGCCTATAATTATTTGGCATCATTTGAACTACACGCCAAAGTCAACGAAACTATAACTATGTAGCCGAGCCAACTCGTATTCAAGCTTTTCAATAAACGAATTTCCCGACAGTAGCTTGGCTGCCGTTTTCACCAATTTGTCAAGGGACATGGTGAGCCCAGTCATGCTCGCAGAGAACTGAGTTTACACATATGAACTCATTGCAAAATCAATACCCATTGAAATAATGAGTCCGAATTTTCTCGCTCACTTCTTGCCTGCTGAAAACGCTGGAAAATCTTCGCGGAACTAGAAATCCCTGGATTAGCCCACCGCAGAGCCGCGGAAACCTTGTGTTGCCCGATTAAGCCATTTTCGACGAATGAATGGTTAACTTGTTCAGCGTAGCTCACTGCGGCTTCCGTTCTCTGCCCGTAGACAAATTGCTGCCTTCATCTTTCCCGTTTTTTGACGAACGAACTGCGCAAGATAACTGGGCGCGCTTCAACTTCTAATATCGCTGAGCAAGAGGCGAGAGGAAGCAGAGGCACGTGCTACGAACTCGAGTAAATCCCTTTACGCGCTTGCCTGATTTAAAATTCACAAAATTAAGTATAAGAAAACACGCATACACAAAAGAGAAGTTATTTGCAAAAAAACTTGTGAAAGCCAATCAATGCGAACATTCACATTCACTTATTATATTGGGAAGCTGGAGAGGTCCGCCTGGTTTTTCACCTGACAACATTCACATGAACCTAACTCCGCTCAACGGGATCTTAGGATAGCCGGCAACCGCCACGAGCATGCATGTTCTTTGAAACCAAAACAATCGATGAGTTCTCGGGGCCTGCTCCGGTACTGCTGCAACAGTGCATGCCGGTGCCTGTGGTACTCAATACATTCTTCTTCTGGCATGGTTGATGCATCGACCGATGATTTTAACTGATTGATTGATTTGTGGGGTTTATCATCCCAAAACCACCATTTGATTATGAGAGACGCCTTAGCGGAGGGATCCGGAAATTTTGACCACCTGGGGTTCTTTAACGTGCACCCAAATCTGAGTACACGGGCCTACAACATTTTCGCCTCCATCGGAAATGCAGCCGCCACAGCCGGGATTTGATCCCGCGACCTGCGGGTCAGCAGCCGAGTACCTTAGCCACTAGACCACCGTGGCGGGGTGATGATTTTAACTAGCCACACGGTGTTCTCATATCGATTTATCGAAAACCTACGTTCTGGTTACTGCGCATAGGTGGAGTTCCTGCACAGTGACCGAAACTTAGGGTTGCCTTTGTCGTCCTTCGGTTTTCGTTAGCGGTTTTGTTTAGGGTATTGGTTGTAAGCTGTCATTAGGGCTCATAAATGGATTTCTTGTCCACTAAACAGAATGCAAGGCTTGATGTTTCACCCTAGGGTTCTTCTTATTGGTTACTTGTTCTGGTTACTGGTTGCATGTTTTTAATGCAGCGCGGACGCATGATCGTGTAGTCAAGACAGGAGGGGTGCTCACTCCACAGTATTTACATGTTGTACTTGTATATATTCCCGCGCAAATACCCATACACGAACGTACATTAATGAAAGATAGGCCTTCATCCCCTTCTCCAAAAAGATTTCTAGTAACGCCCTTGGACTGAGTGCTTGCACCGTAAATATAGAACGCGGCATTTGATTCTTCCGAGGAAGTTGGACATTTGTTTTATTCAGTGACACATCATGCCCTGTGTTCAGATAATGTCAGCGCCAGTACTGTGAATGTGTTGATAAGTGGGTACGTTTTTAGCGCTAAGCGTACCACTGACATTAAACGGGAACCAATTAGCACGATATCAAATAAAAACCAATAATATTAGATTGGTATCAGGCGACCAAATTGGGGGTCACCTTGCGAATCATGGACAACGAATGTTTTAGTGCCTCGAGATATTTGGCATCTCCGCTTTATTTAATACTTAAGGGCATTTATTATTAGTTATTGATTTATCTGTATCAATTGATTTGATTGATATGTGGGGTTCAACGTCCCAAAACCACCGTATGATTATGAGAGACGCCGTAGTGGAGGGCTCCGGAAATTTCGACCACCTGGGGTTCTTTAGCGTGCACCCAAATATGAGCACACGGGCATAATAGATTTCCGCCTCCATCGGAAATGCAGCCGCCGCAGCCGTGATTTGATCCTGCGACCTGCGGGTCTGCAACCGAGTAACTTAGCCACTAGACCACCACTGCGGGGCTCATCTGTATCAAGTGTTGCCAATACGTAGTGTACGCAGGGAAGATAATAAAAATGATACAGCAGCCGACATGTTAGAAAAGAGAAAAAGGTAGAAAGAACAAAGAAAACAAATGCATTATCACGGATACTGAGTAAGTATGTCTGGCACAACGCTATAAAACAAAACAAGAATAATGAAGATTGCGACACCGATTCGAATACACAATTCAATGCAGTTATATAGCATGAGGGTAGCGCATGAAATCTCAAATGTGTCTGTTCTCACGAAGTAAGGTGTTTTGCTTTATGAATACGGTGACGTGTGTTTCTAGTTAATATAGGGGTGGCAGATGTAGAGATGAGTCTTGTGGTACTGGTCATGTAAAAAAGTTTAAAAAATTACACTCTCTGTTTCTGTCTTCTCAACTCAAATGATTCTATATGGTCCGCTTTCATGAGTACTGTGGGTGAATCTAGAGTTGAGAATCGGTTAAATATAAATCTAACTACCTTTCGCTACCCTATATCAATGTTATCGATATAAGTTTTAGTGTACGGATGCCAAACAATACATGCTATTTCAGTTTAGTTATGAGTGACTTTATGGCTTTGCGAAAATTGCGATCTTTTTCTGCACGAGATGTTGTAGTCCTGACGAACTCCAAATCGGCGCACAAAGACTGCATCGTGGCCTACTTCAAGAAAAGTTCACCAGGCAATCTCTGGCACTAATCAAACACCTAAATGGCAAGAGTTTAATATAAAGTTCCAGTGGACCCCATCCCACGTTGGCATTGAGGGCAATGAAAAGGCTGATGCCCTTGCATGCGAAGCACGTACATTGTTTCCAAAAGTAAGAACTCCCAAGACTTACCAGAACAACAAAGATGTGGTACGCAATCATTTCAAGGCGATCTACAAGTTTCCACACCAAGCATGTGTAATTCATGGACTTTCTCGTGAAGAAGCGACGCTGTTGTACCGCATAAGAACCGGCTACGCATACACCCCAGCCTGGTCATTTAAGACTGGGAGATACACTTCCCCGTTCGGTGCCTACTGTGGTGACATCGGGGATATTGAACATTTCTTTTGGCTTTGCCCACAGTTTGATGTGCAAAGAGCAGCGATGATCCGCACCTTGCGAAAAGGCTGTCATAGGCACTGGAAAGTTGATGACGTCAACTTTCCTGAAGGACCCGCGGCAACTAGGATGAACGTGCAACAAATTTTGTTAGTCTTCCTGCGAGACACTGGGCTGTCTGACACGTGGTAACAATTTTCAAATTCAGGAGATGCTCAGGCGGAACAATTGCCGGCCATGCAGGCCAGGCTAACCCCACCTGCTGCAACACCACCACCACCACCACCTAGTTATGAGTGACATATTGTGACCAAGCATTTGTACACCCGAAATGACTTATAATTTTTGAAGCTTATATTTTTCTGAAGGCGGAAGTGGAAGCGTTACGAAGAGAGTGCGCGTTTGCCCATTGTCTTTGAAAAAAAAACAGTGTGAATAAACGACAATTGAATGTGTGTTTTATATTAGTTCTGAGCATTCGCAGAATTTTTAAAGTCTGTACAGCGATAACAGCCTACTTCAGAAGACTTCTCAAGATCAGCGATCAATTAGCTCGTTCCCGTGGGATCTCTATAGGGCCGCACTGGCTCAGTTTTTTTTAAAATATCTAATGTACCAAAATTTCCCTCTAAGTGCCGAAAAACTTAAGTAAACTCACGCTGAAAAAGTCTTCGCGATTCATGAATCCTGTTACTGGTTTTAGGTTATGTAAGTGTATGATTGGAAGCAAAAAAATAACGAATGCTTACCAGCCGTCTTTGAGTGTTCCGCCTTCGGTAAAATCTGAAAAAAAAAGCAGCAATGAACTTATCAAGGAAAAATACGAAGGTTGCAGGCTATTATACTAAAATATTACTTTTTCTTGATAATGAGCCCCTAGTCGTCTTTGGATATAAACCAAGCAGGCCGGCTTGAAAATTTACGAACTTAGTTAATGTTAGCAGCAACTTAGAACTTTGACTCTAAGGGCGCGGTCGCAACCATCAGCGGGCTACTTGTGTACCCTTCTGTGCTGCGCTCTCAACGCGAAAACACTGTGCGGAAAGAACAACTTTTCCTGGAGCGGCCGTATTCTCTTACAAAAGCTTTTTGTAGAGTTACGCGAGATAGGATGCAAAAGAGTTTGCTGCCAGCAAAGATGCAGCCATAGACGTTTTTTTTTAGGGGGGGGGGGGGAGCAGGTAGGTGGAAGCGCTTTCGATTTAAGGGGTACCCCTTCAAATTGCCATTTTGCACTCTGTATGCTATAGCGATAATAGTTCGGGGGCGAGGCACGGTCCTGATGTGCCACCTCCCTAACTACGCCCCTGGCTGCCAGCCTTAGTATAACTTACGATTTGTTGCAGTCGGATTCACAACTACACCCTTGCGGTGAAATGGTCGCTGTTTTTTCTTCTGGTGAGGTTTTCTGACTTTAGGAATAGACCACTCTCGCCGCCAGTTGCACAATGCCGCCTTCAGCGCAACGCATCACGGGTTAAACGTGGGAACTCAGCTTTTGCGTACGCCTAACAAGTGCTCTACTCCGACAACACTGTGTGCGAAGAGTTAACAAAGCCGGATACAGAGGGAACTGAAACACACTTTTCTGTTCAAGGTGTTTGTGATTTCCATGCGTTAAATGCACCACAGTTAATCACTGGTATGCTGTGTCATCATAACCAAGGACGGAAGGAAAATAGAGGGAAAAGAAAGGCAGGGAGATTAACCAGCCTATAGGCAGCCGGTTTGCTACCCTGCGCATGGGAGAGGGATGAGGGTGATGAAAGAGAGTAGAGAGGGAAGAGAGAAACAGCACATTCGGCAGCACACGCGCGCACACTCAGTCATAGTCCAGTCTTGTCTTTCGCGGTGTGTGACGTTGCTGTTACAGTCGCTTGTTCAAGTCGGTGTCGCGTAGGAATTTCAACAGAGCTTTCGTCGCCTTCTGTTGCAATGTCTTCTCTCGGGCACTTGACAGAATAGTGTCCACAGACATTTGGATGTTGTCGATGCGCGCAAAAGCGGACACCAGTGACTGTCTTCATACAACGGACATACACGTTGTATGTTGTTGGATTTCACGTATACACGTTGTTGGATTTCATACAACGGACAGCCACACAGGATGTGGTGTAGCGTCTCTTCGCAATGACAGGCACCGCAGAGAGCGTTGTCGGCCACGGCCAAGTCATCATAACCAGCTTGCTACACGACCAATGGGCCTGTGTGTGACAGAAAAACTCCAAATAGCGAGGTGGATACCATTTCGAGCTTGACAGCCGCCACTGGGTGACAAATTGAATATAAATTCTTTTCCCTTCTAAAGTGTATAGAGCGCTTCAGCGTAGAGATACTATTGGCAGCAAACATCGGCAGCAAACAGAAAAACGAATGCTGCAATAATGAAACACATTGTGATGCGGATACGAGAAGTACGAAGTGCTTCGAGGTCTGTGAAAAGACATAATGATTCTTGGACTTCTCTTTGGGAACTCAATGATGTGCATAAGCCCAGTGGTGCTATCAGAAATGGATGTGAATCAAAGGACTATGGGACGCCTCGCGTTGGACTCTCACGGGAAGACGAGAAATGAGGCTGTAAAGAGGGATATGGGATGAGCGGGACTTTGACGTAAGGAAAGTTCAGAGCAAGATAAGACTTAAACACAGTTTCAGGAAATTCAAGGAGAGTAAGTGGGAAGAGAAGGTGTTCAAGTATTTGTATTAGACAAAAGCGCGGAAAAAAAGTGGAGGAAAAGAACTAGAAGGCTCACCGGTAAATGTACGGCTGGCAGCGTGGACGTTATGGAAACAAGGAGCGTTAAGCCAAAAGTCAGACAGGCAGATCGCCTACTGCTAGGAGCTTATTCGGGCCTTCAGGAGGCCCGCCACCTACACCCGCCACCTACACAGCGTTTACACCAGTCAACAACACAATTTATTCGTGCTGGACGCACGGTCCTCTGCATCCACCACTCCTGGCGTTTACGCAGGAAAACGAGCACTTTCTTTTTCATTTAACTCATGCCGTAGGGCTTTCTGGCACCAAGAAAGAAAGAGACTAAGACAAACAAACTCTAACAGAAACAGGTGAATCTTCAGGCCTTGTCCGCAGTTTGTGCAGTTTGACAATAGGTGAACGACTGGACTTTTTTTTTTACTTACTTTTAGGGCGACTAGAACGTGCGTTTATATAATTACCACAATTATTTATTCAGTAAACAGCAATCTATGGCAAGGGGAAGCAACGCAAGTGCATCGACCAACGAAGAAATTACCTGGTCGAAAGTAAGCACTGTGATACTTCGTTTTACTTTGTTAATGCTATAATGCAAATTTAAGTGAAATAATATGTACACACGTGGGAAAATGTATACGTCCCATAGGAATGCGAGCTGAAATCACCATCCGCGTGGTCTAGTAACGAGGTGTCTGCTGCTGAAGGCATCAATTGCTCTGGCCTAATCCGCCTGAGGAAAGGTTTCGACAGCCAGACGGCTCACCACTAGACGGAACAGACTGCAAGGGCAATGGTGCGGATACTTTAGCTCGCCGGTGTACATTAGAGGTCCTGACACAGCCTTCGCATTAGGTCCAACCTTTTTACGCACTGAGGATTCCTGTAATATGACGGCCTAGCTGAAGCGAACACCAAGCAGCCACGTCAGCTT
This sequence comes from Rhipicephalus microplus, assembly GCF_013339725.1. Classification (NCBI taxonomy): domain Eukaryota; kingdom Metazoa; phylum Arthropoda; class Arachnida; order Ixodida; family Ixodidae; genus Rhipicephalus; species Rhipicephalus microplus. The sequence goes on from NC_051167.1 coordinate 187,159,039, forward strand.
GGCACAGAGTATTACAGTTTAAATGGCGGCAGCACCTATGCACAGAACTTCCACATGCGAAGATCGTGCGGTTATTTCGGCACACTGCCCTGGCATTTGGGTCACAATATATTGGCATTCTCTGAAACTAATGGTGGCCGGGATTGTTAGTTATCACACTATGAATATTCCCAAAAATACTTGAAAGGTACAATGAGTCGGGATTCCGTGTACCGGAAATGCCAGACCTTTATATTTTTGTTTTCAAGTTGTGGGCTTTAATTTTGAGAAATCCGCAGTGCCGCATTAAAATATTCCAGCTAGAGCAACACCACTAGACGACCGTTCATCTCTTTCCTTTTTTCCCCCATCTTTCCGGGAACACTATTTTTCTGGGTTCTTAGCTGCAACAATTCTAGCATCAGATAGGTTATTGACCTATCCAATATACCTGAACTAGGATTGTCGCGAGATCAAGCGTTTCAGCGTATTGTCCTGTCTTCGTCAAGGCCCTCTCCTCGTCCAAGTTGGTAGTTGGGGGAGAGAACATTATTTTTCTGTGATCTTAGCTACAACAATTCTTACATCGGATAGGTTGTTAACACAAATATACCTGAACCAGGATTGTCGCTAGATCAAGCGTTTCAACGTATTGCCCTGTTTTCTTCAAGGCCCACTCCTCGTACAAGTTGGTAGTTGGGGGAGAGTCTACGAATCATGCGCATTAATGCGTGAGGTAGGCTAAAACTGCCTTGAAGAATACAAGACGCCTTATGAAAACAGCCACCCTAGCGACACCCGCCACCCGCCGTTCATGAATATTTCTACAACCTTCCACCTTCTCTCGCATATTTACGAAGAGAGCTCACGAGCACAGCGCAGATTCAAATGTCTAGCGACAACGTCGGCTTACTTACGTCGGCGCGCTGTAGAAAGAACAACGCCAAGGCTGCCACCGTTGTGACGAGGCATAGCATGACAGCGACTCCGAGTGACTTCATCTTTGTGCACCGGCATCCACGTGCTTTGTCCGGTGGTTCCTGTGATGGTGGTTGGTCGGCTGCCATGAAAGTGACAGAGGCGTCACCGGAATGGTACTGGACATATGGCGGCGGCTTTTCGTCCTCCACTGTCAGATCCATACTTGAGCACAGCTGTCTTTGTTACGCCGGCGCTTGAGTTCTGCGGTAAAGGACGCGAGTTAGTCAAGACATCAAGACAAGTCAAGACATCAAGACCAACGAGACAATGCGTCCTGCTACTTAAAGGGGCTCCCAAGAGAAAAAAGTTTTACATTAATAAATTACAATTGCACAAAACCGAAATCTACATGCCAGCCACGCCCCCCCCCCCCACCGCGCACTTCTTCGTAAGCGAATGAAAAGAAAATGGAGTGGTGATCACCCTGCGCATTCTCCACCGCAAACACCACGAAGTCATATGCATTAATGGCATCTGCTAGGTTTACATACGTGCTAATTAGTAAATATATGGTGGATTTTACTTTGAGGGGTTAATAGACTCGACTTACCATGTTTTAGAAAATTTCGTTTTGCCAACGTCACCAAAGGAGGGGAGGTAGGCCTTAAATTCGTGGCGTCATTTTATTTCGGAACGAAGTTTAGAAAAGAAACACCGACCTTCAGTTTCTCCTCCGCTAATGAGACCATTAAACGTAAATTACCCAAAGACGGATTTCTCACGGTACAAATCAAGAACATAAACCCTTGGGTGTGGACCGCAACTAGTACTCTGTAGTTCCTCAGGACCTGAATAAATTTTGTTGACTAAGTGACTGATTTATTATTAGATGTCAGCGAACGTTCAAGACCAACTCCGGCGATTTTTCAGCCATATGAAAGTAATGGTGCTTCTATGTTTATCCGACGCTTCTGCCTTGGACCTGTTTGCAGAAACACTAATCATATTATGTAGAGTTTCACGTCCGAAATCAATAATAGGATTACGAGAGATGCCTTAGTGGAAGGCTCCGAAAAGTTTGACCATTTGGTGTTTTTTAACGTGCACTTACATCGGCCACTACCAATTTATCGTCCACTGAGGTGGGATGCTATCGTTTTGCCTTTATAGAAATGTGACGACCACCTTGACAGCGATCAACCATCACTTTCGGGGAAGCAGCATGGCACCCAAGCCACTGTTCCACCGAGATGAAAATAACAGAAAATGTAAGCTAATCCCAAAATAACTTGAAATTATCATGAAAGCGGTACACCAAAACCGAAACAAAGAGGAGCAATACTGTTTTTGCATGACGTGAAATTAGCGAAACCGGAAACCATGCAAAGCATGCCGGTCATGCATGCGCGCAGTTCGAGAACTGCGAAAGCCGCGAATAGCAGACACTCAGCGAGTAGGTGACCACGCTGACCATATCGCACCCTGTCTGTGACTGACGATGCCACGTGCACAAGCTTCTAGGAGCTGTCGGACAATGACAGATGCGATTCCGAAGCATTGTTGATCAACGAGCATGACTGTTGCACATCGATGAAACAGAACAGATTCTCATATGTGCTTACCTGTTTGCTAATAAGACCGCCAGATGGCACAAGTTCTCCATGCCGTCAAGGATGTGGTTGTGGGGTTGGGCTAAAATGTTTGGGCTAAAAAATATTCGCCGTTGATCTATGACTTTTTAACTGTCTTAGAAAGAGAGCACGGGTTTGTGAAGCACTCGTTTACATGACAATAAAATTAACTAATAATATAAGACATGTGCATACCTTCCTTACGATGCGCAGCTTATCGTATACTAATACACGCGACGCCGTGGCCCCAGTAATCCTTACGGAATGTGCTTCTCTGCGTTAACGTTCACGCATAAAACTTTTCCTGCGGTGGGCTGGCAGTACTAACCAATGTTTTAAAACCTCCATGGTGCTCACACACTAGTATGGAGACAAATGCAATCATTAGTTGCGAATGTTTTGTGGTCATGATAAATGTTAGGTGAATCGGGCTCAGCCTACGACACTATAATACATAGCGACCATGGCACGCCCTACCCCATGGAAACTGAAATCGCCCGCCGAGCCAGGGAACCGCTGGGGAAACACAAATATTCCCCAGCAAAGAAGCAGACGCTGCAGTGATGCCTACTTCCATCTCTTTCTTACTCCTCTTTTCTATTTCCTTTCTATTATTCTCTCTTTCCCCCACCCCAAGTGTAGGGTAGCTAACCGAGCCAAGCTTGGTTAACCTCCCTGGCTTTCCTCTCCATTTATCTTTTCTCTGTCTCCATCGCCTTGCAAAAATATATGTCGCATACACACAATATTGCCAATATTTCTGGTAAGCCTGGTTGGCTTTGAGAGGCATAATGTTCATTTGAAAACAATCTGCGAAACTGCTAGTCAATACGCTGGCATAAGTGGTGGAAACGCGTAAATGAACGTACGCACGGAAGATCACTAGATCCACAGACCTCAAAAAATTGCCGGAATCAGTATTTAAGGTGGCTTATTCACAAAGTAAAGCATATAACAGCTGCATCTTCCCGGTACTTAGCTACAGAGCAGAAATCTGTAGACTTATAAAAAGGGTTCAGCCTAAATTGAGGACGACGCAGCGAGCAAAGGAAAGCAATATTACCATTTTTCTTAAGATGTAACCTTAAGAGACAAGAAGATAGCACAGTGAATTAGGGAGACAAACCGGGGTTAAGGATATCATAGTTGAAATCAAGAAAAGAAAATTGACATGGACCGGAGCATGTATATAGCGCGTAGACAGCATAACCCCTGGTGATTATGGTAACTAACTGGATTTCTAGAGATGGCAAGCGGGTTAGGAGGAGAGGGAAGGTTAGGTGGGCATGATGAGATTAAGAAGTCTGCGGGTACAAATTGGCAGCAGCAAGCACAAGACCGAGTTGACTGGCGGAACATGCGAGATGCCTTTGTCCTGCAGTAGACGTAGCGAGGCTGATGTTGATGATGATGATCGCCACTGGTACCACAATTAACTCCAAAGAACTAAGGATTAACTTCCATTATTTAAGGATTCAGAACGTATGCTTGCTTCCACAACACTAACTTCTGCATGTTTCGTCTTAGGTTCCCAAGAAAAAAAAAACAATTGCAACCACTGTCGGCAAAAAGCAACCCGAAACCTTTGTCTAGCAGTTCAGTGTCTTCTCGGCCGCTTTTCAATCAGCTAAATAATTCATAAAGCGGAATTGCGCCAAACAAGAAAGATGGGCACATAATAGAGAGGCAATAGAAGCGCTAACTTTGACGTTCATTTTTCCGTTGCACTATGCATTGCGCATGATTGGACATATGTTTAAATGTTTTGTCTCTGAACTGAAGCATCAGTTTGAACCTAGCAGCTGCATCGTCTCTTGCCCCTGTGTCCTCGTGGTTTCATATTTTTTCGCACTAACACAATAACTTTATACCAACTTGGCTTTGTTTACTACTGTAGTAACGTAAATAATTCATAAGTGCATTACTCTAGACTACCCTAAAAGACAGCCATAGTTTAGTCTATACCTACAGAACAAGCAACGTCTCGCGATGAAAGAGCTGGGAAATAAGGTGAGTGCAAAGTCATAAGAAATTATTCTCAAGCTAAGAAGGACCCTAACTCCTGATTATCTCAGGAGACAACGGCTGGGAGTACAGGCGCCTTCAAAGCAATACATTTACATGCGAGCACATCTGCCCACGCTGTAATGTGGCAGACACCCTAGAAAACCTTTTACTGCAATAGAAAGGCAGCAACCCAGTCACACAAGCAGCAGCAATGGATGCAGACCCAAACCTCCTCAGTGAAGCTTAGCTGCGATCTCCAAGCATGACATGGTCGACCAGCGTTGACTCGTCGCGCGGACCTGCCAGGTTGTCCAGACCAGCGGGTTCTTAGTATAAAGCACCCTCTCACACTCACTCACTGGTCGTCATAGAAACGTTTTCTCTCTCTATGTTGTTCAGAATGATCCGATTATTCAATAAAGCACTGAATCGACATCGTCCCTGTGATTTCTACGTACCTCTCAAACGGCTGAATAGGAAGCTATGTCAGCAACACATTTTGCAGCCACATACGAGACTGCCACAGCACTCTGGCGAAACAGTCACGTAATTGTAGGCGTGCGGAAGAGCACAAGGAAGTTTTCGGGCACACAAGCGAGGCATCGATCCCTGGCTTATGCTAGATATGGCGTCGGAAGTGACTGGTCTAACAGGAAACTAGCGCGTATACAAGAAGGACCGAAAATCACGCCGAAGCAACGGGTTGCAATCTCCACAGGCACCACCACTTCCTCGCAGTTGCGATAACGACTCTGCAATATTTCGTACTCTGCATGAAGACACAACGGCAACTTGGACTGACACTTACGGCTAAAACATGATAAGCAAGGCCTGCGGAAATCTTGAATTTTACGAGGCTTTCAAAACTTTTCTCGAAATAGAATAAAAGAACTATAGCGCTCATTTGCGATAAAAGAAGCATGTGCTTTTAAAAATCTTGAATTTTTGTGATGTTCTGAACGCTAGTCGTGTTCCAATAAGATATATTTTGAGGAAATAAAAATTTCCTCAAAGCGTATCTCGTACAAATTGCTACAAATTTTGGAAATATCGAATCTTTGCATTTTTGAAAGTTTAGTGGCATTTAGATCGACTAAATCTTGCGTTTTCCCGTGACTTGAAATGTGAAGCTTTCACAACGTCTGTGAAAATGTTGAACTGTCGTTTATTATTTGCTGTTCCATCGTGTCATTATCTTTATTTAGAATATACATTTACCAATAAACACTTCTGGGCAATTTTAGACCAATTTTAGCCTTTAGAAACCAGCAATTTATCAATATGTGAAAGGTTCATCCAATTTCGACCGCACACTGAGTAGTGGTAATTTCTAACAAGAGAAAGTCGGGTTCCTTGTCTTTTATAAGGACGCGTGTGCCTTTCAAGGACGGAGCATAGAAGCACCTGCTGCAATGGTTCGCCAAAAATCCCCTCCCCGAAATACACTTGAGCTCTAATGTACAACAGACAAGAAGGACTAGGGGTAACTAAGTGGATTTTCAGGGAAGGCAAGTGGGTTAGGGGAGACATAAAGTTAGATGGTCAGATAAGATTAAGAAGTTTGTATGTATAAAATGGCAGCAGCAAGCGCAGGACCGACTGGCGGAACATTGGAGAGGCAGTTTTGTTGCAGTGGATGTAGTCATGCTAATGTTGGCGACGATGATGATGACACCAGTAGTCATGCTCTGTAGTTCTGTGCTGTACACTTGCACTCACATCTATTCCAGGATAAACAACGTGTCCAACAAAGCATTTCGTGCAATATTTTCTTGATGCCCTGCGCATCAACCGTTATACGCTGCTCTCGCAACGTGGGATTAGGACAGCACCCGGATTGTCTGATGTAGCGTCCACACCATGAAAGCGGTATCTCAGTGAACTGGCCCGTAATAGAACCATTCACTTTAAGCACTAATAAGAGCCTCCTTGTGTTCGTTCCGTTGCACTGTCACAGCAAGAGCTTGCAATAATACTGCATACTCGCGTCATCTTTTGTTATCGCCCCGTTTTACTGTCAGCACTTTTCAGCGCGATCCACGCTTGCACTGTTTGAAAAGCTTCAGGACGGCAGTAGATTATTTTGTTAAGATTACGCCCACATCGTGAACATTACAGATTATTCTTGAACCTACGTCGCCGCTAGAGATAACACTCGAATATTCGATGGCAAGGGTATAAATGACGACACGCTTCGCCGTTTGTGAGTTGATAGATAGCCGACGCTCTGTTCGCCACTGTAAATGCTAGTGTCTTGCTGTAATCCGACGTTTACTTTTGCGTGACCACAAGTTGGACCCGAATAAACAGTTTCGTCTTCGACCTGAAGTCTGCTTCCTTTGTTCACGTCACGACCCCGTGACAATATCTTACGCATGCAAAGTGGGGACATGCGAAGTGCGCAAAAAGAGCTCCTCGTTTGTGTCGTGTTGCGCGAGCATGCTTTTAAAGTAGGTGTTTGTGTTTGCGTGCAGTAAATGGAGGTAATCCCTACCACTCATCCGTGTCTATTTGTTCTCTGTTGTGTCGGTGCCTTTATGTTTTTAGATACCGAAGCGAATTCCAGTTATCAAACTCTACTAACTTGCTTATACGGCCTTGTAATAAACATTTTCAAAAGTCTTCTACAAAATTTTATTCAAAATACGATGGTGACTTAATAATTAAAAAAATGAAGTTAAGGTTTTCAAAGAGTAGCCAATGTAGTAAAATATTTGCGAAAAAATCTATTCAATTCAAATAGGACGAAATTGACAAAAGCTTTACAAATCCACAAATGAATGATATCCGGACGTTATAGGCTTAGCATTCAACACCTGCAGGGTCTCGACGTTCAAGTACCTCGCATATTCTCCGGAGGGCTCTCCACGTTCTGCCTTCGAGGAAGTGTCCTTTACAGGAGGAACTTTGAACCTAATGGCGAAACGTTTTTACTAGTCGTGCCCACAGCCATGCGACAGGAAATTCTGCATGCATGCCACGATGAGCCAACGTCAGGCCACATGGGTGTGAGCCGTACATTCGCCAGGATTCGCCTTAAGTACTATTGGCCTAAGTTGCTCGCATCAGTGCAGCGCTACGTGAAAACGTGTCGTCAATGTCAACGGCGCAAAACTCCAGCCGTAAAACCAGCCGGCCTTCTCCATCCAATAGACCCTCCGGATGCCCCATTCCAACAAGTCGGCATGGACTTCCTAGGACCTTTCCCGACATCATGTGCAGGCAAGAAATGGATTGTCGTAGCTACAGACTATCTGACCCATTATGCTGAGACTGACTCTCTGTACAGTGCGACAGCTGCCGAAGTCGCCAAGTTTTTTGTGAACAACATAGTGCTCAGACATGGTGCGCCCATCGTCGTTATTACGGATCGGGGCACAGCATTTACTGCAGACCTTATGCAATGTCTGATGCGCATGACAAATACCAATCACAGAAGAACAACGGCGTATCACCCTCAGTCAAATGGCTTAACCGAACGCCTCAACAGAACTCTGACCGACATGCTATCAATGTATGTCGATGTTGAACATAAACAGTGGGATGAAATATTACCCTACGTAACATTCGCATATAATACAGCCGTTCAAGAAACAACCCACGTTGCCCCTTTCGAACTAGTATTCGGCCGAAGAGTGACCACCCCACTGGATGCCATGTTACCACTACAGGACGAAAACAGCTATCCACCTGACTTAGATGACTTCTTGCAACGAGCCGAAGAAGCACGACAAATGGCAAGATACCGAATACGCCGTCAACAGCGCGTCGACTCTAGTCGGTACAACAAGCGACGCAGTGACGCACTTTATCATCCCGGTGACAAAGTGTGGATATGGATCCCAGTGCGCCGCCGCGGACTTTCTGAAAAGCTTCTTTGTCGATACTTCGGCCCTTATGAAGTACTCAACCGTATCAGCGACGTCACTTATGAAGTCCGATCCGCGGGACACGTGAGCTCAAGACGCCGCAATACCACGGAAGTGGTACACGTAGTCCGCATGAAGCCCTATCATGACAGATCGTCGGAAAACGAGTGAGAGGGCGCATGTATCATTTTACTCTCTCAAGCATAGGGACGATGCGTCTGAGGGGGGGGGGATAATGCCGCGACAGGTTGGCCACGTTCAAGTAGCCGCCGCAATCATCATGGCAAGAGCACCAGCAAGACCCGGCTGCATGCGTCACGCGTTCGTGCGCTCCAACAACGAGGAAGAGGAAGTTAGTTGACTCTGTGCCTCTCGGCTACTTGGACTCGACGACCATAGTCGTTAGACTTGTGGGCACAAGTTCGCCCTAATAAAGTTGCTTGTTTTTTTGGCCTGTCTGCCTCAGCATCGCTACAATATATATATATATATATATATATATATATATATATATATATATATATATATATATATATATATATATATATATATATATATATATATATATATGCGTGAGTGTGTGCGTGTGTGTGTGTACGAGTTAGTGTGTGTGTCAATCTGAAGTCGGTATAGCGACAACTGGCAAAAAGGCAATGCCTCGCTGCTAACTTTCATGAGTCACTTCGCCTCACCATCAAGCTTACGAGCTAACATTTGGAAAAGAAAGAGCTTAATATAATGAATTCTACGAATATATTAACACTGCAGAAAGTGAAATTAGAAGCAGTCAATACAAGATTAGCATACGCTCTTGTAAAAGAAATTCCACTATGGACTAAATAAAATGTTATTCGACAAAAGCATATGCGAAACCTTACTGGTATGACTTGTCTGACGTACCTCTCAAACGATGGCGTGAATGACTATAATAGAAGCCTATACTGAGGTTTTATACGAGTCTCGAACAGCAGTCTCGCTGAAAAAGCTATGAAACTGCAATTCTAGAGGGCTGCTGTGCGGAAAGGGACTAGGAAATGCAAGACCACGCTATCTCTTTGAGAAGCCGTGGTCCGGAGGAGATAAGTCATAGAAAGAAACCCTAATGAAAACGAAACACAAAGCGGAACAATAAGACGACGACTGTCACTTGTGCTTGAGCAAGATTATACCATGACTACTCTTGCTGTCGACATTTCCTTTGTGGTTTCACCGGTATTACGACACTTTCTGGCGTCTCCCGCCATGGAGGAAAATATACTGCATCACCTACTGTGGTTGGAGCATTGGTATCTGAATTTCTACTGAATAATGCGAAACACCAAAAAGTTTGTGTGTAGAAACGAGACAGGAAACCAAGGCAAGCGGAAGAGAAAGCGTAGGAGGAAAACCTAGGTTTGCCCTTGCTTCAAGGGGCACGTTTGGCTGCTGTTGTCAGTGGTATCTTCTCGAAGGATGGAAAAAAATAGGCAATAATTTTCAGCGTAGTTTTCATTGAACAAATCCTATAACACCCATATGACAATCTGAAAAACGTGAAGCGTTAGTCGTGCGTGATTATCCCGCCTTTCAACAGCTTAGATATTTTACGTTTTAATATTAATGACAGGCCATCACAAGCTTGACTGCGAGTATCAGACAGACAACGGTGGTCATTTATGTGGCCACGTTCTACTAAAAAAGTAAAAGAACAATAATGAGCGATTTCAATTATAGGGAAGTTGTGGTTGAAAAAATGCTATTGGAGGTGGTTCGTGGGCTTCCTAAGACGCTGTAGTCATTAGAGTGCATGGACTCTAGAGCAACGACAAAACTTGGCGAAAATATGAGCTTCACCTTCGGGTGTACGAGTTGACAGCGTAGTAGCGCGCCCTTAGCACCACTTTCTTGTTCGCTAGCCATGCTTCGGTTCTAGGTGGACACCTCGACAGGAAGGCGTAGAATGGAGCGTCTGTGTGCGTAATTTTCGGTAGTTTGAATTCTCTAAGAAGGCATACTTACTGCAAGTATTGTTACGAGGAAACCACTATACCATAATTCTTCATTTAGCGAACTGGCGAGGTATTGACCACGCATACCCAGTTCCGCATATCCTTGCATGCTCATGACACAACGCGGGGCTATGCGGTGCCCAACCAGTCATCGGTGAACTGCGGACAAATTTGGACAACCAGCTAAGCCAGACCACCACAGTGCTTGCGGTCACGGTAGCGATTTGTTGCTGGCTCGGCGACTACGTGAGCCACCGTTCCAGCAAAGCTGGAATGGGTTGGGCTAGCCCACCAGTGTTTTCTGGAGTGGCCAAGCTCACGTTCGACCACCCACTATGGCACAGCAAAATGGCCGTTTCCGTGACTGCCCTTGTGGTACAGCAACCCATGCCATGGAAAGTTCGTGAGGCACAGCAACACGTCGGGCCCTCTCGACGACAGCGGTGTGCGAGTGGCTCACGTCAATTGGTGCACAACTAGATGTGTGGTGCCGGGGCCGTGATAACCGTGCGCTGATTGTTCTAGAGCTGTAGAGGCAATTGTACCAGCAGAAGTTATGAGTTGATTTATGCACTTAGAGTCCATTTATGCATTTACGGCTATGTTATATAAACGTCTAGTCTTTTTGTATACGCCACATCCCTTGTAGGTTAAGCACCTGGGCCTACAAAAACATCTAACAAGCTTCACCTCTTAAGCTTTTTCTAATTCATTCAGGTGCAGAAATTTTTCAAAACAATTATATCACCATATGTTTTCCTACACTGGTGCTCGTTGGAAATTCATTTTCGCATGTGGTTACAGAACGCGCCCGGAAGTGCTGACAAAAATGTTGATATTTTGCTGCATTGCTGTTGCCGGGCCAGCCAAGATGGTGAGAGCTAACTTTAAATTCACAAACAAGCGTTTTTTTTCTGTACAGTCTTACAATTATAGGATGGTTAGCTAAGTGTTACGCGCTATAATCACGCATTCCGCCTTGCTACTCTAGTCTCGCTCTCTCTATAGGTTCAAATTTAAACTGTCATTTGACAACGTCTCAAGACAACGTCAGCTCCAGGCACAAAGTTCACTTGAAAGTTAAAGCCACCGAAGGTGTTTGGAGAGTTCGCACTTGTAGATGTACCTTTACACAACTTAGGAAATGTGCCAACACTTCCTCACTAACATCGAAAGCACTCCTGATACAGCTTCAGTGTCTGCTGTATTAAGCAAGTAAAGCTCGCCAAGTTTTTTTTTTTAGTGCGACAACATTATGCCGACATTTTTTGATGCTTTCGGGCAGCAAGTACCCGAAATTTTGGAAATATAAAAGCATAGTTTTAATTCTGTTTGTGATGTTGCTATTAATCAGCGCCAGCGAGCCCGTCGAGTAAACAACGGGCGTCTTCATGTCTGGGGTCTGACGCGGCCCAGCGGCGACCCCATTGGAGGAGTCTGCACTGACGACCAGCGGCGCTTCTGATTGGACATTTTGGTTGGACCCGGTGCATATAAAAGAAGCCCTGCGGCGCGTCGCGATCGGCGGCCCTAGGTGAAAGCTGACATGTGTGTCAGAGCGGGCCCGTTTGAGAGCAGACCTATGTGTTAGAGAGGAGAGCTCGGCTCTTCGAGTCTCTGTCGGCCCCAGTGCCGAAGTTGTAACGCCTCTGTATATATGCTGTACATAAACCTTGTTTAACTCACCGTCGTCTCGTCCGCTTGTCTTATCAGCTCTGCGCAGAAGCAGTCGCGAGCTGAGAAACATACGCTACCAAACGGCTGGTGACCTTCCCGGCGGAGTTGGAAGCAGTGGCGCCTTCGGGACCGTGTTGGCGTCGCCGTCTTTCGCAACAGTGGTGGCAGCGTCACAACAGGGGTCACTAAAGCAAAAAGGAAAGCGATTCGGTGAGGTCTTTGAAGTACCATTCTAGAAACCTCCGTGCTTGTGTCGAGCCAGAGAAGTGGTTAGTTTGAAGGAAAATTACGCCTATATCAGTCTGCGTACTTTCGGCCCAGTTCAAACCACTAGCCTCTCGAAGACTCGTGACCAATCTACTTCCCAAGGCCGCCCTTCACGAGTGCCACGCCCGTATCTCATTATCGGGCAACATTACGCTTTAACCCGAAACGCACTGAAGAGTACTTCCTGTTACGCTTGTTTTTCACGCCGCTGCTGCTTCCATTTCAATGTGGCGTTTTCCGCGGCAGCTAATGATACTCGAACACTGCTGTGTAGTGTCGCGAAGCTGCAGGGTATCCGGCCATCAGCGAGGAAAAATGAGCACCCCTTGTGTATGCGTATATTTGCGCTGGCGCCGTCCGTTGAGCCTTTGTTAGCGTGACTGTTGCGCCGTGCGGCAGGAATGCGACACGATCAACGCATCTATATCTTACTCTTTGCGACAATGCTGAAGCGCTGAGTCGCAACACGAATAGTGGCGATACTCTCAAAGCGCCACACTTCTGAAGTGGAGCGCTGCGAGTAAAACAAGCACAACCGATACGCACGCCCATGCCGGTAGCCGTAGCAGCGGCGAGCGATTTACCGTCATATGCAGGTTTGAAGATTGAATGCGTGAAGATTACAAAATTTTCGCTTGTATATTTTATTCATTCAAAAATTCCGGTTAGCAACACAGGCCCGAAATTGGAGTGGCGCTGTGCTACGAAACCAGATGTGTGTGCCTCTCTGCGCCAATGACTGGATGGCCCGCAATGCTGTTTCTAATGCTTGTGACACGTGCTCCGCTGTTCGGCTTTCGTTTGACGGTGATAGTACTTCCTCTCCTGCTGGGACTACCGTTTGCCGTATTGTACAGAATAAAAATAGATAAAAAATGCTGCTTCGTTTTCGAACACATGCACCTTCTGGTTGTTATTTTGGGCGCTTTGAGAAAGCAAACGAGATAGATAAACGAAGAAAGAATAAGATAGAAGATAAGAAAAACAGCGATATTCTTTGCTAGGTGCGATTCGTACCTACGCACTAACAATCACAAGGGGATGAGAAGATGGTTTTGGCAGGGCAGAAAGATCATGTAAAAAGCACAATCAGAGGAAAGTCAGCGTACCATGACTCTTTACAAGTCGGCCTTTTGGCTTCCTCCGGAAGTGAGAAGCACAGATAGATGGTAAGCATTATTGCAAAAGTCACTGCACTCTTGTAACGCGCATTTCGACTGGGTTCCGTGATGAAGACTTCACCGCATACACCAAACATCTCGTGCCATCGCGGCGTGTGTATCACTGATGGAGCTAAAGTGGCGTGGTGCCTCCGCTTAGTTTCTCAGTCTGCTGAGTTTTTTGGAGGGCCTCGCGTTACTTGGGCAAGTTGGGCAAGGGTCGCGCCAGACTCCGCGCTCCAAGACACGCTGTGAGGGCGGAACATATGGACAAGTGCACCTGTTAAAGGTAAGTGTATTGTCTTCGAAGGCACTAATTACCCAGACTTAGCTGGGTGTCTGCAGCAGCCAGGTGGAATTAGGCTGTCCGCAATTGCCGACAGCAGCGTACACTCGCAGAGCTAGTACGGATGCCCAACTTAGAGGGCCATTTAACGAGTTGAGACCGTTATTCGCGTTGATTCACAAGCTGGCATAAAATTACTGATGCAAACAATTACGAACGGCCGTTGTTTGCTGGTCGCACAGTGTGCCTGCACTGTTCAATGTGCAAGGTGTCATGTTGACGACTCATGTAACATTTAATACGCGGCGTTGTCGCCACGTCATCCTAGTATTAGTAATACGAGAAGCAACACCAAAAGTGCTTCTCTCCCTGGTGTGACATTATTCTCATACACAAGCGTCTTGTAGATACGTGAGATCGAATAAAAAGATGTTAGTAGCTAGGAAGCTTTACTTCGTTTAACATTAGGACTGGTTGCTATCGCATTATAATTATTCGACATTTAAGTGAAACGGATACTATTAAATATTGATAGGAGAAATTTCTCTCACAAAAAGTTTTATATCAAACTCTCCCATCCTCTACGAGACTCCTCTGCCTAGCCGATGAATCACGTACCACATACGTACCATCACCGGAAATCAACACACTGGTGTGTCGCATCTAATGACTTTTGGACCAGCGAATAGGTCTACTTTAAGCAGGTCTGCAAGAAAGCGACAAGATTGGTCATTGTGCCAAAACTGCTACTTCATCTACGAGATCTGGTGGCGGAGAAGTGCAAATTGTGGGATACCACCCTTGCTTAAAGCATTAGCTTAAGTGCACCGCACTATGACAAGTGAGTCGGGGCTTACTGCAATTTTTCTCAAGTTCCTCGACTAGTGTTTCACTTATTTCGTTGTGAGCAGATCCAGCGGCAGATACCGCAAGAATCAGTCCGGTATGAATCCTTGCTTAGAGAGCTCTGCCGGTGGATTTCACCAGTGCCGAACCGGATACTGTGACCCATGCGGCCGCGGAAATGCCCTGTGATAACGAGATAGAAAAAGAGTTGCCCAAGTCTTGGCGAACGCGTTGCTCTTGAAGCTACGTGCAGCGTCAAATCGTTACTCGGGCAAAAGACGCCGTATGGTTTCTGCTACAAGTCATCGCTCATGATGCTTGCTGATTTATTCCGATATACGGACTGCTCTACGGTGGTCTTTGCAATCCTACTCTCATTACTTGGACAAGTATTCGAGGTAAGCATACCTACGGTAGTTTAATATTGTCGCATTAGTAGCTAGCTCAATAGAGTAATACTTAAAAAGATTGAGATACTTAATCGATTGTGTTGGCTATGCATTCATGGTCTCCTTCATTGTGAACAAGTGAAGTGCACTAATTGTATGTTTGGATATTGTAATTGTATATTGTTAATTGTAATCTCAAAGGGTATGCAAACACATGCACTTATAGATTCAGGATTATGAGATGTGTTGTTTAGCGTGTGGTAAAAAGTGAGAGTGTACTTGAAAACAAACATGAGTAGCCGACATTCTAGGTTATATTGAGAACAAAAACGAACATTAATTTAGTAGCGTGACTTACAGCGAAGAACAAAAAAGCGAGGCTTATTTAAGGGCGTCGACACTAAAAAACGAGCAAAGCCATGGGTCACAAAAGGTCGGCTAGACTGAAAACATGAGCTCGCATGCGTCCGATGAATACAGCTGAACCCGGAAAGGGTGTACCGGGGATCATGGAAAACGGTCTTCGCCAAGTCTAGACAAAATATGGTGAACTTGACTTAAGATGATTCCGATGACAAGTATTTGTTAAAATTAGTTGAACAAAAGTGCATAAGTGCGCAGGAAATATTTTCAAACTATTCCATTTAGACACGATGGTCTAGATACGTCCGCTGTTCAGACACGATTGATTGATTAGCATAGAGCAAACTTTGGTGCTTTGTATCTCTAAGGAGAACAAAGTAACTAAGATAAACTGTAGGTGGGAGCCATAATTAGATGACCGAAAAGCAGGAGAACGCTTAGGTCAAGATACCGAATCCCATCCGGTAGGCTCAGTTAGCTTTTATATTATTTAGCTTTTATATTATTTAGCTTTTACATTAGTTAGCTTTTATAAGGCTGATTTATATGTGCATGTAATATTCTTGAAGTCTAATATCACACTATCCTGTCAAAATGTAGGCACATAATTTGAGTCTTACCTCGTTCAATATGCGCCCCCTTTGTTTACAGACTTCAGCAGAGAATGAACAGGATGGTGAAAGTGGTGAGTGACATTAATCGATTTCATACTCAAATATTTTTGGCTAATTCAAGATGTGCTGGCACCTCTTCCAACAGCCATTGCCACCTTAATCGCAGTAATCTGTGTTATGTCTTTGGAGCTCTAACGCAATGAAAATAAAATGGACAGATAAACAAAAATAAGGGACTTGGTAACGAAGCACCGAGGCATTACGCCACAAGGCTGGATGCTTCCTATAGCTTTCGCTTGGGCAGGGCACACTGGTAACTTAGTTTTCTATGCAGAATAATCTGAGCTTCTCGAGCAGACGCGCTGGCTCGGAGCTCGCTCTACGGCGACCATGACGACAAGACCGCGTGAAGCGCGTGATAGCAGAGTTGATAAAAATGGGTACAAGAACGCGCATGGTGTTAATAACGCATGTGAGTGAGTGAGTGAGTGAGTGAGAACAACTTTATTATGGTCCAGTGCCGACGGTGAGGTTGCCACGCGTCACTCGGCCGCTCCCACGTGGGGTCCGGCAGGTCTAGCCTGATGGCCCTGTTGCGGGCACACTGGATGGCCAGGATTTGGTCCTGAAGTTCTGGGCTGTGCAGAAGCGCATCTCACTCGGGTTTGCTATAAGTCGGTCGAAGCGACCCGCACTCACAGAGCACGCATGCTAATGTAGCGTTCTGCCCGCAAGCGGCGCAGGCGGCATCGGGGAATTTGTGAGGATAAATGCTAACGACGGGTACGAATGGGCTTGAAGTAAGCTCAACGAGACGGCCTGTGCTCTATTGAGTTTTGAATGTGTCATCGGGAATGCCCGCCTCGCCATGTAGTAATACTTGGTAATCTCGTTGTGTGTAGTAGGTGTGTCTTTGTGTCCCACGTCGTCGGCACTGGAGCCGTCGCTCAGGTCGAGAGCAGTGCGGTGAGGGAGTGCGCGCGCTGCTGTGTGGGCCGACTCGTTCGGGTCCGGTGCAACGCCGTTAACGGAGAGAGAGAGAGAGAGAGAGAGAAAGATGCAAGGAAAGGCAGGGAGGTTAACCAGACGCCGTTCACGGAGCCGACAACCAATGTATGGTGTGTGTGTGTGTGTGTGTGTGTGTGTGTGTGTGTGTGTGTGTGTGTGTGTGTGTGTGTGTGTGTGTGTGTGTGTGTGTGTGTGTGTGTGTGTGTGTGTGTGTGTGGTGTGTGTGTGTGTGTGTGTGTGTGTGTGTGTGTGTGTGTGTGTGTGTGTGTGTGTGTGTGTGTGTGTGTGTGTGTGTGTGTGTGTGTGTGTGTGTGTGTGTGTGTGTGTATGGTGGGAGTTTGTTCTCTTTCGGGCAGGTTCTTTCGTTCCACCTGCAGCAAAGAAATTTTCACTCTCGAAGGCAGCAAAGGTGCACATGATGCTTTTTTTGTGCTGCTCATTTTGCTTATATCCAAAATTGCAGATAAATATAAGGACAGGTTGTGGCCAGGGACGCTCGCATTATGGCGGCAACATGGCAATGAATGGATACGTTGTGAGCACGGTGAAATGAATGCGAGACATCGTAGCCACGTGATGATATCTCTTTTACTTTTGCGCGCCTGTACACTTAGTCTGCGCAATGAAGCTCACAGATTAATTGTGCCTCTTGGCGTGAGAATCGCTTTTCGGCGAAAGCAAACGTGGTGGGCGGATGCCATCTTGGCCGCGGGCATCTGCCCATAATCTGATTATCGCCTGAACTCGGATACAAACTCGTTGCTTCTGAGAAGGCCCCAATTCAACTCGTGGCTGTCATGGGTCTTGTGTGACTGTCTAGCTTTTTATTATGTCGACGCTAAGCAGCAGACTCTTTGCATAAAAATAATTTTGCTAGCTTGTACTACTTGTGCAAAGCCGATGCCATTGAGGAGCTTGTGATAATCCAGCTTCTTTCAGCTTTTCAAGTCACCCCGCTATGATGGCTAAGGCACTCGGCTGCTGACCCGCAAGTCGAGGGGTTGAATCCCGGCTGCGACGGCTGCATTTTCAATGGAGGCGAAAATGCTGTAGGCCCATGTGCTCAGATTTGGGCGCACGTTAAAAAACCCTAGCTGGTAAAAATTTCTGGAGCCCTCCACTACGGCGTCTCTCATAATGATATGGTGGTTTTGGGAAGTGAAACCCCACATATCAACCTAAGCTTTTAAGTCGGTCGTCTACTGAACTGCTTGTTCAGCCTCGACGTGAAGACCACATTAGCCTTGTTTCATAAATAATATACGAATTCCCTAAGGCTTATTGACCATTACACTTGACACTTTTGTCTTCATTGATATGGTTTCAATTAAAAAAATAATTCGGGTGACAATAAAAAAGTCATGATCAATGTGGAGGTGATAAATTTGTCTTGATTAGTACGATACTAATTATTATACTATTAGCAGGGGCTATTTAACACGGCTTTACTTTAGCGGACTCTTGATTACCTTCGAGTTAATTAGCATAATTAGGTTAGCTTGTCAACTAGCATCAGTTTGTTTACCTGGTCCTAGCTTTATATGGCTTTCTTAGCATGGTCTTCTTAAGATGTGGCGTAGTTACCTCGGCCTAACCACGAGCTGGTTGTAATTACCTTTGTCATAGTATGTTTTGACCAAGCTAGCCAAGTACACTGCCGAGCCAAATAGCTAATTAGCCGGGCGCACGTTTTTGGGCGCTACGGCAGGCGATGAAGACGACGGAGAAGGCACGCACCGGCCGAGCAGCACGCTAGAATGTGCAAGCCGACCATGATGATTAACACGTGGCCTCGGGTTCCAGCTTCAGTCGTAATGTCATACGCTCCACCGGAAATAATCTCAGAGGCCGCAGTGCTGATTATGAAAAAACAGACTTGGTGCAGGACTAAGAACTTCAAAAATATTTTCAGTACTCTGTGCCTCTAAACATATATCGCAAAACATTTCTGACACTTTTATTGAATGGGTGCACTTCTCTACTTGGTTTAAAAAAGCAAAACTATAAAAAAGATGCCGGCGGTTGGAAAACATCTTCCAGCTTTGTAGACAATCCTTGCCCCTATGCCTGCTTTAATCTAAGCAATGAAACGTAGCGCACTGAGGGGTGGATTGAACATTTTCGCAATCTTGGCTCCTTCAAAATAAAGTGTTGCCAGATCATCGTCAGATTCCGCTGATAACGAGTTCTGCCGAGCTGATAACGAGCTGATAACGAGTTTTGCCAAGTTCGGGCAATCCTTCATAGCGCCCTTGGTACTGAAATTCTCTGTAGCCTGTTAGTTCTTTCAGAGGTTAAAAAATGATCTATAAAGCATCAACCCATAAGATGCCCTCTTGAACATGCTGCAGAAAGAATACTAATATGATGACTCCAATACAAAGCACAATCAATTAGAATAATCATCGCCTAGGTATCGCTTACACTGAATGTGACCCTATTAACGTACAAATGCTAAATTAGTAAAGGTCCCCTACCCTTCTCGTGCGGCGAAGTGAGGTATGTCTAGCATCACATCGCTGTTAACCAGTGAATACATTGAAAAGTGGGCAGGAAGCCTGCAACTTGGCTAAGGCTGGGCGTGGATTTCGGGCCTTGATAAACTGCACGGTGAATTTTCCTAGGAACGGGACGTATTCTTCGGTATTTTTGTTCAACGTGACCGATAGCACTCTAAGCTGGAATTGCCCATTCCACGGAGAATTTTTCCTAGCTTATTCGCTGTACCAAACACTGACACACAGTCACACGCCACACCAGACATCACATCAATAAAAGCATAGTACAATTGTACACCGCTGTTAGGCCGTCACATACGAGCACATTGCACCACCGCTAGCAATATAAAAATTTTCACCCCACCTACACATCTACAACTACCACTTCTTGCTATCATGCACACTTAAAGAACGTGTATACATATATGCGTTGAGAAACAACGGACAAACGTGTGAAAATGTTAATTACTTCCAACGTTTCGGCAGGCGGGCCTGCCTTCGTCAGAGCTGTTCAAATATATATATATATATATATATATATATATATATATATATATATATATATATATATATATATATATATATATATATATATATATATATAATAAAAGGAAGCTCTTAAGAGCTTCCTTTTAACGCACTACCCATTATGCCCGACAAGCAACTCACCATAAAAAACGATCCACAGGACACGTCAACTTGGGTAAAAGAGTGGTCGTCCTGTTATTGAAGGGGCTCTACTACATCAATCTCTTGAATACCACGAGCAGAGTCAGCAAAGGCAAGTTGACAAACCTCAATGACTACAACCGATCTTCTGACAAGCACCAGAGCCAATGAGAACTTCATCAAAACCTCCATCACAACTGATATAACGACGTCCTGAAGCAAGGCTTTGTAGCACAGACAAATTCAATATTTAAGTTTTTTTTTGCATAAAGGAACATTGAACGAGAGATCAACACTGGATTGAGGCTCTACCAGCAATGCTGCAGGAAATATCTAAAGTCACGAGAAATCCCCCCCCCCCAATGCCTGCTGCAAGTAGTCCGACATCATCTCGTCAATCTCTTAAGAGCACGGAAACCGAAAGCACATCCTGTGTGCAAGTCACGGCAAGAAATTCAGTGCTTACAGCATTCTACACACTTCCGATGTTTTAGCGCGTTCCACTTTGTCAGCTGTGACTTATCTGTGAACCATGCTATCATCAGTGCCCACATGTAAAACATGGACATGTTATCAAGGCCACAACAACCAGCCTTGCCTACCAGAGCTGTTCCCGAAATCACCGGACAGCTCCACTCTCACCTCAAGTCCTTGTGAGTTCACCTAACTCCGCTGGGACACGGAACACTGCTTAGATTTTCAGTTTAGTGTTTTAAGTCACTCTTTGTTTACTCTTTCTTGTTTGTAAGTTCCAACGTAAAAACAAGAAAAAGCGCTTTTCGAGGGAGAAAGAATCACGTGATATGCGAAGGGAGTTATGGTTAGTAAAAGCCAAGAAGGCAGAAGTGCTATGGAATAAAAGTATGGTGTTTGAGCCAGGCCACGTCTTCCAATAATCATAACGTACGTCACACACACACACACACACACATGCATATATATATATATATATATATATATATATATATATATATATATATATATATATATATATATATATATATATATATATATATATATATATACATTCAAGATGATTGAATTGGTACGTAAAAAGGTCATGTGATTCATTTCACCAGCACACAGAAAAAGGGTGGGAAGTGGCCGTCATAGAGACTAGTGGGGCTGACAAACACTCCGAGGTTTTGAAAAAATGCACATATGCACAGAAAAATTTGGACAGTACGATAACCGCCGTTGTACCTAACTTGGTACAGCATCGAATTTGTTGCTTGAGGGTCACAGTTTCAGTCCAAGCCTGCGGCAATTTATTTTTTCATCCACTTTGCTTTCTTCAATTTTACATCTTGCTAGCGCTGTGTGTGTGTGCGTCTCTCTTTTTGTGTCCTTGTCGTGGTGCGTTGTACCCCTATAAATAATGCACCCCAACCAACTAGCCCGGCAACGTGTCTTAGAAAATAACATCCTCTATACTTGTATTGCCTTCCTCATTCGTTAATTCTGAATACTTTTAGGGCCCGTGCAGTTGAAAACACACATCGGCTTTTGCGATTTCACGGCTATGAACACTCACTTTCAACTAGTTATGTTTGCTGAATCAAAAGTAGGCTGAATTTCGTGGTTTACTTTACAATATCATCTCACGTGACTTCTCATTTTACAGATATTGTCAAAGTCACTGTTCGATCGATCATGGGCACATCAATCACTACTTCGTGGTCACGACCGGAATACCAATTCGATTTCTACAAGCTGGAAATGACTGAGGATAAACTCGACGCCAATGGCCGAACGTACCGTGCAAATTTGGGGTCTTGTGGAATCAGCAAGTATGCTCGCAACGAAACCGTAACTTCTTGTGGTGACTTCGAAGGTTGCACACATGTGAACCTAGAGATTTTCGCGTACAGCCACGGGCCGCCCGATCACGCAAGGCTCGTGAGTGGAGTAGAAGGCATATTTGTACCCGGTCAAGGTAAATGCCTTTGCTTTTGCTTTTGTGGTGCAAATTCGTCATGTCCAGCGCAGCGGAAGCGCATAAATTTTGGATTCTTCATTGCTGAACGTCCATTTCCAGGCTCAAGAAAAAATGAACGTGTCGCGCCTGGTTAGCATTCACAATAGTGTGGGCTAAATATAAAATTGGAAGAAACACCAGCGTAGGCAGACGCCACTGAAACAGGCATAAAGCTTGACGCGTCGTTGTTAATAAAAGCTGAAGTTGCTGATGTAGAAACAAGACCGCACTTGCTCATTCTCGAGATAGATAATATTTGCTTTCCTTTTGTTGTTACGCTTATCGTGCTTATACGCGTACCAATTATTTGCTTTGCATGGTTTGAACGTTTTTCCTATAGGCGAGAGTTGAACTCACTAGAGAGAAAATATGCCTTACTTCGACGTGACACCTGCCATCATAACCTTACCGAAAATTTGCATTCCGAGGCGCAGCGACATACAAATACGTCTGAAGAAACTCGCTTTCGTATACGAATTGTTACAACAGTATATCATACGAATGGTATAACATAGCCGATAAGGCAGCAAAATCAGGAAGCAGATGGTTTAGGCAAGAATAACCGCGAGAGGAAACGCGGTGTACAATAATAGTGAAGATCTATAAGTTCCACGTCGAAACCAGTTTTCGCTGATCGCCGCAAATAAAATTTGGCTTCTCGAATGTTTCTTGCGCGGAAAATGAATTTATTCGATAGATTTAACCTAGCTGACAAGAGCTTTCGATTTTTATCACACCAATAAAAGACAAGTGATATCTAATCAAATGTGTTGTTGATGTTTCAGATCCCGATCCTCCGTCAAACCTATCAATGGTGCAGATATCATCCGCAACTACGCGTCTCCATTGGGAACCTCCTGTTAAATTGCATGGAAGATTCCACGGATACACCATAAAGAAATGCGAGAAGTTTACTTCATGTGAACGAGGAGAAAGCATGCATGCTTGCTCCGAAAGCCACACGCTTGAAGAATGGCTGGACATTATTAACTACATCAACAGCAAACTTTGCGTGCTGGTGATAGCAAGGGCAAGATGCAGATCACAAACATTAAGCAGTCGGCCACTGGTTGGAAAACTTACAAACATTTCATTTGGTAAGGATGCACATTTCTTCTATATATGAGTGATCTCGTGTCTGAGAGAGGGCGCAGAATGCAGAAACACTTAGCGTAATAGCGATTGATTCTTTTTTCGTCAGCATTACCTTGAACCTCTCCAATGTTCAATATAGAGCAAATGTTCCGTCCATTTTTACCGACCTACTCTATTCTGCGCAAGCACTTTTCATTTTACGCCTCCAATATTCTCACTTTCGTCAACACAGCTAACAGTTTTTCCTCCTCTGCTACGCTGCCAAATAACGCTACACATTTAAACGCTTTCCACACATATGTTAGTTTTGGTTCCCGTAGCGTCACCTTCCCTGCAACAGAACCAGCTTTTTAAAATATGCATTGACGTAGTTACTCATTTATGAGGAAATTGTAGAGTTAAATAAACAAAGTCGATAGTGAACAAGCGCTTATGCCTGAAATACCGGTGACACATTCCGCAACAGGCTACAGTAATTCATGAGTAGTTATTGTGATCCTGTGCACACAGGAAGTCATGTAACTCTTTGCCAAAGCGACCGTTGTATGTACGGCATATTTCGATAACTAGATAGAACGCAAAGAAATAGGGCGCAAGATGAATACACGGAGACACGCACACCTAAGCCTCATTAACCTGACTATTCGAATGTACAATTTTAGGTCCTTGTACAGGCGTCCGAACTCATATTGACAAGATAGTGCTAACCACGGGGGTTCATCTGGGCCTGGGAGTGGCATTCGCTGGAGGCCTGCTGAGCTGTGGTGTCCAGATACATGGTAATTGAAAGATGACCCCTGGATCATAACAGCGTTCGACATCCTGGGCAACAGTCGCTCATAGCACCGCACACTTGTTCCTGTGGTGGGATGACGAATTTCAGTTGGCATGGGTGGCTGGAACACCAACTGTGCGTGACTGGCAGCAAACCAGTCTTCCCCCAATATAAGTGGCATGGCATTGTTATCGAGGACGGCGGCTTCCACCAAACCGGTGATGGGTCCCACAGAGATCTTCAAGCAGATAGCACCAGCAGGAGCCACTGTCGTTCCTCCAACGACAACTAGAGGGGGTCTGGTCCAGGGCAGGAGGGGCAAAGATCTGACAAGGTGACGAGAAACAAGTGTCACCTTGGAACCACTGTCTGGAAATGCGTCCACTTGGCCGCTTCCAGCAATTGTGGCGTTTACAAGGGCGCATTGGACCAGCGATCCATCAAGGGTTTCGGAAAGTGTGCTGTGAAGAGCTGGCGAAGGATGCGTTGTAGACTGTGTGGCAGTAGCTCTGGATGGGCACTTTGAAGCTAGATGTCCTTTTGGCGGCATTGAAAACACACGGCTTCGGCCAAGTTCTGGCCAGAACGGTAGGCAGGAGCGCCGTGCCTCGTAGAGATGGTCAGGTACCGAGCCTCTTGTTGGTCTGGTGGTAGGGCTGCGATTCGCTGCGGCTGTCTTGTTTTGTCTGGTACCGCCTGAACATTCGTGCCCTCTTCACTGTGGTGGGGCACCTGTGGGCTTGGCATTACTAGTTTGGTGCTTGAATACCCTGGGCGTGGGAGTCGACGAGACAAGTGGCTCAATGTTTGGTCAAGCTGCGTTACGATGTCCATATAGGCGGCGACGGTTTCTGGCCGTTGTGCTGCTATAGTAGTGGCCAGGTTCTCGTCGGAAATGCCCTGAAGGGCGTACTCTATGCGCTGAGTGTCGGTAAGAGTGACTGGGCATCCCGAAATGAGCTTCAACTTCGCCAAAGAATAGTGGACCAGGTTCTCTCCGTGCGCTTGCACGCGACAAGTAACAGCTTGTTGCCACTGTAGTAAGGTTTGCTTGGCGCTGAATTGGTCCAAGAAAGCTTGCCTGAAGGCTTCCCAGGTGGGACACTGACGGCCAATGACTGCTTTCCAATCCGCGGCTGCTCCACGGAGCTTTCCCAGAGCGACGGCGAGTACGGTTGAAGGCTCCCACGAAGCTAGGTTTCGAGTTCGTTCCAACTCTTCAATCCAGTGGGACGCTGAAATGCTGCCGTCTCCATTAAATGTAGGAAGCGATGCGGACAGGTCTGGAAGGGTCGTGACCTGAACTGGCGCTGCAGCGCGTTGTGACACTTGAAGGAGCTGTTGAAGTAAACCCGTCAGCAACTCGGTACTTTGGGCTGCATCGAAGCTCGAAGGAAGCGGCGTAGTGTTCGGGCGCTGGCTGGACGCTGAGGAGTCTGGGGAAGGCGACAAAGGCGTCATTGAGCGGTTTTGGGCTATATCGGCGAGGAGACGATTGATCACTTCTTCCTTCGGCCCCGTAGCGTCCAGGTTTCGGCGAACCAACTCTTCACGGAGGAAGTCTGCTGTAAAGCCGGCGAGGTCCTCAGGCGTAGCCTCGTTCCAGTTCACAAGCGGCATGGCGTTCACAAGAAATTAGCAGAAGGAGCACAAGACTCACGAGAGACGAAAAAGGCGGGCAGGTCAAGTTGGTTCGGCTCTGCAGGCGAGCTACTTCATCGGGCGGGTGGGCGTCAGCACGACGGTCGGCGAAACAAAAGGCAAAGGCACGAAATGACTCGGACGAAGCGGCCGAAAGGCGTATCGGGCGGCGGACGGTAAACACAGGACGGAGCGCCGCGCGGCTAGTCCGGCGGATCACTTCACGAGGCGGGCAAAAGGCGACGTTCCAGGCATGGTTCGGAGTCGACTGCGCCAGTTGTGAGGGCCGGGCGGGCTAGGCATGAAGGCTGAGAGGCGTTGTGAACGAGGAGAATGCGCTTTATTCGAACATGAAAACGTGCCGACCGCGCCGGAGGCGGGAGCGAGATTGATAAAAACGTGACCCCGGCCCTCGCTTGGGCTTGGAGTTTATCTGAGTAAGGGCGCCGCAGGTGGCGCTGCCGATTAGATAGGCCGCTACGCTATAGTGCGCATGCGGGCGCTCACAATAGAAATCATTCTATCACATGAGAGTAGTTAATTGTTGCTGGCTGTCTCGGGTGAAATGGGTTCGTACATGAAAATTCTGCACTGCTCTGAAGAATATTCACTGCAAATGACTTGTTCAAGATTGCTGAGATGATTACAGCTGCAACGCTGATTGTTGGCGATACAGGGGCCGCGCACTAAGCGTGAAAAAGCCCGCCAAGACGGTACAAGTAGTTGAACTGATCCCGTCTGTACCGTATTTATCAAGCTCAAATGAACCATCGATTGCAACGCGCACCCAATTTACATGACCTAAAGAAGTACAGCTATTCCCGATGCTAAAGCGCACCTGTTACCTTTCACCAAAGAAAGAGTTCATGCCATCGCACGAACCTCAACCTTCATTCAATTTTCACGAGCAAACCAAATGTGCTCATATTTTGTTCATTCGCCAGCTCATCTTCATCAAATGGATATTGGGCAAGGGAGCTGATTGATCGCAAAATGCACAGTTTCATCACGGGACCCATTACAATGCCTTCAGTGAGGCAGAAAGTTATAAGCAAATGGGCCACCATTGTTGCCAGCAAACAATAAACCGTCTTATGACATATTAGCAATGACGAAGGGCAGTGTAGATTTGCGCCTGAATCCAACACGTATGCTATTTTAAAACTGAATTTTCGCCAAGCAACGTGTGCATCGATATAGCGTATATACGTTACTAAGTTGGTCCCGTCTATAAACTCAACTGTTAGTCAGCGCTGTGTATGTGAGCATCTTGGTTTTCTGCCCTGTCTTGTTGCGCTGTTTTACGATCACAACGGCGGTAGTGATTGCCTTACCTGAAAACAATTAGTCGATTAATCTATGCGATGGCCACCGGAACACCATCCATCATCATCACTTTCTATCTTTCATTAAACTGACTTCGCCGATGAAATACGTTCCGTTAGAGAGTTTTTGGACAAAGACAAAACTTAGGACGCAATTTTCAAGTTATGCTGGAATTTCAACAAAGAGTGCTTAGAGTCTACGTGGATATTGTGCCATGTGATAACATAAGGTGGCATATTGTGCAACGGCTGACGATCACCGCAGCCATTGCATCGGTCGCATTACGTTGCATCAGCGTTTCCTTGAGAAACGCGAGTTCACATTTAAGAGTATGCTGATAGTGTTACTTCGCCGACACATTTAATTTGTTGCCATCGCATTAGTCACTTTTCCTTTGTGAGGAAACTGTAACAATTTTTTGTTAGCCCAACTTTCGCTCCTGACCAGCTGAACAGCCAGAATAGTGCCATCTATTGTGATGTCAGGGTGTAAGCATTGAGCGTTCTCATTATATTTGCCTGCCCAATAAAAAAACTTTGGTAAGCGCCTTGAGCAGGCACTGAACCTTTGAGGAGGCTATTGGAAATACACTCATGTACTTTGCCCTTGAACTTCTAAATACCTGTTTTGAAACGGCACACTGAAATGTAATTACCAATGCGTAGGAGTTCTAGTTTACATATCACATTATGACTGGAAATAATTATCTTGAATATTGTGCGAAAAGTGATGGAACAGCAAAAGTTATGCAGTAATACGGGAACTGAAAGTAATGCTGTTTCACCTGCATTCATTTTTGGAATCCTTTGTGCTGTGCCACGTAGTTAAAAAAATACGCTGCCTCTCTATGCTTCCCTTTCATCGAAGACGTCGAAAAGATAGTGTGCTGCGGTGCCTTCTCATTTCCTATGTTATCACAGAGTGAGGCCTGTGTTGTATAGTGTCTTCATGATACTATGCACATATTGCTGCGTTTACAAAGCGGCACAGTGGAACAGGTGAGACTGGTATTGAAATCCTTGCGGTATGCCAGCGATACCTTAAGTGTGATGCACGGTGATAGAGTTTACATAAAAGCCAAAACTTTTATCAGAATGTAAGCTCCTTATTTCTTTGACGTGGTAATCTCTAAAGAGGTCAGTGCAAGTGTGGCCTATTCAGAGGCGCTTTAGCAGTAATGAAAGCTTGCCTGAAAGAGCATTCATGAAGACTAACTCGTGCCCTGCTACACAAACGCAGTCACCCAAGCCAGCTGGAAAAAATGATTGATTGATATGTGGGGTTTAACGTCCCAAAACCACTATATGATTATGAGAGACGCCGTAGTGGAGGGCTCCGGAAATTTAGACCACCTGGGGTTCTTTAACGTGCACCCAAATCTGAGCACATGGGCCTACAACATTTCCGCCTCCATCGGAAATGCAGTCGCCGCAGCCGGGATTCGAACCCGCGCCCTGCGGGTCAGCAGCCGAGTACCTTAGCCACTAGACCACCGCGGCGGGGCGTGGAAAAAAATGCCGAAAAGGATCAGTTCAGCATAATAGCAATTTAACATAGTCTAGCGCGCTGGACTCTAGTTGAAACACCTCATGAGAAGTAGCAATTTCGACTAAGGAATCCATTGTACAATGTGAATATGAACGTCTAAGTTGTCATGAAAACTTTTCGAAACTAAACAAGGAAAAATATTGCAAGTATAATAACTATTCTAGTCAGGTAAACATACTGCCAACGTGAAGAATCTATCTACGTCACATCTGGCAAAGCAAAAGCGAGTATCGCAATACTGATACTTTTAACTTCGCTAGCGTGTTTTTTGTAGAAGTTATGTGGTTGATATCTTATACACTTGTCTTACTGTCAATAGGGTACCTTGTGCTAATATTGTAAAAAAAAGCTAGAGCACGCAGATTGAGACACTAAGCATTCGCGGCAGGGCATGCATGGGTCCTTCATGTATTGTATACATTTTTATTTATTTATTTTATTATTTACAGGTTCTGCAGGCCTATACTTAGGCCCAAGCAGGAGGGGCAACAACAACAACAAAAAAAGTACAATGTCACAGCACTTAATTAGACAACTTATAGTGCACTTGCACAACAGTGTTACGGCACATAAACAGTGATCAGAACACTCATGCGCAGCAGAAGTCAACTAACTACATTACTCGGGCACTGCGAATACACACCATATGGATACATCATTCAGAACTAAACAAAAAAAGTTTCAAGCTGTTTTTCAATATCTTCGGACTGAAAAGCACTTATTGGTAAAGAGTTCCAGTCAGCAATAGTCCTAGGGAAAAAACTATTTTTAAAAGCAGTGGTACGGGCAAAAACTGGCGCCAATGAATATTTATGCTTATGTCTTGTTTTTCTAGAAGATAGAGGTTTCACACAGTTGGGCAGACTTGTTGTAACTTTACCGGAAAGAATTTTGTGTAGGAACGTTAACCGATTAATTTTCCTGCGAGTTTCCAGTGTTTGGATATCATTCAGTTGCATAAGTTGTGTTGGCGAATCATATCTTTATATTTGCTAAATATAAATCTGACAGCCTTCCGTTGAACTTTTTCAATCAAGGCAATATCTTTTTTACATTGAGGGTCCCAAACACCGAGGCATATTCAAGTTTTGATCGGATGCAGGTGTTATATGCCAATAATCTAGTCTCCTTCGTTGAGGATTTAAGTTTCCTCTTAAGAAACCACAGTTTCCTAAGTGCAGCCGTGCATATGCTTGTAATGTGGTCTGACCACGTAAGTGACTTTGTCAAAGTGACTCCTAGATATTTGTATTTTTCTACGTCTTTGAGTGGGTTATTGCGGAGAAAATAAGTATAAAGGCTGGGAGTTCGTTTTCCTTGTTATTCTCAAGAGAACTGTTTTGTCACTATTAAGTTCCATGCCCCAGTTTTGACACCACTCATCTATACTTGTAAGAGACTGTTGAAGTAATATGTGGTCATTTACACAACATATTTTCTTTAAAAACAACACAATCATCCGCGAATAATCTGACGGATATGTCCTTATGTACGACATCAACTAAATCATTAATAAAAATTAAGAATAACAAGGGGCCTAACACACTACCTTGTGGCCACACCAGAAGAAACATTTAGCGAAGAAGAAAAACAACCCCTGACCTCAACAAATTGAGTTCTGTTATTTAAGTACATATGAATCCATTTAACGATACCCGAAGGTAGCCCAATATTTTCGAGTTTAAACAAAAGTTTTCCATGAGGCACCTTATCAAACGCTTTGCTAAAATCTAAAAAGAACACATCAGTCTGCCCAGATATATCTAGAACCCGTGCGAATTCATGCACTGTAGACACAAGCTGTGTTACCGTAGACATATTTTTTCGGAAACCATGTTGATTAGGCGACAAAATATTATTTTCTGATAAAAATGTGTTAATGTAATTTGCAACAACATGCTCTAACATTTTACAGCAGCTACTAGTGATAGAAACAGGACGGTAGTTTGTCAAGGAATAGCGGTTACCCTTTTTAAAGATCGGCACAACACGAGTTTTACGCCAATCGGCTGGTATCTGACCATATTTGAATGATACATTGAAAAGGGCAGTAAGGAAGTCAGTGATTTGTTCAGCATAGCGTCGTAGGAATGAATTACCAATGCCGTCAGGGCCTGACGATTTCTTAGGATTAACCTTAAGTAACATTTGTAAAACACCTTCACGAGTTATCAGAACATCATCCGTGATTATGGGCATCGGGTCTCGCAGTTCATAATACTGTGGTTCGGAAAAGACGCTCTGAAAGTATTTATTAAAATGATCAGCAATTAGTGCCGGATCTGTTATCGTGACCTCATCAACTTGTATTTCAGAAACGCCTTCTTTAGTTTGCTTAATATAGCGCCAAAATTTATCAGGATCTGTCCTGATGAATTCAGGTAGTGTGTCGTTAAAAAATTGATGCCTGGCCTTGCTAACACTCTCTAATAATTTTCTTTAAGATCGGAAAAATGTTGCGTACTAGTCTTGTGTTTTTTTCGTAACCTTTTATCTTTCTCTTGATCTGTATAATCGCACGGTTTATCCATGGGTATGTGAACGCCTGCGTATTCTCCTAAGCGGTACAAAGTTCTTTGTACAGAAGTCCACAATACCACGGAAGCGTTGCCAGGCTCTATCAACATCACTAACAGATGTGGGGAGATGTGTTTCTAAATAATCAATTACTGCAACATCATCCGCTCGATTGAAATCTCTTACAACACTTTCCACTGGCGTTTTCACTGATTTACAACGTGCATGCCTGTCCCAAACAAATGATATTAATCTATGGTCAGAAATACCGGTTTCAACTGTGATAGTCGCTTCGGTAAAGAGTTCCGTTGTAAATAGCAGATCAAGTATCGAACTCCCCCTTGTGGGGTGTCCTACCATTTGCTCAAGGCCTAGAGAAAACATTATGTCTAAGAGTGTGTCAGCCGAAGAAGAAGTACCATAATTTATATCATCCCAATTAATGGCTGGCAGATTGAAGTCACCCGTTAAAATAAGATTTTTGCTTCGTAGACGTAGTAGTTCATCGTACAAACCGCTCATAAAAGAATCATCAGCATTAGGACATCGATAAACCGCACAGAGAAAAAATGACATATCAGCAAATGAAAGTTTTAAAAGCAGACTCTCTCTCACTGGAAAACGCTCAGCAATAGTTACATCAATGCATACTTGATAATGACAGCCACTCCACCGCCCCGATGACCACGATCACATCGAAAAAGTTGGTAGTTCGGCGGAACTATCTCGCTATCGCCAATGGCTTCATGTAACCAAGACTCTGTTATCACACAGACATGAGGATCGTGCGTGAGCAAAATATTTTCCAACTTTTCAATTTTATTTGTTATACTCCGTGCATTGAAGCAAAGCAAACGAAGTTGGTGCTCCCCTAATTGCTAGCTGGGATTCCCTACGGCACTCTCATGTGACACTTTCCTACGCGCATTAAGCGAGTCGTCCCAACAGAAAAAGGTGTGATCAATACGAAGCTTATCGTGAACAAGAGCAACCTTGCTACCGCTTTCTCTGTCTGCTTTTGCAGTTGCCCATAGCAGTTTTCTTTTGCGGAGTGTGTCAGGACAGTAGTCGTTTTGAAGATAAATTTTGGTTCCCTTCAGCTTATGTGCTTGACGCAACACAGCTTGCTTTTCCGTATAATCTTGGAAAAAAAGTATAACAGGACGTCTGCTTGATACCGGCTTGCCTAATCTATGAATCCGCGCAATTGTCGTGCATTTCACCCCTAATCGATCATGAAATATGCCCTTCACTACCTTTTCACGTAGCTCTGCTTCAGATTCACTCCCAGCAGCGCTGATACCAAATACAAGAAGATTATTCCGGCGACTGCGATTCTCAAGGTCAACCGGTTTCAACTGTGATAGTCGCTTCGGTAAAGAGTTCCGTTGTAAATAGCAGATCAAGTATCGAACTCCCCCTTGTGGGGTGTCCTACCATTTGCTCAAGGCCTAGAGAAAACATTATGTCTAAGAGTGTGTCAGCCGAGAAGAAGTACCATAATTTATATCATCCCAATTAATGGCTGGCAGATTGAAGTCACCCGTTAAAATAAGATTTTTGCTTCGTAGACGTAGTAGTTCATCGTACAAACCGCTCATAAAAGAATCATCAGCATTAGGACATCGATAAACCGCACAGAGAAAAAATGACATATCAGCAAATGAAAGTTTTAAAAGCAGACTCTCTCTCACTGGAAAACGCTCAGCAATAGTTACATCAATGCCATACTTGATAATGACAGCCACTCCACCGCCCCGATGACCACGATCACATCGAAAAAGTTGGTAGTTCGGCGGAACTATCTCGCTATCGCCAATGGCTTCATGTAACCAAGACTCTGTTATCACACAGACATGAGGATCGTGCGTGAGCAAAATATTTTCCAACTTTTCAATTTTATTTGTTATACTCCGTGCATTGAAGCAAAGCAAACGAAGTTGGTGCTCCCCTAATTGCTAGCTGGGATTCCCTACGGCACTCTCATGTGACACTTTCCTACGCGCATTAAGCGAGTCGTCCCAACAGAAAAGGTGTGATCAATACGAAGCTTATCGTGAACAAGAGCAACCTTGCTACCGCTTTCTCTGTCTGCTTTTGCAGTTGCCCATAGCAGTTTTCTTTTGCGGAGTGTGTCAGGACAGTAGTCGTTTTGAAGATAAATTTTGGTTCCCTTCAGCTTATGTGCTTGACGCAACACAGCTTGCTTTTCCGTATAATCTTGGAAAAAAAGTATAACAGGACGTCTGCTTGATACCGGCTTGCCTAATCTATGAACCCGCGCAATTGTCGTGCATTTCACCCCTAATCGATCATGAAATATGCCCTTCACTACCTTTTCACGTAGCTCTGCTTCAGATTCACTCCCAGCAGCGCTGATACCAAATACAAGAAGATTATTCCGGCGACTGCGATTCTCAAGGTCAACCAGCTTGGACTGATGAATATCAATTAACTGCTGAATGGAATCTACAGACTCCTGTATCGATTCGCTCACGCCCTTCTGAGTTTGTAGTTGCTTAACATTTGCTTCTAAGTTATTCAGACGCACTCCAAAGGTGCTTATTAATGATTCTGTTGAGTCTAAACGTGCTCTAAAGGCTTACAAGTTCTGCTCGGATATCAGATTGTCCCTTCAAGAGCTCGTGAAACATTTCATCAACAGTTGGCCCAGGGTTTTGCTCGACATCTCCACACAGCAATAACTTGCAAACAAAATAACATTCATATGCAATAATAAAACATGTCTGTGGGCACGGCACAATAAGAAGTACAATTTCGTCTCCAGACCTATGATTTGAAAGAGAAAAACTAACCTGTACAACGAAAAAGAAGCATTTCGTTAGCGGCATCTTTCCAGCCGCTTCGCCGTGCCCACTGAAGGTCCAACTGTGTGGCCTGTCTTTAAAAGGGCGATCCAACGATGACGTCACGGGCATGCAATGTTCCAGAGGGGGCGTATCCAGTATGTCCAAATTCGATGAAGGCACTGGACAGTAGTTAGCAGAGACAGATGTAATCGCCGCAACTTCATTCCCGGTAGTGCAAGGTTCCGATGGCCCGGCGAGCATGAAAAACACGGCCTGTACAACGAAAAAGAAGCGTTTCGTTAGCGGCATCTTTCCAGCCGCTTCGCCGTGCCCACTCAACCATCCATATTTTGATCACGCTGTACATATTTTGATCATGACACGGTCCATGTGCTGTCGTATCTTCTATTTCATGACATAACTTCTGCGTTTAAAAGGTATTACGAAAAACTTGGATGATTGAGAAAACCTAAAATGTGACCATTGAAGACGTCGCTATGAATGTAAAAAAAAATCCACAAAACTAGACTGTGACTCGATGACGCCAACGTAATCTCTACATCCCAAAGGATGCAACGTTTTGATGTCTACGATCTTCTTGATAACAAAATGATACCGCTAAACATTTCACCACATAATAAAGACAAGTTAAGTAATCAGCGCATGGTGAATGGTTTGTGGATACCAGAAATAACGGGAAACCAGGTGATGTGTAAGGATCTTTTAAAAATTCTGAACCTGAAGACAGTGCAAGGCCACCCAAATACTCTATAGAGGACAGGATGGTTGACTATAGATTACTGGCAATTACCTATTATGTAGGGCCCATTTCTCGGCGGCGCACCTATATTCAGGAGGAGGATGTAACATGTAATTTCTTTCAAATCAATACCTCTCAAAAACGGGTGACCTATAATCTTCATTATTAAAAATATTATGTGGCCAAATGCCAACATTGGCGAGAACGAACGGACTCTGATCACAATACTGTTACAAGCCTCTTCTGTGAAAGAAGATGGGTTTAACTCAAAAGTTTTTGTATGGGCGAAGCTCTGCTCGCGGTAAACGAGAGGTCAAGCTACAAGTGATATACGCTGTACACTAATAACGGAGAGAGCGTCGTCCTTCGATAACCTTATTTTTTGTTTATGTGCGGCAGGATTTACACAATCGGTATCGAATGCTCGAGTGTGATCTGTGGTGTCGGCGCTAGTTCAGCACCAATCTCGATTGTTTCGCTTTCGAGCTGACAAGCCTACCAGGAGGTTGAAATCCTGGAAGGCTTGAGACATTTCTGCGAATTTCGCGAAAAGCACTGTGTAAACTAGGCACCGTATATTAGCTGAATAGAAGTACAAAAAAACACCATGTTTTGCAGTAACTTTGCCTGTGTGAAGGTGCTCCGACAGGACCAAATCTTCAGACTGGAAAGCTGTGGGAGATTGTGCTGCTGGTTTTGGCTCCCGAAAGCAAAGTCTTTGGTGTCCAGCAGACCGGAGATGCTGGTAGAGCATAATGGTTTTGTGACCACTGGAACAGGATTTCTGTGGCACACTGCATAAGTATTTTATGTAAAATACTTTTGGCCTTGGCTGATTGCTTCATACATGCGTTTCATAATGTACCTGAGCAAAAAATGATGAGCGAGTAAGCCGTTGGCATTCAGGTTAGGCTGCCGCAAGCAAGATTATGCTGTTCAACGTGGCAAAACACTAACATAAGTTCTTGTGTTTCAGCTACAAAATGATTGGATACATTTTAGCAATTTCTTGATCAAGAAGACAAGCAATGCAATGTATGCCACCATTTTAGAATAACACAATCGTTCACTGCTGCGAAGCACGGCATTCCATTTTGACTGGGTTGTTGCTAGTGATTAGGCCAGTTCGGTTCTTTACTTGTGAAGCAAAAATTAAATTTCAGCAAAGCGTGCTCAAACTTTAACAAACTATGAGTAAATCAAAATTAGTGCCTCGCTGTCGCATGGAATTTCAGGCCTAAGGAAAGGCTTCATAAAACTAGCACCTACAGCGCATTCCTTGCATGTATCTTTGTGAACGCAAACTTGAATTTCAGTTTCGAAAAATGACACTTGTGTGTGCAGATATGAACCGTGGTGTGGCGGTCCATGTAGGAATGATACAAAGGCGCGCGCTAGGTTAGGCGATGAAGGAGGCTTTTATGTCTAAGATAGCAA
Organism: Rhipicephalus microplus; assembly: GCF_013339725.1. NCBI lineage: Eukaryota > Metazoa > Arthropoda > Arachnida > Ixodida > Ixodidae > Rhipicephalus > Rhipicephalus microplus. The sequence continues at coordinate 187,195,098 of NC_051167.1, forward strand.
ATCAATAATTATTACTCTAGTGTTGACCTCACTATATAAGCCTCTTTCGCCAAAATAACAAGTTATGTAAAAATAGGTAAGAAAATAGGACGAAGTTAGTAAAAGACATGATGGAGGCAGTCATGGACAACGTATAATGACGTAATCATGTGACTTGGCAAGTTTCACCGATCTTTGCGTTAGGACTATGTGACATGGTGATGTCATCAAGAATGGCGATTTTCGCAACTCCTTTGTTGACGGCACAAATGAAAATTTTTTAAATGGCGTATTTGAGGCTCTCGTCTTCAAAATTCACTCACTGCGTATTATCACACGGCAGGTATGTGGCTAAAGTTGCCTCTTACAATAAGGCCCCTTCAAGGGGTTCGCAGCAGGTGTCTAGGTAACGGGAACGTAAATTACAGGTTATGCAAAAGAACCTGTTTACTAAATCATTTTTCTTGAACACGCTGTGCAGATCTTCCTGAAGTGAGGCAGCTGAAATTGACGGAGATGGACAAGGATTCCATAACTGTTTCCTGGCAACGACCGGAGGGCTGCTTTGAAGGCTACATAGTGGAAGTCGCTGAAGAAAGCAGCGGAAGCAGTGGTGTTGGAGGCCTGAGTGCGGGCTCCTGTGCGGGTGGTATCACTGTTGACGCTGAGCACACGAGCATCACGTGCAGGAAAATAGAAGCTTGCAACGTGAAAATCACCATACGTACGCATAGAAAAGGACAACTGGAGTTTACTTCACCTGGTGTCACCCTGAACAACATTGTCATGTACAAAAAAGGTACTTTTATACGCCCTATGTGCACTTCCTGGCAATGCAAAGGTTTTGATTTTTATAATTCACTAATAAACATCTAATGCCCAAAGAAGTAGAAGGAGAGCTGTGCAGCTGTTCAGTTTAATGCTTTAGGGCTTCATTTTCTACTATTTGTCTTCCTAAAGTATTTTTTGTACAAGAGGTTCTAATCTTGAGTGCACAATTGCACCGTTGTCCATTTGCTTGCGCAAACTAGACGTGCGATAAAAAAGAAGACGGATATAAAAAATATTAACACCATAAATTTATGTTTGCCATTTCCATATCAGTCGTTCCGGAACTATCTTTGCATGTAAAATATTAGATTTTAGTATAAGTGAGCATTTTTACCCTTATTTATTACTTCCATCTACAGTATGGTCGACCTGCATGCTCATACCCCTCTCCGAGTAGCACTCAGAGTAACATTGAACTCATGATATATATATATATATATATATATATATATATATATATATATATATATATATATATATATATATATATATATATATATATATATATCATGAGTTCAAAGTTGGAGGTTCATCTATTCGACGGAAAGTGTAACTTCTTTCTTGTATTATTTTGTTCATTGAAGTGAAATCTGAAAGAATTGAGGAAACATAAATAACGTCGCCCTAACCTGCCTACCCATGTGCATTCTTTGACTTCATTGCCCGTAGGCTTCAGCTGTTGTTGTATATATATATTAGAGGCAGGCATGGTGGCTGAGTGGCCGTAGCGTTACAAGTAGTCAAGCAGATCTTCCGTAAGTGGTCACAACGTGGTTTGTTTCGATGTTTCGGCCTAGAGTCTGACCTTCATCAGGTATCCTGGTGAAGGCCAGACTGTTGGCTGAAACGTCAAAATAAACCACGCATATATATATATATATATATATATATATATATATATATATATATATATATATATATATATATATATATATATATATATATATATGTGTGTGTGTGTGTGTGTGTGTGTGTGTGTGTGTGTGTGTGTGTGTGTGTGTGTGTGTGTGTGTGTGTGCGTGTGTGTGTGTGTTTGTTTGTTTGTTTGTGTGAGAGAGAGAGAGAGATTCCAAATTGACATAATTCATCGAGATCAGAACCCAATCACCTGCGACAAGTTCAAGGCATGTGTGAACGCGAGCATCACAGTACACACACAAAGCAAGGGTCCCTCAGGTCTGACATCCCCTGGGGCAACGCTCAGAGGTATCTTCGTGCCAGGAAGAGGTAGGGTATACTTTTCTCATTCTAATATTGGATCGGAATGAGACAGTTGCTGGTTGTGTAAAAGTTCAGTAGGCAATATTCTGACAAACTGTGCAATATGCTGCTCTGGCACGTCTTGTTCTCTTATTGCTATTTTTTTGCCAGCCCGTAAGCCTGGCATTGGTTTTTTGCGCTGTCACGAGATCGCATAATAATTTTTCATGGTTTCACGTAATTGTTTAGAACTCAAACAGCTGAAATTATTAGGGACGCTTTATTGTGATAGCAAGCGCGTCAAGACGAAGGTAGTGGACTTAACAATGCGTTATTCGCGCTTACATGGAAAGGTAGGAGTGCTAAACATGTCATAGTAATAAGAAGCTGGATGTGAATTAGGACATGTGCCTTATACAGAAAATGAGGTGGGTTGTTCCGAGTGTAAGACATTGCGCTTAATTTTCTAATATTCATGTCTTACAGAAAAGCTCGTGGATAACCATTCCGGATCATCACGTGTGCACATTGAGTATACTTAGAATAAAATCCTTTTTCTGCGCATTACATCTCTATGGATGCTTTCGTAGTAATGGAGATTGTGGAGATTACTGCTATTAGAGATTATTGCTAATAAATTTCTTCAGAGCTTCATTACTAAACTTGTGCAAAAGTCCTTGAAAAGGAGATCAATCCTTAACGGAATTAAAGAAGTCATCAGTCACTGCGGCAAAAACTTCATTTATTTTCATATTCTTTTATTGATTTGCTTAAAACTAAATGTTGTGGGACACCAAGCGAAAAAAGTCAATCAGCTTGAGCCACTCGACTTGTATAGCAGCGCAAATGACGCTAACGATCAGTGGTACCAAAAAAAAACAGAACAAAAAATTACAAAAGAAACTGTATTTCACATGTCTAGTCTCCACGCAAAAAAAAACGGGCTTGAATAGACATTATAAAGAAACATCAAAGAATTATTTCCCTTGAAAAACAATGAAAACAACGAACAAATAGACGACCTTATGTTGCAGGCAAGCTCATGGTAAGGGTACGGTGGTGAAAAGTCTCCGTAGTTATTTAAGAAAACAAGAGCTCAGAAGGAAACAATAGATTAGGGACATTAGGTTATTAGAAGACAAAGATAAAAGGAGATAGAAATATGAAGTTTTAAAAAAAGATAGCAGATCCTACGTACTGTAGGAATTAATGATATGCGAAGCACGAATGAGGAATATTGATATGTCACCTGAAAATCAGGTCAACCTCACGAGGCGCATGAATGTTGGACACAGTAAACAGAAGTAGAAATGCTATGCGCACTCAGGTATTCAGACAAAATGCAAGTATATGGTTTATAGTCACGTAGCGACCGCACTAATAACGCTTGCACTACCAGCACAAGCAGTGGTAGGCATGTGAATTATGCTGTCCACGACTTACATGTCATGATTATCATGTAGGCACCTGACATTTGTGTTTTTCTTTCATGCATGTCACGTAACACTCAAATTTTGTATATGTGAAGCTGGTGAAACGGCCGCGATCGCACTATGAGCGTAGCATGTGGCTATGTTTCACATTACACGCGTATCATTATTATCATGTTTGGATGTGCCACTTACCCTCGTCGTCCATTCACGTCACATAGTATGAACTTTGGTAAATGTGAAGCCAGTGCAATGACCGCGAGCGCACAATGTGTCTGATATGTAGTCATGCTCTTACAAGATAGGCATGCAATCGGTATCTTGTTAGCACCAGTCATATATGTTAGTCATTCATTCATGTCACATAACTCCAAGTTTGGTATATATGAATCAAGCGAGACGACCGCCAGAGCACTATAAGCGTAGCGTGTAGACATTTACATGACACGCATGTCATGATGATGTTTCGACGTGTCACATACATCGTCGTCCGTTCGCGTCATTATTAGAAAATTCGGTACATGTGAAGCTGGCAAAACGGCCGCTAGTTTATCATGAGGATGGCATGTGGCCATGTTCTCACATGACATGCATGCGCTTATTATCGTATTTGCATCAGTCACATACGTTCACCATCCAATAACGTCACGTAATACCAAATATGGTAAATGTGAAGATAGCGAAATTGTTGAAAGAACAGGTCACTGACCAATTTCAAATAAAAACAAAGACGTTTCGGGACCCGTACAGATCCCTTGTTCACAATGGGATGACAGCTGAGCAACAGGTTCTTATGTAATGTTGAGCGCATGACGCAAAGTCCGGGAGTACACGTGATTTAGTGTGCCAGATGATCTTTTGATTGTGTTACTTGTCGTCTGAATGATTAGTGATTCGAGGTTCAGTCTGGTTGTAAAATTCTTCTCCGTGGCCATGATGCGTGCGTTGTCCCAGCTTATCTCGTGGCCCGTCTTCTCGGCATGCTCGGCGAGTGCATTTGTCACTGTGTGGCCCTTGGCGACGTCATTCTTGTGTTGCATCAGACGTCTGCAGTAATTTCCACTCGTGCCAATGTACACCGATTCGCAATCGGCGCATGGTATCTTGTAGACTACACCAGGAAAGTGTTGCCGAGGGAGAGGATCCTTCACATTTAGCAACTCAGCCTTAAGCTTGCTTGCTGGAACATGCGCGATCTGTACACCACGTTTTCTTAATAGACGGGCTAGGGCTTCGCTTATATTTCGAATATAAGGAATCGATGCACGCTTTTTCGTAGACGATGTGTTATGCATTGCTTGACTAGTTGACTGCAGTTTGTGCATGACGGATTTAGTTGTTTTCCTAATAAAAGGAAAATAACTGAATCCGCCAAAGCACCACGAGCACATGGCATGTACAGGCGCGGCCACGTCTGTGTATGATGCGCGCGAGCGGCCTGCTTTGCTCTGCGGCGAGACACCTTGTGGCCGTTGCGTGTCGTGACGTCGCGTGCGCGACAACGGTGGATGGGGTGCTTGTTTAGCCGAAGATCTGTGCCCCCTCACGGCGCTTTCGTCACATATAACTCACAAGACAGAGTGCGCGTTTCGACTAATAAAATGCGCCTGCATCAACGATGCACGCTTTGTGGCTGTTTCGAGGCATGCGATTGTATGATGATGTGATGATGCCAACAACTGCGTGAAAAAAACAACAACTAGGTGGCCATTCTCATGTGCGAAGACATGCAGTGGGCAGTGAGGGACACCCACGATAGAAAATTATGGCAGCACATTGTGTTTTTCTGCGTAAAGGACTCTGTTAGCACCTTTTTGAGTCAGTCTGCCTGGTGCCCCACGAGTGACAACTTTCCAAGAAGTTAATCTGTCTTGTGCGTAATTAAGGGCAACATCAATAGCTGCTTTAGTTCCACAGTAAACTAGGAGGATGCGTGAGGTATTCCTAAAACAGCCATGTTATATCAGCATATGAGCAAAAGAAGGGTGTCCAAGTACCTAAACCGTCACCTCGTGCATATGCGCCCAAGAAGACTTGAACGTAATTTCCAATTTCCTAAAATGTAGAGTATCCCAATCCTTCAAACAGGTGTGATCGCACTAACTGAAAAATCAAAGAAACTGGTTAGTCACACTTTTTGTTGATAACTCGTGTGTAAGTATAGAACCAGATGTTTTGTGACCCGTGATCACTAGTAGTGGCTTCCTAGTCTTTTCAAAAAGAAGAATGCAGGAAACGAGGACAGAATTAGGCACAGGAGTGCAAACTGGCAATATTGTTTAAGGTTTAATGTTCCTAAACCACGATATAATTATGAGAGACACCGCAGTAAAAGGCTCCGAAAAATTTGACCACCAAAGATTGTTTCCCTTACACAGAAATCTAAGTAAACTGGTGGGAGCGAACTAACAACTGCCACAGTTCCTTGCTGTAGAATGCTTCAGCAGTGCTTCGTTCGCAAACGCGACCATCGCAGTGAGCAAGGTGACCTTCGCGCTCTTTGCAACTTGAAAGCGAGCCCGAAACGTACAAAACCACCTCAATCAAGCAATAAGTGCACGCGCATCGCAACGCGTGGAGCGATGACCTTTAAAGGACCCGCTCGCGCCATCTCGCTATTCATAACGAAAGCATACTGAAGCCACCGAGCTCTGACTATCGCCGACAGTAAATGGTGTAAAGGCGACAAAGTTAGAAAAAAAAAAGCAGGACGGAGGCAGTCGTGTGATGGCGTATAACGACGTCATCATGTGACTACACATGTTTTGCCAATCTATGACGTCTGGATCACGTGACATCCCCATGTCATCAAGAATGGACATTTTAGCACCACTTTTCATGGTGGTGCTCGCACTAACAATTTATTTGTTAAAGGACGAACTTGAGGCTGTCGCCTTCAAAATTCACTCTTTGCGTATCGCATGTCACGTATGTGTCTTTAGTTACGAGCTACAATCAGGCGCCTCTAGAGACATGCACGCGGACCTGCTTAGCGACGAAGTATTGATTGATATGTGGGGTTTAACCTCCCGAAACCACCATATGATTGTGAGAGACGCTTGTAGTGGAGGGCTATTGAAATTTCGACCACCTAGGGTTCTTTACAGTGTACCCAAATCTGATTACACGGGCCTATAGCATTTCCACTTCCATAGAAAATGCAGCCGCCGCAGCGGGGATTCGATCCCGAGACCTGCGGGTCAGCAGCCGAGTACCTTAGCCACTAGACCACCGCGGCGGGGCAGCGACCAAATAAATCAATTTTCTCCCAACACTGCGCAGATCTTCCTGAAGTGAGGCAGCTAAAATTGACAGAGATGGACAAGGATTCCATAACTGTTTCCTGGCAACGACCGGAGGGCTGCTTTGACGGCTACATAGTCGAAGTCACTGAAGAAAACGGTGGAAGCAGTGGTGTTGGAGGCCTCAGTGTGGGCTCCTGTGCAGATGGAATCACTGTTGATGTGCAACACACTAGCATCACGTGCACGAAAATAGAAGCTTGCAACGTGAAAATCACCGTACGTACCCAGAGAAAAGGACCACTCGAGCTTACTTCATCTGGTGTTTCCCTGCACGACATCGTCATGTACAAAAAAGGTACTTCTATACGCCCCTACGTCTGTCTCCTTGCGATGCTGAGCTGCTGAATTTTATATTGCAGTAATAACCAGCTAGTGACCAAAAAAGGAAAGCTGTGCAGCGGTTCAGTTTCATATTTTCTGGCTTAATTTTTCTACTTTTTTATTTCTAAAATGGTCTGCGGTGTGTTTTAGCTAGTATATTTTTCTATACTGAGACAACCATTACAAGAGGTTCACATTATATATGCGGAATAGTAGTATTTTCACTTAGCATACGCAAACAAATCAGGCAGAAAAGAAAGAGAGATATCACAAATTATAGTACTAAAAAAGTATGCGATACTTTTGCATAATAGTAATTTTCGAACTATCTTTGCATTCAGAATATTTCCATCTAATAACTTTGTTTAACTATAAATGCGTATTTCTACTTTTATGTAATGCTCTTCTCTGCAGCATGGTCGTACTGCATGCTCATACCCCTTTCTGAGTAAAAAGCTCATTCATTTTATGCGCCTCCTAGTAGCCATTACGACTCGCTCACCATAATCGCATGCAACTGCGGCATTAAACATCAATAAAGCACAGGCGCCTCGACCCTTGTCCTGAAGTGGTAGTAATGTACAATGTAATATCGGTGCATCCGTGTGCATTTCGGGTTGCTCAGTTTTTCAACTTTTTGTTAATTACACTCGGTTGTGTATGTCTGCGAGAGTGACTTAGAACTCTTGAAATGTGTTCTGTGAACATTTTCTTTTCTACGTTTATAAATGCTAGTCTGCACTTGAAAGCATCTTGTTGTCTGTTTCTCTCGAAACAAATGTATTTATCTTAAAAGTTTCTTTTTTTTTGCTGTGGTCAAGTCGAAGCTTAGCATGAACTGCGGAGGGGCAGAGCCCGTTGTCAGACTGTTTGCCTTTATCCCTTGCCCCTGCAGTGAGTTCTATCATGTGCTTACTGTATGTAAAGTTTCCTTACTAATATCACTACTGCTACCAAAACCTTAGGGTACATTTTCTCTATTATAAATTACGTTACTGTAGCAGAACTATCACACCGACATAGGTTCCAGCAATAGTCTGGGTATAAATATCAGTAGCATTGCAGGCATTTTGAAATATTGGTGAAGAATACTTGTATAAAAAGCCTCTGGAATAGGTCAGCAGCTGTTGCGTAGGCCCGGAAGTAATTCACGAGAAGTGCGATTTCAATGAAGATGGATTGTAAAGCACAAAAATATGATCGTTTAACTGGATTTTCAGCAGACTGGATAGGATTCCGGGGAGTATGGAGAACATCGAGGTTCAGAGTTACTGAAGATTGAGATGAATTCTCTAATTAGTTGGTCACGCATAAGTGCTTGAGACAAATCTGCACACATAAAATGACAATGTAGAAAAGAAAACTGGCGAGTTTAAGTGCTTGTTCTCATCGTCTTTGTGTTGTCATCATTTCAATTGCCCTAATTTACAGCGCCCACTTGGGGCGCCACCATGGCAGTACAATCTGGAGTGAGGATAGCGAAAGGCGCAGCAAAGCAGGTTTCAGACGTGTCAGTGCAAGTCGTCCTGGTGCTTGTAGGTCGTAAACTGTTCAAGTTGTACTGTAATATCACGCAGGTAATAAACTATAGCCGGGTTAAGGCGTCCTCACAGTCCGCTCTTGTAAATCTTGCTCAGAAAAGTGCAATCAATAAAATGTCGGTGAGCTGGTACCCTCCACTCAAAGAAATTCTCTACAGGAGGACCGTAGAGTCGCCTCAATTGTGCAGTGTGCGGGTTTTTCTTTGTTTGCACATGTTTCTAATTATCATCAACAACGCTAAACTTTCACTCAAAATCAAGGACACCGACACCGAAACAGAAAGTTCCAACCACCGAGCTTGTTTACGCTGTTGTGCCGAATAAGAACAATTGAAGATCATTGGGATAGGAATTCGCTATGAAGTGCCGGTGAAGCAGGCTGATAAATGACGTGATACTGGTAACTTGCGTTAAACGCTTAATACATTACTTCACTAAAACGTTTTGCTAGAATCTTGCTAAAATGCTTCGCTTGAACCGCTTATCAACCAATGTCGTCTCCGTTCATGCTATTTGTTAGAGATTAGTAAAAGAAAACACATACAATTTAATTGCTCTGTCAACACCACTTTTATTTGCAGATATGCCAGAGGTGCTGCCGAACAATTCAAGTGGCTAATGACACATTTGTACATGCGCTGGAACCGGCCAACTGGCTGCTTCGACAAGTACAATCTCGAGGTCGCCTATGAACCTAACGAACATTCGATCTTTAAAACGCAGCGTATTGGTTCATGTGCTGGGACAACCGTTCTAGAGCCTGATGTTACAAATGTTACTTGTTCCAATCTGCCAGCCTGCGTAAACACCAGTGTAATCCTGCGCACTCAGCGAAATGGACCACAAGGACGTGTTTCACGTGGTGAAGCATTGTATGTGTATTCTAAAGAAGGAGGTAGGTGTTTGGGGCATCCTGTCAGCACAACATTGCCGTGTTTACTTTTGAAGTGTTCAATAGAAAAGCAATTGTAACGTACCAAAGGTTTGCGATGTACGATGCTTGACTAGTCTTAAAAATTCTTGCATGTTAGAGCAGCAGGATAATCTCAGGCTGCGTATGAATACACTGCCGGGGAGGTCAACAGCTTTGCCATTTTGGGACTTCACAAGCTTTATGATACTGCTTCCTAGCTCTAGAAAAATATTACACTGGAATCGCCTCCTTTGTGTGTTGCTGTGATCACGCCAGGGCGCATTTCTTGGATTTTTTTAGGGTTCCCTTTCGGTTCGTGCCTTGAAAACTTTAGAATTTGCTTAGTACTGGCACAGCAAATGTGCTCCTGAATACGCTAATTCACGATTATGTTTATGCAAACGCATGCATCATCGTAGTCGTAACTCTTTTTCTCCTTTCTTGTACGGCTACTGAGACTGCGTTTAAACCACAGCTATCTTACGGTATTCAACTTCACAGAGTGTACCACTTTACACAGAGTAGTGTGCGAAAGGGTCATGGTAAATTAAAATAAATACGATCTCATAATGTGGGCGCTCACATTCGAGGACATTTTATTTATAACATTTTACTGCATGTCTTCGCAGCTCTTGTGGACTTTGACCTGTACCTTGAGAAGGTGACAACGACTGCGGCTGAAATCATAATAGACCCACATTTTCCACGGCCCTGCCCACCACGCTCCTGCGGGGCGTGGATGTGTCGCTTATACAAGAGTGGAGCGGTGGGTCACCATCTTTCACAACTCGCGCTACATTTAAACCCGCACAGCGATCTCCAGTAAAACTAATTTAGGAATCTTCAGTTTTTCCTTAGAAAATTGGCAATTCCTAAACGCGCTGCAGTGAACCGGAAATCCGTCCTTCCGTTTATGTCATTCTCTCACTCAACACGCTTCTAACCATGAAGAAATACGTCGATGATATACGCTAATCCTATTTTGTACCTTGTTCTCAACAAGAGCCATAACGCTGCCAAAGCGAAAGTGTTCACCGCTGTGGTACACACGTATGCTCATAAAGTGTGAATACACAAGAATCACGTGACTGCGTTGCACCCTTGACGCAAGGCAAATGTAACAGAAGAGCACTTTATGTTAACTTCGGGGTAAAGAATTTTAAGTCTTTTGCAGATCAAAAGGTAAACATGAAAATTATTGTGCAAAAAAAAAACAAACAGTTCCACCTCGGCAATATTGGGCCTAACAGGCTTTTCAGTATGCAGAGCATGTCTGTGCCATACGAAGACTAGATACTGACATGTGCAATTCTTACGTTGTTTAAACACAACGTTCTTTCTAAATATCACAACAAACTCTATGCTAGCGCCTCAGTTAAACAACCCTCACAAGTGATTCTGCAAAAAAAATATTAAGCATCTCAGCGTACACGTGAATACAAATGAATTTTTCATGAACTTCAGAACGCTTCTTCCCAACGCAGTTGCAATAAGAAGATTCAATGTGTGAATACGTATCGTCCAGGTAGCTGTAGTGCGCTGCATTACCTATGATACAACAAAGGTGTTGTGCTCGACCTTCACTTAAAAGCATCGACGCGTTCGCATATCACCCAATGAGCACATCGGCCATTCTTTTCTTTTTGTGGCACGATTGTTTTGCTTTCCGTTTTTCTTCGCATTTCGTAATTACTATCGTAAAAACAAGAATGCAAGAAAAAGAGGGATGAACACTCATAGACAAACAGTTAGAAGTCGTTTGCCTGGTCGTTTGCCTTTCTTTTCTTCAGCCGTCGTTTTTGACGCTGTTATTTTTACGACTATAAACAACCAACTAACCCAATTCAGCCTTATTGTGATTACGGCAGTATTTGTGATGCTTCCTTCAATAAATTGCTATTCAGAAGGACATTTATATAGCGTGAGTTATTACCGCACTTTCAGAAGGTATATATATATATATATTAATATACTGGAGGCAAACGCCTCTTCTATGACTTCACTGTAGGCTTTCCTGCTCCTCAGATATTCTTCTCCAGTTTTTATGGCTTTCTTCGAGCAGAAAAATAGTCATGCACACCCTCCTGTCCTCCAACTAAGAATTAAGTTCACAGTTTCGGAACACCTTGTAGCGTAACTGCGTAACAGATTTGCAAGTGATCGCATCTTATTGTGTTTGCTTCACTGTTATAATTGTTTTTCTGTGCTCACATTGTACCCACTCCTTATTTCTGTATCACCCTTTCGGCCCTGTGGGTGTTATAATAATCTGACGACTGAAAATAGCGCTAAGAAACGGGGACACAAGACGAGGACACACGGCACAGGCGCTAAATTCCAACATAATGTTTATTACCACTGCACGCTCGCCTATATCACCAAGAAAAATAACATCACATGATATGAATGATGCACACAAAAAATTAATTTCTTAGAAAATACAATTCTTTATCACTGAGCGTAAGAGAGGGAGTGCTTACGCACTTAGACCCCAGTGAAGCGATAGCCTCAGCCTCAATAATCTCTCTAGTAAGCTTGTCAAACATTCTCTTGATAACTGTGCATGCATTGAATATCGGCGCGCGGCCGCAGGATTTACAATGTATGGCCAACCAACTCCCCTGGCCGTTTTTCACATTATTACATTTGTTCTCTTAATCGATCATTAAGGCAACGGCCCGTCTGTCCAATATACTCTTTACCACAAGAAAGCGGGATACGATAAACAACGCATATGATACAGCGAACATAAACAGTTCGATGCTTCTTACTACAACCTTGGGGTTTTCCGTCACGGTCATGAAGGCCACAAAGGCTGACCAACTTCTTGGGAGCCGAAAAGACAACCCTAACTTCAGAGCGCTTAGCTAATTTCTTTAGGTTGTGCGATATCTTGGGATAGTATGGTATGACGACTAGGTGCTTCGGTTTCTCGGAATCACGACTCGCTGTACATCCTGGGTTGCGAAGCGTACGAAGCAAGACTTCTGCAACTGAAGTTTGGACGTGTATAGGATAACCTGCTTTGAACAAACGGTCTGACTGATTATGAAAACTATTGGCGATTTCGTGCTCACAAGATTTGCTTAAAGCATGACGAAAACAATGACTGATGATGCCTCTTTTCACTAGTTTGGAGTGAGCTGATTGGTAAGGAAGGGCCGGTTTGTTCATACGTTATTGGTATGCCGAACATATGCGGTTAGATGAAAGGTGAAGAGGACATCGAGGAATTTTATGGCATTGCTTCAGGCAGTTCGTGTGTGAGAGTCAAGGGTTTAAAACACTCAGAAAAATGTGAAATTATTTTTGCCAAACCTGCCTCGTCCGCTACCGTGTCGTTAGTTAATAAAACAAGATAGTAATCGACATACCGGGACACTTTTGTTATATTAATCTATAAGGATCGAGAAAAAAATTATTGTAATATTCAGTCATCGTTCGAGGTGGCTGTCTCTATTGCCATTCCTGTACTATTTACAAAGCGGCAAGGCAGTTTCTTATTGTAGTTACTATATTTCAACAACTTTTCGTAGTCAATGTGAATTACCTCATGCAGGTACTTTAGAGCACTCTAACTCAGTACCTTGATGATGCAATAAAGAAGTCTATACGTGGCGAACATTTCTCATTTATTTGTTGCAGAAAATTGTTGGGGTGAGGAGTGCGAGGCACGTAAATCATACAGCAGCGAAATGGTCGTGACTTAAAAACTCTCACTCCTGGAGGATTTCATACGTGCAGAGTTACCCTCAGGTACAACAATGAGTCGCAAACAAATCGATTCAACGCCATTCAATGTAAGTCGGCCGGCGAAAAGAGCATTTCAAACGCTTTCATAGAAAAACCTAGGCCGACATTTTCGTCTTTGTTACACCATGGAATGTCGTTTCAAGCATGGCAAATAATCAGAACGCAAGCTATTTTGACTATCACTGTGGTGTTTCCAACGTCGTAAGTTATGAAGACTACTTTAAAGTCAAAGCAGGTCCGGACATCTCGGTATTGAATAGTTTACCCGGGCTTTTACTGTTTTTCGTGCAGTTGTTTTTTAGTGGTTGTTGGTTTTACCGCGATAGCGTAAGAGCCTGTTTTCGCAGAAATTCCGGTGTCGGTATCGGCTTAGTTGGTTGTGACGAAAAAAACCATGATCTGTGCATGACTTAAAGTAAAAAAAGATACAAAAGAAACATAAGTATAAAAGAATCAGGGTCTGAATGAGGGGATGAACGGGGTCGTTTGCGCGCAAGGCAATGTTTTCTAGCTCAAAGCACGCATCTGATGCAAAATGCAGATGGAAATAACCGATCCTGCTTGAAAATGCAGTCAAATTACCTTGCATTCTTTAAAAACCGCGGCGTCCTTTATGCATGCTTCCCAGTGCAATATGCAATATTGGAGTAATGTTTGTGCATAGAGTTTCCTAATATATACTAGAGGGAATTCTGGCGCTAGTAATCTATGGGCCCTGCAACGCCGGCGCTTCAGTGAGCATGGGAATGATGGGTAGTAGACACATTTGTCTAAACTTCGTACTTCTGGCCTACTTTTGGCTCCGTGTGTGTTCGTGTGACTTGAGGCTGTTTTTTTCACGAAACAAAAATCAGCAAATGTTCAGCGATTGTGCTTCACCACCCTATTTCTTTCAACTTACCTTTCCAAATTGGGGTCGCGAAGTTCAAAATGGTTGAATCTTTCTTTCAAACAAAACCTAAACACAGCAATAAACGAAGCCTCAAGTACGATTCGCTGCCCCGCAAGTAGGAAGACTAGGCAAATGTGTGTACTACCCTTCATTACCATGGTCGCTGAACGATCGCAGCGCCAGAGTCCCCTCTAGTTAATTTGAGCAAACTCTATGATGTGTGGTACACGCGTGTATTGCGGTCGGGTGTCAGAGCATGCAACGAGGATGAATTCATGGGTTGAAGCGGGCAACTCGCTACGAAAGACCCACGCGTTGCAGCGTCTTTTACCTTAAGGCCACCTAATTGGCGCATAGCAAGTTCGAAAGACGTCACTCGCACAATTGCCACGGGTTTCATAGCATGCTACCCATCAAACGTAATGCAGGCGTATTCGAAAGCTTCAGTTGCGTAAGCCATTTTGAACTCAGTGCGTACTAGGGGCTGGAAATCGTTATCGCGTTGACTCATGAAGGCGAAGCCTAATGATTTCCCAATTTTCTTTACCTGGGTTAATTGACGTCTCTGCTTAAGCAAGCCGTAAAACAACCATTGCATTTTGTTTATACTGTGTCGACCTACGTATGAGCAAAGATAAATGTGCGAACACGAAAATTTTTCCTCATCCGTCTTCCCCTTTCCTCACTTCGCGTTGTTTTACGGCTCTCAATGAACACATTGCCAACAACAAGAACGAACAATGAATTATCTTACTTTGCCACGTCAGCAGATAATCGCAGAATGAGTGTTGGTTTAAAGTAATGAAGAGCACACGTCTCATGTGTGTCGGCGTTCGTCTTGCGTAACCTGAAAAGAGAGATATAAGAAACCTGTAAGACAAGAAATTAATCTTGAACAGAAAGTATCAGATGCCTCATGAAACGCGAAAATGGGCTATCGGTGACGCCTACCCCAGTGGGGCAGAACATATTCATCTGACGTCACAACATCACGTTATCCGAAAGTTTCAGATTGCTAAATTTCGTGACGTTGTTCTGTTCGTATGAAAGCTCTATAGCCAACGCCAAAAAGCCCCTCAACATACAAATAAACAAAGTCCTCATATGTCTCTAGTAAGGCGGCAGATACGAGTATCGGTTGCAAGCGGTGAATCAAGCCCATAATCTATGGTCGGTGCCGTATGAAAAAAGTCAAGCTTTGCTCGATAGTAGCAATACTGGCCTAATACGCTGTCTTGAAAAAAATGGCTTTTTTATTGCACAAAAAAAGTTCTTCACAGTTTGGGTTCTTTTGTGTTTCACTTTGCGAGTGTTAATTCAAACAAAGGTGGCAACAAAATTACGACGCTGAGTGAGTGAATGTATTAATGAAATGTGGGAACCACTCTTGTATTATTGCCCAATTTTTTTAAATCACCCCTTTCTAACATTTTATTGCAGAGCAAACACCCTGTACCACATGGTCTGAAATGCTTCCTGTCAGAGGAAAACACGAGCGACAAAAGAATCGTCCTCAACTGACGCATCCTTCAGCTGAGACTTGGATTGGTGGTCTTCGCAATGGGTGAAAAAAAAAAAATCAGCTGATATGACTTGACGCCGAAAAGAAACAAGTTCTATCTCTTCATTTCTGCGAAAAACAAAATAATAAAAAATTGTGCGCGTATCAGAAAGTATTGGTACACCGAGTTATGTTTTACCCGGCACCTGGCAGCATGAATACGAACGGTACGGAAAATCATTCGAGCTGATCTAGGAGGTAGTGTCAGAAAAACAGAGGTACAGATAGCTGCAAAGGAAGTGGATGACGTTATCTAAAACAGGTAGGCCGGTGTCAGAAAACAGAGGTACGGATAGCTGCAAATGAAGTGGATGACGTTATCTAAAACGGGTAGGCCTAGTGATTATGTTCATCCGCTCCTATGGCACTAGAGCACGCATCGGACGGACGCATGGGCGGACGCTTTGTCCCACTGATCATCATTCACTCAGCGGATATGCTGCGAATTTTTATAATACGAAAACCACTAACGTAATCTAGTGATACGACGCTATCTAGTGAGCAATTACTAATCTAACTATAAGTGGCTACTACTACAACATACCATTACTATATGACAGAACGACCCACACCCTTAAGAGCTTCGCCCCTAAATAATGACTGACAAAGTGGGGGAGGACGCTTTTGTACCATATATGCCACACATTATAACAACCATGACCGTGTATTCATTACGCCTCGCGAAAATATTAAAAAACCAACCAATGGATCGATCACTCAATGCACTCATTCATGAGAAAACGTTTGCAATGACGCCCAAGGCATCGTCTTGGCACTTCGTTTTGGTCACCACAGTCACGTGAATGACATTGAAGCCGATTGCGTAAGCAGTATTTTTAGCTCACTTGCCCTTTTGATAAACACGTTCACTTATGGTGTAAATAGCAGTTGTCATTTAGTTATTGGCACCAAGGATATCCCCCAGTATAGCTATATTAGCACCCACGGTTGCCAAGGTGTTCGGAAGAAAATTGGGTCTGTTTCTGCTTCTAAGTGGGATTTGGCGCTTGCATTAGACAAAAGATGTCTGAATGACGTACAGATGGAAAACTGTCTCATCGTGTCTACTTTAGAGGACCACCTATTGCAGAACGTGACTTTAGACACCCTTGTATGAGGACACCCTTGTATTTCTTCGTATGAGGCAGGTTGTGAAAGATGGAAGCACTACTCGCTCGGAATTATTCATGTCCGAAACTATCGCTGAACTGACGACAACTGATGTGCTGATGCTACAAACTGTGATCTTGAGCACATCGTGCAGTGCTCGTTATTATTGTCGTCACAAGGCGGGTGCTTCCAGTGCTTTCACGAAAATTCCCGCAACGCAGGAGAGGAGTGACATTTATGCAGCGCTGTAAGAAACTGTGTTTCATTTACGAAATTATTTCTGAAGTTGATATTTTAACCTGTGCTCATGGAAATTATGTCTTTAAATTGTGTTTGCTCTACTCATTTGGATTCCTACTAAGAAAATCATAATAGAGCTGTATAAAAGAAAAGGTCACAGCTGTTTTTATACAGCCATCGCTACTTTTGGGTACTTTTACTCTTCTTGGCTCAAGTTGGCTACTTCTAGGTTTTTTTTTTGCAATCTTCATCCTCAATTTTACACTTTCCTCATAGCAACCTTGATACCTACAATCTGAGCTTGTTGTGCGAAGGATAAAGAGTTTCGCAAATGACATACTAAAAACCTAGTATATCAAGTGTGAGACAAGAAAAATATGCATAATAAATTATTATTATATATTATTATTATTAATATTATTATATCTAGAATTTAACGTCCCAAAACCACTATATTGTTATGAGAGATGCCGCAATGGAGGGTTGCGGAAATTTCGACCGCCTGGGGTTCTCAAACGTGCACCCTATTCTGACAACACGGGCCCACAGAATTATCGCCTCCACCAAAACTGCAGCTGTCACAGTTTGAAAAGGGTGAGACAAAGGACAAGAGTAAGGTTGAAGTTGAGGGAGAGAGCAAGTGTGAATAGAATCGAAAAGATAAGGATAATGGCGCAGGGGAAAAATTAAAGTGTCGAAGCAAGGAATTAGTAAGACGATGAAGAGGAGAGTTCCTGCTTAGCTAAGCTTTCATCTGGGTTTTCTAACCTTGCTCATGGTTGCCAAAAATAGGATTGGCCTCAACGTTTCGCTCAACCAATGACGTCCAGCGTAATGTTTGTCTCATGCGACATCGCTTTGAAATGATGAGATGGAAATAGGCACTCCCGTTTTCTTCAAGATCAGCAAAGATTTGAGTGAACGAAGAAAAGCAGAATGAGTAATCTATACCGAAGCTTTCGTCAGAAGAAATACCGAGAACTAAGTAGAATACATCTTGAAGAAGTCAACATCAAAACACTTGCCTATACGTTCAAGGCGTACAAACACAGATTATTTTGTGACACTCTACTCACGTAGTCACATGCTCACAAAAAAGATATTTCGAAAACAAATTAGACAAACATTCTTAAATATTTGATAATAACAAAAAATGGTCGTGAATAATAGCTTTCCTTGCTTCAATTCTAAAAATTCTTCAGAGCTGGAACCCAGAATGCTTTTTCGAACCCCTAAACTTGCTCGATTTTCATATATCATGCACAAAAACACTTCTGATACACTGACACATTGCCTAGTAGTGGAAAAGAGGGTATATATTTGTAAGCGAAAAACGCTTCCAAAGACAAAAACACACCGAATTGAAGGCATTTTATTTATGTAGATGTTATATATAGGAGTATACATGTGTAAATATTACATTTCTTTTCAGGTGACGCTGAAGTCACTATGAAAAGTTAAATGTGCTTGAAAATTAGTCTTTGTCTTCGCCTGCCCCGCCGCGGTGGTCTAGTGGCTAAGGTACTCGGCTGCTGACCCGCAGGGCGCGGGTTCGAATCCCGGCTGCGGCGGCTGCATTTCCGATGGAGGCGGAAATGTTGTAGGCCCGTGTGCTCAGATTTGGGTGCACGTTAAAGAACCCCAGGTGGTCTAAATTTCCGGAGCCCTCCACTACGGCATCTCTCATAATCATATAGTGGTTTTGGGACGTTAAATCCCACATATCAATCAATCAATCTTTGTCTTCGCCTTTCCCACTGTCTTGGAATCATACTTAATGTTTTTGGGCAGTATTGGTTGAGAGCTTTGTTTTTCAAGGGTTCTATGAAATACGCAGAAAAAGAACACAGCTGGTGCGCTGATTGATGATTGATATGTGCAGTTTAACGTCCGCAAACCATCATATGATTATGAGAGACGCCATAGGTGGGGGGGGGGGGAGGCTTCGGAAATTTCGATCACCTGGTGTTCTTTAACGTGCTCCCAAATCTCAGCACACAGGCCTACAACATTTCCGCCTCCATCGGAAATGCAGCAGCCACAGCCGAAATTCGATCCCGCGACTTGCGCGTCAGCATCCGAGTACCTTAGCCACGAGACCACCGCGGCGGGGCAGCTGGTGCACTGGCGTCGTTGAGCATAGACGTGAGGCGATTCTTGGTCATGTGGTTCTTTTTGGTGTTGATTCGAATGTTGTAAGCCCACACAAGCCCACACAAGCACTTTTTTTTTCACGATGAAATGCGACCGCTGTTGTTCTGTTGATATTTTTTTTTATATTTGCAGCGGAAGACTTGGGAGACCACTTGTGTTCTGTAAAATGCACATAAAAACAGAGAACAAGTGTCAGTGTATTGTTGACAAGGCAAGCGTTGCAAACGCATGGTGTAGGGTAGATATTATCCGGTGACTCGCTGCGCTATACTGCTGGTGTACGCTTGTGATAGAGTGCTACAGGCACAGCACCACGTACAAACTTGTGCTTCTGCTTGGAATGTAAGTTGGCTTGTGCACATTACGTAATACAAATATTGAAACAGAGCTTTACATATATACGACATTGCCTCCTACTACATGTATCTTAAGAAACTTTAGGCACATTAAACTAGAAATATTTTCATTTTTTTCAGGTCAGTATACTGCTAAGTAGTTTAGGCATAGGTGCAATCTCGTAAGCAAGTGCACAGAAGAGAAATAAGTATGGTAAGTGTTCACGCGCAGCTCTTAATACATGAGGGCAATAAACAAGAGAAATGAGTTTGTGCTCATCGCCACAGCTTAGCGAGCTTCCTCTGCATTTACATTGTCATTCGTCATGAAATGCCACCCTATACATGGGTTGCAGGCCCTACTACTTGTAGTGAGAGTTGTTTTTCAATAATAACTAATTAAACAAAATCGTCGCTGATTTCTGTACTACCTCAGGAAGGCACGCAGCCTTCCAAATACACTGGGCGTTAATTAAAGTTGCAGAATATAAAAGTCAATAGGTTAGCTCATGTAAAGGCTGAACTTCAATACAGATATGCATTGAAGGCACGGGCATTCACGACAAATTGCCCGGATCAAATGTGTTGGTTGAAACACACGAACCCTTACATGAAAGCTGTACTTACATTGAGCTATCACTATGACGTCTCTCGTGGCTTCCTTCAAGTTAGACGGGTTTTGCAAAGACACTCTGTACTTGTAAGGCTTTCCGGTTTGGAGGCCTCTCAGGTAGACAAGACGTTGAGTTTTAGAGGCTACAACGCACTGCAGTTTTTCCCCTCTTGATGCTGCGTCTTGTAGCTGCACGTAGCATGCGCCTAGTTGGCAGCTACTGACGTTTGACGCGTCGATCAAGATACCCACCGATGTGAAGTCATAATAGATTCTATGAATGCTGAATTCATCAGGGGCTAGCAAAATAACAAAAAAAAACATACAAAAATGAAGTCAGACGGATGGAAGTGCAATGGCGAAAGATGAACGCAAGTCTATTAGTGTGAGAAAAAGTTGCTGTGCTTTTTTATGCACCAGTGAGGAAAATACACATGTATATGTATTCTTCAATGTTGAGCGCACGAGATGGTTGACACTGCTGTGGGTGTGCGCGTCGAAGAACACTAACTTCCCATCATTTTATCTCATTGAACGACCGAGTAATAACGCACCAGCCATATCCACGTTGCGTTACTGTTGAATGTTTGGCTCCTTCTGCAACTCTAAACAACGCACAACGATTCAATTTTCTTCCAAAAAGTGCTCTTCTCACACATTGCCTCTGTGCACTTCTAGCCACTATTTGATTTTTCTAGTGACAAATAGAGTGAACTAGACAAAGTGGTACAGTCAATCTTCGTAATCAATAAAAAAAGTATTTGGTGAAGCTTTAGATTTAGAAGCAGTACTGAACAATAAAGACATATTCACTGATTTCTCGGCAATGTTGTGTGATGAAAAAAAAAACTCACTCAAGAAAGTGTACAAAGCCCGAACAACCCTAGCAAGTAAATTGCAAAGGTGGAGGGGTATTAACCAACCCGCAAATTTTTGATTTCACGCGCTTGTAAAAAAGCGAAATAATATAAACACACATATGAACGTACATAAAGGGTGTTTGAACCCCCTCCAGATAAAATTTTGGGTGCGCCCATGGACGTTAGGTATCTGTAAACCGCCTCCTGGTATATAGCAAAAATCAATATGATGTATAATCAGTCGTGGCTATATAGTTATAGTACATTACATTACGCAAGTTCACGTGTTCTTCTTCAAAGAGGAATAGCATATGTAAAAAGATGTTCCCTGCACGCATGCAGTAATAGTACGTACTGTATCTAACAGCGGGACGCAATTAAAATGCTCACGTTAGTACTATGTCCTTAAAACCCAATTTCAAATTGACTAACTCGTCACGTAATTCCAGATTTAAAGATAATATATGATAGACAGTACTATTATATGGGGTTTATTCAGGAAACTACTACCAGAAAAAACACTACGTTATCTCTTTCCAGTGTAATGAGAATCCGTGAAAAACTAGTGCAAAAATTTTTTGGAGAAATTTTCTGTCTAGGATGATATATTATCAGGTGCTGATATTGATTTCCAATTTAACCAATAAGTTTGAACAATGAGTCTTCAATACCAATGCTGCACTAGTTCATAGGGATAAAGTTTTGGATCAGCGAGAATAAAAACTAGTTCCAGAATAATAAAGATGTCACTACCATGGGAGGAAGAGAAGAAAGTAGAGGAAAGCAAAGTTAGGCAATACTCGGACCGGCTGGCTGCGCTGTCATTATTATGAAAAATAGCCTACATGTGGACTACTAAAAAGAGCTGTATTATTGTAAGACCCGGCTAAGTGTTGGACTCCGAAAATCGGCACGATCGGTTCTCTAACTCCCACCACACACTACAGGTGCCACATCATTTTTCCTCCATTAGTTTGCGAATGCTATGACTGGAGTCAATATATCGACTGAATTCTTGCAGAGAGACATTAACGCTTCTTTTAAAAAAAACTTCACTCATGTAGAAAAAAAGTTCAGTGAATACCTCCGCCATGAAGAAACACAGGCACTGAAACCCCCGGCGACTTGCGTGGACGTGTTTCATTGTTCTGTGTGTGCATGGTCACAGTCACGTTGCTGCAAGCCGCAGTGTTGTTGCAGGTAATACTAGTCTGGTCCTCCTTCGTAATGTTCACCGGCAGGCACGACCCGACGCTCTGCTTTTCGTGGTTAGTATCATTGATCTCGTCAATGTTTTCTAGAACCACTTGAACAACGTAGTTGTGAAAGGAGCCCAGTGGTCGTTTCCAAGACAGCGTGAAGTAATCATCGCCGATGGCTGTGACTGTTAGGTTCTCCACTTCTGGTAAGGCTGAAACATTAAGGGATCACAAGAAAACTATCTTTCGTGAACAATAGTCGGCACGATATCTCTCAATTTCCTCAAATATATGTTCGGCAACACTTATACTAGAATATCAACGTGAAAACGGCTGCAGAGACAAAGGAACAGTAATTGACATTGTTGTCGTGTTTTGCGCCAAGACAACAACACATATATGATGCAAGCCGTAGAGGCGTAGTGCGGGTAATTTTTCTCTTATGGAGTTCTTTAACGAACACTGACAGTGCCGAGCATATTAGAGCAACAGGCAGTGATATGGAATTATGAATGACCCTCAAGAGAGCACTTTAATACAAGGCAGCAAAATATGTCAATCCTTTAGCGTTTGTTCGCTTGTCTCGCTTTCTCCTTCAAGTTATGAACTAAAGTTCTCAATGTCAACCAAAATATCGCAGTAGTACCAACAATGAACCAAATGTTTTTACTTTTAAGAACTTTTGAAGTCAGTGTGTACATAAGTACGTTGAAGTGAGAAACATTTACAGCATTGAATAGATGGTTGCTGTTTCATATTGTGATCATTGCTGACCACTTCCCTTAGCCGATGTGATAGTACTCCTGGTTAGGGTGCTCGGCAGCTAATTGGAGGGCCGGAAGCTTGATTGCTGCCGCGGGTGTCATACTTGGGTGGAGGCAGGGATTCTCCGATGGTTCAAGATTCCCAAATAATCTGCTATGACATACCTCACAATTGTAGCGGGATTTCTGCACGTGAAAGCCCAGAATACCTGTTGATCACTTCAAATGACGTTCTGAGAAGGAAACCATTTGTGAGCAAGATAAGACTGCGTCCGATAGTTATCTAAGAACAGGGACGAAAGAACAACAGGCAGATTCTTCGTTAAAGGAAAAGGTGCAACACAAAAAGGAAAGGTTTCATCACAGGGTAACTTGAGCGTTTATTGTGCATTTTTTCCCTGCAAGGGCGAAGCAATAGATGCGATAGCAATAAATTAGAATGCCATGTGAAGGATTGCAAGCAACAGGATAATACAAACGAGCTACTCGAGCATATAAGGCGCACGAAAAGACTACACACAGGAAAGCGTAATGTAACAACTGCCACAATTTTTACTTCTGTGTGTTTGAGGAGCATGCTCCTTTGGCACAGGCAGCTTCTTCTGTGAGCGAACTAGCGTTCGTGCACTCTGTAACTGCAGCGTAAAAACCAAGACATCCAAACCGAGAAAACGCACACACACTGGTAACCATGCCTTTAGGGCGAAGTACAGTTGGGGGCGTGCATGCATCGCAACGAGCTCGGTGACGACCTTTAAAGGGCTTCATTTGTGACATCTCGCTGGTGGCAACAGGCCTCCGAGCTTTACGTACCCCCAGCAGTAAACTGAGCATATACATAGCTCACCATTAGTATGCCCAACAAAGTTAGCCTTGTGCTTTAGTCGCTTCGCACCATGCGCTGTGGGGTGTAGAGCCCTGGGCTTGAATCCCGGCAGTGGAACACTTTGTTCTACTTTTTTTTTTCAGTTAGTGTACAACTTAGAACATCACGTTCACGGTTCAAATACGCCAGTCAAGTCTTGGTGGACCATGGCACCAAGTAAATGCGTGTTAAATATGAACACTAACGAAAATGGTAGCAGACACGACAATGCCCGGTAGCACGATACGATAACGTAGCTGAAGTGCCTGCGTATGTAACGCAAACACTAAGAGCCCATATTTTCTTGTTCACGCCTCTCGATATGACTCTCACTGCTCAACAAAGGCATAGAGATAACTCACCCACGTCCGCGCTTCTTGTTGAGTCCACGAGGAATGTTGACCTAAAGGAAACATTAGACACACTTGTGACATTCCTGTCAAGGCGCAGTTACGTGTACGTATTAGTTAATACATGCGGCCTTATCTAATTGTCAGAACATGCAAGGGACTATAATGAAGTCTGAATTGACGCTTGAATTTTCAAGTTTACGCAAACTTTTACTGATTTACATGAACGCAGTCAAGTGATATCATGCATTTTAGCGCTAGCCTATGTTTAGTCTATGTTTTGCGCGTTAAATACTTCTACATGCTTCCTTTGGGCATTGCATACGTTACATTTATCTTGGTCTAACTATTTTGAAGAAAAATGCTTAAAAAGAGAAACAGAAACTTGCTAACATTTTCGAAGCACCCAAAGAGAAACATTGCCAGCATGGTCCCCGCAACAATCAGGATGACCGATATAGGCAGAAATATCTTCCAAATGCGCGTTCCTTGACATCGTTGTTTTCTGCTCCTTTGAGTCTGCTCTTCATGAACTGGAATACGCTGACCAGGTTCAATTCCGGGCAAATATATTTCACCTTCTTCATGGTGATAATGCACCGGCAACCTTGGTATTTCTCCCTTCATATCAAGCAGCTATTGTAAGACATACACCTTGGATTCAGCAAGAGTGCAGTTTCACAGGCAGCGAATGGCGATATACATGTCAGGCTGGTTAAGGCGTTTTTATTGTAAAGGTGATGAGTTAATAGCAAAAATAAATTACCTTAATGTATTATGTAGAGGACACTGCTGCCTATAAGCATCACAAAATTCAGTGGTTTGAATAAATATGGGAAGCTTTAGAGGAAACCAACTCTGACAAACTGACAAGGCAGGTGTATGAACGCCAGTGGCTCTTCGATACTCAACTGATAATAGTCTAGTATATTCTCATTAAATACTGACTGCAGCGTTTGTTTTTAGCGTGTCTGTCGGTATGCGTAACCACTGTGCATTATCTGTTTCCTGAAAGGAGATAACAGACAACGCCTCCATGATTGCTGCATGTACGACACGTAATGTCAATAAATTCTTGAAGCGCTAACTCAGCCAGCCATAGTCGCTTCTGCTTGGTAGCGCACTTATAATATCGATGTGACTCGTTCACTGCAGCATCTTTTGTTTGTTGATTACAGTGGAAAGCTATCAGATTGATGACTGAACTTCCTAGCTGGTCACGTCACCACAGCATGGAATGATGAATCATTACACACTGCTCAAAATGACGACAAAAGTTACTGTCTCGTAACACTATTGAACGTACGAGCATGCTGGCGTAGGGTGATTGTGTTGTATTGTAATTAGCGAAAACTCACGAAATGAACGTAACTATAAATACTAATGGTATTCACACAGACAAGTGTTTTATATAAGCAGTCATTTGAATATCTGTAACGACAGCAAAAGCAACATTTTATTATAAGAACATCAAAACCGGTAAGCTGATATGTAGCACTTGCGCTCGCGAGGTTGGTAACCCTGGACACTGCTAGATAACCAACTTCAGTAGATGGCGCTCAACTACAATAAACGTTAACCCGACATGACGGATACATCGTAAGATTACGTACGCAATGTATATAAATTTGGATAGCCTGCGTTGCAACCACAGTTGACGTTTAACCAACAATGCACTTAGGCAGTATCTTTTACCAAAGCATCGAGACCTGGCATGGCTCAGGGGTAAAATAATTGACTGCCACGCTGAATGTCCGGGTTCAATTCATGCCGATATTCAGCATTTGCATTCGTCGGGGGAACGCTGCTGATGTTATTTTTTTGTAACGCTCTCGCGTTAAAATTACCACCGTTTATTCTAGCCATTCCTGGGTGCACGCAGACTATAGATTACCTGAGGAACATATCCGCACACCTGTGGCACATATCCACTGGTTATACACGGGTATGCGCCACACGTGTCTGGTTGGAAGTGTTTGATGACGTAGACGACGCGATTGCCACATTTCCGATGTGATGGCCAGTAAGTCTTCGTCGTCAAACCATCTGAACCTCCCATACTAATACTGCTTCTCGCCAAGCTTCCCATGATCTACAGTGGCACCTAAACAGATAAGGTGTCACAACGAGAAGCCCGGTTTAATGCCTGAATATGACTTCAGCAGTCACTATTACAAAGGTGTGAATGGCGAGAACATCCGTCTATTTCGGTTGAAATGTGTGTTAAAGAGCCTCAGGTGGTCAAAATTCATGCGGGCATCTGAAGCCATGCCTTGTAATCATATTGTTGTTCTGTCACGAACCAATTTATGAAAGCTCATTATTGTTGTTGGTGCGTGTCCATGGTTTTGCAGGCCGATACTTCCACCATGCCTCATTGGCCCGTAGGAGAACGAAGGGTCATTGTGTTCGTTGGTTCACACTATCGTTTATTGTGTGATAGCAGCTGTAGCAGTGGATTGCTCAACGTTTTCACCGAATGTGGCAATAAACTGCCGGTATTTCGCAAGCGGAACTGCAGCATGACCAGGGACCAGGAAGTAGCAACCTACGTGGATGATGGATTGTATTTGAAGCTGAACGGCTTGAGAGGGACGTTTTGTGCAGTCACGGGTCATTTTCTGCAGTTTCAGTTGCTATAGTGTTCACAGTTATGGCAAATTCAACTTTTTCGTTCCTAAAGCTCCAGGGTGCCAGGCAACGCACCGGATGTTCATTTGGTCGAAATCAATCGTTTTCAATAAAGTAAGCTGCTTTATTCAGGGCACCACACTTCAGCGTACAGCGCTCTAATTTTAAACGCAGAGCACAACTCACGTGTGATTGCAGCACTTCAGTGCATTTTCTGTATCAGAAGTAGGAGAACTAAAACAAAAATGAACGTTATCAAAATCAGCCAGAGACGCAAGGTATGCTGGGCTTTGAAGACTTGCGTAGGCTACAAACTAAAAGCAAAAATTGTGAGAGAAGGGGCCCTGCCCGAAAGAACGTACATGTCTGGTTGTCCATCACATCTTTAGTTTGGTTCTGACGCCATTCGGTTGAAAGAATAGGTACTCTTTATGGAAGCAAGAACTAGTAAAGCAGAACAAGGGGGAAATCAGGTGAGCTGCAGATGAATCAGGAGAAGCATTTGAATGATTGCGTCTACAGTTTGACATGAAGACCACTTCATTCTAAGAAGCCGGTGTGTTTACGAAGGGAACTTTAGCTGCAGCTAGTGAGGACGAGAAACAGCACATCAGCAATTGAATCCGCTGACGTTATTCAAGCTATCAGGTTCAAGCTATCAGGTTCAAGATATATTTTAAGTTATCAGGTGTACAATCAGACACTGAGGCTACTCAATAGTAGGAGGCTGGAGAAAATGTGAATGTATCAGCACGTAAAGTTCTCTCTGGGAAACCAGAGCACTGTACTTAGCTGAGTTATCAAAACGAATGCAGTGTACGAATCATTGTAAAGCAGGAGTGCAGAGTACAGTGACATTTTGAGCTGGGTCACTGTTAGAGTACTTTTGTTCTCGGCAGGTGAAATCACAACTAGAAAGGCATACATTATTGCTTCATTTGTAAATAGTACCACCTGGTTCCTATAGTTGTGCGGGGTGGTACATTCCAAATCATTTTACTTTCTTACAGGTTTGTTGCATGCTTAAGAGTTTCTGAACTGGCCCCGCCGTGGTGGTCTAGTGGCTAAGAAACTCGGCTGCTGACCCGCAGGTCATGGGTTCGAATCCCGCCTGTGGCGGCTGCATTTCCGATGGAGGCGGAAATGTTGTAGGCCCGTGTGCTCAGATTTGGGCGCACGTTAAAGAACCCCAGGTGGTCAAAATTTCCGGAGCCCTTCACTACGGCGTCTCTCATAATCATATGGTGGTTTTGGGACGTTGAACCCCACAAATCAATCAATCAGTTTCTGAACTGTCTTGACAGTCACATCGCTTCCCCGAAAATCATGAGCTACGCTCTTTACGCATGCGGTTTGGACAACGTGCACATGATTTCCATGAAACAGCGATCAACCACAAGTTACTCCTTTATGTTTCAAAAGCATTTACTTCAGCAATATGACACAAGAAACATTATATAAGGCAGACAGACCACACGAAAAAGGCATCACATGCACTGAGCAGTGATAAGGTTTAATGACCAAAAATATCACAGTAGACAACAGTGTTACAAACAATACTTATATTGTCGATAAGATATGAATTGTACAATAACTGCACAAAGCTTTAGAAACAGCGAAAATGGTCGATCTTTGGCTGTTGCTACGGCTTAGATTGGCGCATACAGCGTAGAGTTGAAATTCAGTCCATCCCAATCCTTGCAGCAATGTCTAAACACCAGTGCCAATAACTAAAATAATAACGAAGCCATCGTTACACCGGTGGCAGCGTGGTCTTTTCAAAGCAAGCACTCGGCTCTCGGCACTTCGGGCAAACATCATGTGGCGGATGTTTGGGCTCCTGTCTGTGGCAGTGACTTGGCGGTGGCTGCTCGACTGTGGATGCGGAATGCGATGGGGAGGGCTTGATATGTGACCGCGTAGACCGCGAGGCGGCTCCAGGAGCGCGCAGGGGGCATTGAGCAAAGCGTCGCTGCTTCTAGAGAGCTACAGACTTGGCGATTTTGGCGAAATCGGCAGTCAGTTTTCCGCGGTTTTCTGAAATCGTTCTTCTAACGGCTGTCACAACGGTGTGTTGTATGCTAGCGATGACGCCTATTAATTGCTGTGTGCTGGGTTGTCGTTCAGGCTACAGAGGTGTGACCAAAAAGGGGTTGTTATGTTTGACGAGGGACGATGATGAAACGGACGAATGAAAACGTGCTATACCAAGACGTGCAGTTGGTAGATTTACCTTCATTTCCGAAAACATTACAATGTGCAAAAACATTTCGATGCCACCGACGCTATTAGGACTGACGGCTTCGTAGGGAATGGAGACAAAGGTGCCTGTGTGACGAGAGAAGGCAAGTTGCAGGTGGCGCTGTTTCTTTCGCAGCTTGCCCGTTTTTTCAAGTTCTTTGCAGTTTATTAGGTGTTTTGCATTCCTTTTTGTACGCGGTTGTTAAAAGAGATTTGTTTCTCTTTTATTCACTCAATGTCAGCAAATGGTAATGGCTGCATTTGAATAAATATACATAGGTTCATTGGTCTATACATAGGTTCATTGGACTTGCTGCCCTCATTTATCGACCTTGCACAGAGATTATTGACCTTATACAGAGAAAAAAGCGCCCGTCATGAATATCTGGTTTCTGAGGTTATTTTCTAAACATTTTATTGATTCTTTAACCATTCAGTTCTTTGTTACCTATAACTTAGTGGCTTGACCGTGTGAAGTTCTTAAACATATGCCTAAAATAAGCAATATAAAAATATGAACTCGGCGGGAATTAACAGCTGCTCCACTTTGCAAGCTTAGAGTAGTCTGCCTATGTTGTGTTTTTCACGTTCTGAATAAATTTAAAGCGCTACGAAACCGTGCTTGTGAACACACCTGCTTATTTTCGCTAGATTAGAGAGAGAAAGATGGCTTGGTCTCATTTATTCAAGTCTACTGTGTGAGAAGGGTTCAAAATTCTCACTGAATCACGATGGTCTAACCGTCGTTCGCCTATAAGCAGTCAATAGAATGCACGTTGTGATTTGTAAAGGTATCAGAATTACCTGCTGCTCTTGCTATATACGCTGCACAATTTAAAGTGTGATGCACTTCCGCTCGTGCAATATTGTTCACGCAACATGTAGTTGCCGAAGTTACACGTCGGAAATGAAGAGTATGTGGTTGCAACGTCTCACTTAAGGCTCGGCTGCAGACTTTAGAGTTCCGCATGTGCTGACGCTGAACATATACGTTGCCTTGCAAAAGCTTCGTCAGTTATCATTAAAGTGTTGCCAAATATATGTGTTACACACACATAAATTATCCTTACGCATGGTATATAAGGCCTGCTGCTTCCTTTCTTCTTTCTTCCTCGATCTCAGATCTCCACTCTCTTCCTTTTCATTCGTTTCTCTATATAACATGGCTATGCTGTGCACTATATCACCGTTTTCCGAGTCAGTGGCCTTGTGTGGAGTCGGCGGCCTTGTGAGATAGCGAGTCAATGATCATGTGTGACATTTTGAGCGTTTAGTACTTTTTGCCATTAAACGTGAAAAGTTCATTACTACACCAAGTTCGTGGTATTATATAAATGTGCAGTTGCAGTTAGAGTATGTCCCCAGTGCAAGGACAAGAGGTAAGCGAGTTTTTTTTTACTTCGAGGTAGCAT